>OX637907.1:1800000-2182000 GCA_951802745.1 Nomada flava
CGCTTATGTATATTCCTACTGTGGCGATAGTGGAACACCAAATGTCTAGCAGGGGTTTATAAATCTCTGGATAATCAGAGGGAAGGACGCCGTCCCAGGGACCCTGAAATTCCTGGTCCTCCTCTTCTTCGGCTTCTTCCCAAATATCGTAAGGGAGCTGCATTCGATAAATAATGCTGTGGTGCTGCGCGAAAGTTTCTTGAGGTTCACTGGCTTATTGTATTCATTAGAATAACTCAAGAATACTTCGAAGTTCGTTGAGGTATTTATTGAAATAATCGTGAAATAATTCTATGTTCCTTAAGGTATTTATTGAAATAAATCGTGAAATAATTCTATGTTCCTTAAGGTATTTATCGAAATAAATCGTGGAATTATTCTATGTTCCTTAAGGTATTTATCGAAATAAATCGTGGAATTATTCTAAGTTCCTTAAGGTATTTATCGAAATAATTCACTGTATGATTCTAAAATCAAGACCGGTATATCAACGTTCACTGTCACTTGTAGATTGATTCACTGATGTGTAGGCGCTTGCTGCCACTTGAAGACTGAACTGAACGACTGAACGACTGGACTGAATGACTGAACGACTGGACTGAATGATTATTCAGGTGGTGCCGGCTTATTTATACCCATCCCTGGAATCTCTGGTATGCGAGGAATGTCTGGTATGCGCGGTATGTCTGGTATGCGTGGTATGCGTGGTATGTTGACTGCTGCTGGAGTCGATTGCTCTGGAATGCCAGTGATCCTCAACCGGCAGGGGTTCTCCATTGTACCGAGATTGGTTAAAATAAATTATATTACTTAATTACAATATCGCTATATGGTGAATTCGGATAGGTTGTTTGATGATATCATTTTGTAATAGAATATTTTAATAAATTGTATTGGTTAATTATGAGTCTTTTGTATTGTAGGTTCGGGTGTGTTATTTCATTTGATCATATTGTAGCGATATACTCGAGAGGATTCGAAAGGGGTTTTCTTCCTCGTGGAGTGAGGGCTTCTATTGGGAGGCGAAAGGGGTTTCTTCCTCGTGGAGTGAGGGCTTCTCTTGGGACGCGAAAGGGGTTTCTTCCTCGTGGAGTGAGGGCTTCTCTTGGGACGCAAAAGGGGTTTCTTCCTCGTGGAGTGAGGGCTTCTCTCGAGTGTCGTTGTTCTTCGTTTAAGGTAATGGTGTTTTGTGTAGCGATGAGTTGGAATATTTAGAGATTTTATTTGTTTGCAGGTAGTCGGTGATGAGAAGAGAAATATAAGGTGAGTATCTTATGAGAGGAATTTATTTGTTCGAAAGCAGTAGATGATGAGAAATGTAATGTAAGGTAAGTATCTCGTTTGACTAGTGATGGGTAGGAGTAATAAGAGAGTTCGTTTGTTCACAGGTAATCGGTGATGAGAAGCGCAACATAAGGTAAGTACCTCGTTTGACTAGTGATGGGTTGGAGTAATAAGAGAGTTCGTTTGTTCACAGGTAATCGATGATGAGAAGCGCAACATAAGGTAAGTACCTCGTTTGACTAGTGATGGGTTGGAGTAATAAGAGAGTTCGTTTGTTCACAGGTAATCGATGATGAGAAGCGCAACATAAGGTAAGTACCTCGTTTGACTAGTGATGGGTTGGAGTAATAAGAGAGTTCATTTGTTCACAGGCAGTGGATATAGTTAATAAAGGAAGAAAAAAGTGAGCCGACATGCGGCAAAAAATGACGGCACGTCACACTATTGCGACGCCTGGGAACTGAATCTTTAGCTGTTGTCGATGCTGGTCGATTGGAGATGTCGAATATCGAGGTTTCCAAGCTCAACGAGTGAATTTTCAATAAGAAGGACTATTGCGACGCCTGGGAACTGCATCTTTGGCTGTTGTCGATGCAGATCGATTGGAAATGTCGAATATCGCGTTTTCCAAGCTCTACGAGTGAATTTTCAATAAGGACTATTGCGACGCCTGGGAACTGCATCTTTGGCTGTTGTCGATGCAGATCGATTGGAAACGTCGAATATCGCGTTTTCCAAGCTCTACGAATGAATTTTCAATAAGGACTATTGCGACGCCTGGGAATTGAATCTTTAGCTGTTGTTGATGCAGATCGATTGCAAATGTCGAATATCGCATTTTCCATGCTATAGGAGTGTATTTTTGATAATAAAGACTATTGCGACGCCTGGGAACTGAATCTTTAGCTGTTGTCGATGCAGGTCGTTTGGAGATGTCGAATCTCGAGGTATCCAAGCTCAACGAGTGAATTTTCAATAAGAAGGACTATTGCGATGCCTGGGAACTGAATCTTTAGCTTTTGTCGATGCAGATCGATTAGAAATGTCGATTATCGCGTTTTCCTTGCTGTACGAGTGAATTTTCAATGGGAACTGAATCTTTAGCTGTTGTCGATGCAGGTCGATTGGAGATGTCGAATATCGAGGTTTCCAAGCTCAACGAGTGAATTTTCAATAAGAAGGACTATTGCGACGCCTGGGAATTGAATCTTTAGCTGTTGTCGATGCAGATCGATTGGAAATGTCGAATGTCGCATTTTCCATGCTATACGAGTGTATTTTTGATAATAAAGACTATTGCGACGCCTGGGAACTGCATCTTTGGCTGTTGTCGATGCAGATCGATTGGAAATGTCGAATGTTGCGTTTTCCTAGCTCTACGAGTGAATTTTCAATAAGAACTATTTCGACGCCTGGGAACTGAATCTTTAGCTGTTGTTGACGCACATCGATTGGAAACGTCGAATATCTCGTTTTCCAAGCTCTACGAGTGAATTTTCAATAAGGACTATTGCGACGCCTGGGAATTGAATCTTTAGCTGTTGATGCAGATCGATTGGAAATGTCGAATATCGCATTTTCCATGCTATAGGAGTGTATTTTTGATAATTGTTACGTCCCGACGCCCCGAGCATATATGTATATAGATATAAGTATCACTATTTTACTTTAATCATTAAGTTACTAACAAGTTCTACTAAGATTTCCACAAGCCAGTATGTTACCGATGAGTTACCGACTCCTACAGCGCCACTCGCCACATGCGGCGAGTCTCCGAACTACTGCTTTCAGCCAGCAAGCTTTCTCGCTGCTACATCTCGCACGCCTTAGTATAAGTAAAATGATTGTAAACCAACATTTAGCGAACATCTCTTACGAGATATAGCGAAGAACTCAGTCGAGTTCTGACGAATCCTCCTGACGAAAGGATTTCAGTCGTACCAGTCAATTTTTGTATTCCTTCCTTATTCCTATATCCGATCTCTGATTCCATTACCAATTCGTTTCCTACTATTTCTAATCCTTAATTCCTAAGTTATTTGTTATAAGTACCTTGTATAACCATTAGAATATATTCCTATTTTCTTTTATTAAATTCGTTTATTATTATTCAAGTTCCTCACCATCTCGATTATATTTAATACCAAGCCTTGCGATTGAGTTTAATAAGATCAGTGGTGCAGACACAGCTGCACGGATCACCATATTGATTCAATCCATGAGTACCAGTCCACGATATCACAGAGGTGCAAGACACAGCTGCTCGGTGATACACAGTCGTGTTTGACTTCTAGTTTTACAAGTATATAGGTGACAAGGAAACGATTCCACCACAGCATACTTCTATCCCTTGGCACCTTATCCAAGTAGACGCACAGGCTATTGCCTTCCAGCCAGAGTAACTGCGTTTTCTTCTCCGCGTCTCCCTCTCGCACGCATTTAGGACCCGTCAGACGAGCGACGTACGAGCCTCGTGGACTTAATTATTTATTTGAAATTACGTTAAAACCGCGAATCGCGCAGTTAGACAGAGAATGTAATCTTCTTATTCTAAGGCCGAGCCGGGACGTAACAAAAATTGGTGACAGCGGTGGGATCCTGCTAACTTCGACCATTAGTAGGATAGCCCTTTTTTATATATTTTTGCGATGGAGACCCGTAAGAAAACGTCCGAAAGCACGTCGACTCCCTCAGAGACCGATCTGTTGGAAATGCAGAAACAATTAAAATCACGCGAAAGGAGAGTTAATGATGAAGTCGCGAAACTTCAATCGCAACAAGTTGATTTCGAAAACACAAAAAAAGAATTGGAGATGCAAAATTCCGCAAACAAAGATCTTCTCGATCAATTATCCGCAATGCACCGCGAGATAGAAACCTTGCGCAAATCCGAGTACGTCTCTTTCCAGCCCACAACGAGTCGCGAAACAAAAGAAATATTCCCTCAAGCCTCAACAAGCCGCGATACCGTTCCAGAAATTGTGGAGATCGAAACACACGCAGAAATTCAACCAACGAACTTCACATTACGCGAAGCCGTTGGTGCCGTTCCAACTTTCGATGGTCAAAATATCTCCGTCTTTAATTTTATTCGCGCATGTAAACGTTCCAAAGACTTGATTCCTCCACATTTCGAAACTACACTCACGCGGTTGATCACTAATAGACTGAAAGGTAGAGCGTATTTAGCCGTCGAAGACGAAGGCTGTAATACTATATCGCAACTCTGCGACACCCTACGCGACGCGTTCGGTCCGACAAAATCAATCGACCACTACCGCGCCGAGTTGACGAACATTTACCAACGACAGAATGAACATATTCTCGACTATATCGGCCGCGTCAAAGACATTCGCGTCGCAATAAACGATTGCGAGCGCTGTAAAAAGCCGACGCCGCCACACCCCAATCTCAATGAAATAGATAGCTTAACGCTCAGATGCTTCCGTGACGGCCTAATTCCAGAAATACGACATCAAATGCCGTTCGAACAGTTGCCAAACTTATCAGATGCATATTCGCTTGCGAAAGAGTTATTCAAAAGATACGAAAAAGATCGCGAGAGATACAATAATCGTCCGTTCTCGAACCAACAAACATTCCGAAAGTCATCCCAACCTTTCCCTGGTTCCCCCGAATTTTGCACAAAATGTCAACGACCGGGACATTCACAAGATAATTGCTGGGTGAAGAATCCACAAAGGAACCAATGGAGTAACCAGGACAATAATTTCATAAACTCGCGACCGGAAAGTTTCAGAAATACGAACCATAATCGCGAGAAAAAAATCTGCAAGTATTGTAAAAACCCCGGGCACGAAATACATGAGTGTCGTAAAAGACAATACAATAACAGTAGACAGCAGCCGGGAAACGCACAGACCCTCTCGGTTCAAGCAGGTCAGACCCGAGAGGCTACCCTAACCGCACAGCCTGCAAAAACGTTTACGATCGAACAGAGCTCAAGATCGCCACAGTCAAACTAAATAAACAATCCTTCGTTCCACAAATCAGATTAGAATCATTGGTTTTTCAGGGATCTGTAAATTTAATGCTAGATACGGGCTCGGAAGTCAACCTAATTAAAATCAGCTCAATAGATCCCGAAACTTTAATCAACGTTGGAGAAAAAATTAAATTATCAGGAATAACGGAGGGCTGCGTTGAAACGTTAGGTTCGGTCGAAATCAATGTTTTAAATAACAAGATAAAATTTCACGTAGTACAACCCTCGTTTCCGATAGAAACAGATGGCATTTTAGGAACAGCGTTTTACGAAGGATCCGCAGATGTTCTTTACACCCAAGAGTGTGTTGTCTGGCATGGTAATCGTATACCATTCGCGAACAAAGAAATGCTTAGAGTACCTCCGCGCTCGAACTCGGGTATAAGCATAAAAATTATAAACAAAGAAGTTACCGAGGGCTTACTTCCTAGAATCAATGTCGCCCCGGGTATTTATTTGGGTAACGCCATCGTGCGTAACGTAAACGGCCGAGCCATAGCTCGCATCATAAATACAACAAACAAAGAAATTACAATTCCAATCCCAATCGCCACGTTAGAAAACGTGAATATCGTTGAAATAAAAGACGATCCTACTCGAGCGATTCTAACCATGACATCTTCAAACTCCTCTGAATCGATTACTAAATCCTCTGTATCTCATTCTAAATCTACTAAATCCACAGGTGTCAATGGGGAATCGTCGCGAGTAAAGCAAATCCTAAATGTTTTAAGTCTATCACATCTCAATAACGAAGAACGCGAAGAAGTAGTCAAACTAGTCGACGCAAATTCTGATCTTTTCTATATCCCCGGTGATAAACTCGGGAAAACTGACAAAATTCAACACAAAATTCCAATGATCAACAACGCGCCTGTTCATGTTAAGCAATATCGATATCCTCATATTCATAAACAGGAAATTAATAAACAAGTGGATGAGCTTCTCTCAAATCAGATCATTAAACCCTCAACCTCTCCATACAACTCTCCATTATGGATAGTTCCAAAAAAACCCGATTCCAAGGGGAATAAACGTTGGCGCATGGTTATCGATTTTCGCATGTTGAATGAGAAATCGATCGCCGATGCGTATCCATTACCCAACATCACGGAGATTTTGGATCAGCTTGGCAGTGCTAAACATTTTAGCGTGTTCGATTTGGCGAGCGGGTTCCACCAGATTGGAATGCACGAAGCGGATTCCGCGAAAACTGCATTCTCTACGCCGTACGGCCATTACGAGTTCACGCGAATGCCATTCGGATTGCGCAACGCTCCAGCGACTTTCCAGCGACTCATGGATTCCGTTTTAACTGGCCTTCAGGGCACAGAAATGTTCGTGTACTTGGACGATATTGTGTTATATGCTAGTTCAATAAGGGAACACGAAATTAAATTCAAAAAATTAACACAGCGACTGCGCGAAGCGAACCTCCGATTACAGCCGGACAAATGCGGTTTCTTACATAAAGAAGTCACATACCTAGGCCATATAATAAGCAACAACGGCGTAAAACCAGATCCAATGAAAATACAAGCGGTACAAAAATTTCCAAAACCAATGAAAATACGAAATATTCGCGAATTTTTGGGACTAGCCGGTTATTATAGACGTTTTATTCCAAAATTTTCAAACATTGCTAAACCACTTACCAACCTGTTAAAGAAAGATGAACCGTTCGTATGGTCAGAGGACCACGATAGGGCCTTTTGCGAATTAAAAGAAATCCTTTGTTCAGAACCATTGTTACACTATCCAGACTTCGCGAAACAATTCAATATCACAACCGATGCTTCGAATTATGCAATAGGCGGTATTCTGAGCCAAGGTCTCCCTGGTCAGGATCCCCCAATACACATACATCCCCCGTACACATCAAGATTATTAACGGGCGTAGAGCTAAACTATTCCACGATTGAAAAAGAATGTCTAGCGATTATATATTGCGTAAACTATTTTCGTCCTTACGTCTACGGTAGAGAATTCCAGTTGATCACTGATCACAAGCCATTAGTATGGATGCATTCAGTACGCGATCCTACTTCGAGATTACTAAGATGGAGATTAAAACTCGCGGAATACGAATACAAAATTATTTACAAAACAGGTAAAACGAATAAAAATGCTGACGCTCTTTCTAGAAACCCTGGACAAATTTTACCATTGCAAGTCGACAGCGACGAATCATTATACAACCCTCAGGATACTCAGGACAATCTATTAAATATTTCGTATGAAATTCAAAATTCCGAGAACAACCAATCACAAACCGCATATCCTTCTCTCATTCCGTTCGACAGATCAGACGCTATATCCACGTCTTCATCTCAACCAAACAACATGGACGGTCCAACTTCATCATCTTCTCCACTACCTTCTACTACTTCCGATACATCGACGGAACCCTTAATAGACATCGACCGTCAAGAATACAGACAAAGGCAAAGACAGTTTATCGAGACACGAGACAAATTGACAATGAGAAATGATAATTTGATATGTTTTACCGATTTGAAAGGAAATCCTGTCGACACTGGTGCACACGAGCTGGCAGCTCAAGGCAAGTTAGCTAAAATCTCAGACGCTATTCTATCACGCGCTAAAATACGCACCATGAATAAGATTAATTTAATAATAATTCCCATTAAAAATGACCAAACCGCAACCACAGACAGAAAGGACGTAGTTGAGGGGCTGAAATCACTTTTAGACGTAACCAGAGAATTGCAATTACAAACCATAAGTATCTCAAAATCCTGCATAGACGTTATTCCATGGACATTCGTTCGCGATACACTCACTTCCATTTTTTTTGAATCAGACATAAAAATTATCATTTGCCAGGGAATAGTCAAAATTCCTCACGAAGATAGACGTCAACACATCATTACTGAAAACCACACATCAGCATTTGCGGGACACAAAGGTGTGACAAAAACGTACAAAAGAATCAGGGAAAGATATTTTTGGCCCAATATGAAAAAAGATGTACAAATTTTTATCCAAAATTGTGATAGCTGCCAATTAAAAAAATTAACACGCGTGAAGACACGACAGCCAATGACTTTGACCGACACTCCAGGCGTTGCATTTGATAAAATATCTATGGACGTCGTGGGTCCACTTCCTATCACTCCATCCGGGTATTCCCATATTCTAACAATCCAAGATTTATTAACAAAGTTCTTCGTTGCCATTCCTTTGAAACAAACAACGGCTGTAGATATAGCCGACGCATTAATCAATTCATTTATCTGTAAATTCGGTGCTCCTAAAGCAATATTAACAGACCAAGGGTCTAATTTTCTAAATAGTCTCATACGCTCAGTCACGAAGCGTTTCAATATCACACAATGCCGAACTACCGCTTTCCACCCACAGAGTAATGGATCGATAGAAAGATCACATCACGTCTTAAGCGAATATTTGAAGCATTTCATAAACCAACGACAGTCTTGGGATCAGTGGTTAGACATGGCAACGTTTTCGTACAACACTAGCGTTCACGAAGGTACGCAATTCACACCGCATGAACTCGTATATGGTCGTTTAGCCCGTTTACCGTCTAGTGATCCTACGCCGATGGACACTAATGACGAAACATATGCGTACTACTTACGGGAGCTAAACGGAAAGATAACTGAAATACAATCAAAAGCAAAGGAAAATTTAAACGATGCTAAAGCTAAATCGAAGGTTTACTATGACCGGAAACTTAATATCCAACAATTCTCTGCAGGGGATTGCGTTTATCTCCTAAAGGAACCATCGAGGGGTAAATTCTCAGACCAGTATACAGGACCCTATGTAATACTGGAAACCTTCGATAATAGAAATGTAAGACTTAGAATTAATAATAGAGATAAGATCGTGCATAGCAATAAGTTGAAACCTTGTAAGAAAAGACAATAGGCGACGGAGAACGTAACCAACGAATCAATTCAATTACTCCTATTTTTATTAACTTCTTCCCCGAATACATTCAAATCCAACACCGAGGCCTACTACCTGAAGGTTCCTATTCAATGCTCAAGTGCTACGCCCTGCAGGAAAGTAATATACGAACAACAAGAATCATCCAGCCACCACAGGCTACAGAAATCAAATGTAACAATCACGGACACTGTTTAGAATAAAAGGTTCAAGAAAAGAAGAAATTCTTTCGGACAAATAATCTATATAATCAAGATTAAGACTTACCAAATATTCTGGAAGTCAGCAAGACCAACGAATGATGGAAAACCAAATTCCATACTTCAGCGCAGGTATGATCGGTGCTACCTGTCCCTGCGCTCAACAACCACGAACCAAAACAGTTATCCACAGTTACACAATAAATCATACATCAGAACAACGCTGAACCATTCAGCCAATCTTCCTATTTGGCCAGCACGAGCACTGGAAAAGTCAACGCAGCAATAATTCAACTTCAAAGACATCACTCACACAGCATCAAACAACAGCTCAAGGAAGCCCCGTCCACCCTAAACCCTGAAAATTATATTTTATTCAAATTCAAGACTCCGCTTAGGGAGATCTTAGCTCGGCTATGATTCCTCTCTGGGGGGGGGAGGTGTTACGTCCCGACGCCCCGAGCATATATGTATACAGGGTGTCTCTTAACTTCTGTCCTTCCCGGAAATGGGGGGTAGCTGGGGTGATTCTGAACAACTTTTTCCTTGACCAATGTGTGGTTTGCAGCTTCATTTTTAAGTTATTAACGAAAAACACTGGCCAATGAGAGCGCCCGCAAGGCGGCCGATGGCGCGCGCTTAGGCACGAACCTATCAGCTATCGCGATGGGGGGGCATCGAGGGTACCGACGGAAGCGTGCGGCAAATGTTACATCGTCTTAATTAAGAATAATGTGGAATAATTCGTTTATACTTATGAAACTAATAAGTCGTTTAATAACCGTGTTCGATACGTTTATTCATTATCCGAAAGGAATAAACTGTTCTATTACTTATGAAAAAAATATTTTATTTAACAGCACGTTTTTAGGTGGATAAATTATGTGACAAGAAAAACGATTTGCAGAACTAATGTTAGAAAAAGCTGGTTAATCTTACCCATTCGTCTACGAATTAATCTGGTAAACATTGTGCGAATTCTGACCTAGGCAACGCTCAACAGCTGATGTCACCGGCCGGGTCGGTGAACTCACTACACTCACGGTGAATTCACTTCAAGATCACTTCAAGATCACTTCAAGATCACTTCACTTCAGAATCACTATCACTTGCCACTGTGAAATGTGGGAATATTTGAAACCGATTTATTTTTCTTACGTTTAAACATTTCGTAATAGTCGGCGTTTTTACGATTCATGTTGTCCGTTCGGCTAGCAGAACGACTCTGCCAGCTGAAACGTCGCACTCGCTTCCACACGCACACGCACATGTTCTTTAATGTGGATAACATTGTAGTGCCAACGCGCACACTGCGACGCACACTACGTAGGGGCCCATGCTGCCCTGTGTGATCGGTATCTGCCGCCGATTTCCACTAAATTTGGAGACAGGGTGTGTGCGTGTACGTGTGGAAGCAAGTGCAAACGTTTCAGCTGGCAGAGTCGTTCTGCTAACCGAACGAGAAACGTGAATCGTACAACCGCAGAATATTACTAAATGTTTAAACGTAGGAAGAATAAATTGTTTTTAACTATACCCAAATTTCACAGTAGCAAGTGCAAGTGACCGTGAAGTGAAGTGATCATGCAAGGATACTAACCCAGCCGTAACATCAGCTGTTGAACGTTGCCTCGGTCAGGATTCGCACACGTTAAGCAAGTTAATTCGTGGACGAATGGGTAAGTTTAATTAGCTTTTTCTAACATTAGTTCTGCAAATTGTTTTTCTTGTCACATAATTTATCCACCTAAAAACGTGCTGTTAAATAAAATATTTTTTTCATAAGTAATAGAACAGTTTATTCCTTTCGGATAATGAATAAACGTATCGAACACGGTTATTAAACGACTTATTAGTTTCATAAGTATAAACGAATTATTCCACATTATTCTTAATTAAGACGATGTAACATTTGCCGCACGCTTCCATCGGTACCCTCGATGCCCCCCCATCGCGATAGCTGATAGGTTCGTGCCTGAGCGCGCGCCATCGGCCGCCTTGCGGGCGCTCTCATTGGCCAGTGTTTTTCGTTAATAACTTAAAAATGAAGCTGCAAACCACACATTGGTCAAGGAAAAAGTTGTTCAGAATCACCCCAGCTACCCCCCATTTCCGGGAAGGACAGAAGTTAAGAGACACCCTGTATAGATATAAGTATCACTATTTTACTTTAATCATTAAGTTACTAACAAGTTCTACTAAGATTTCCACAAGCCAGTATGTTACCGATGAGTTACCGACTCCTACAGCGCCACTCGCCACATGCGGCGAGTCTCCGAACTACTGCTTTCAGCCAGCAAGCTTTCTCGCTGCTACATCTCGCACGCCTTAGTATAAGTAAAATGATTGTAAACCAACATTTAGCGAACATCTCTTACGAGATATAGCGAAGAACTCAGTCGAGTTCTGACGAATCCTCCTGACGAAAGGATTTCAGTCGTACCAGTCAATTTTTAAATTCCTTCCTTATTCCTATATCCGATCTCTGATTCCATTACCAATTCGTTTCCTACTATTTCTAATCCTTAATTCCTAAGTTATTTGTTATAAGTACCTTGTATAACCATTTGTTCTGGATTCGCTCGTAGGGAGGACGCTCGTTAGCTTCGCGCCTAGCGCTGTTCCGGGGCGACAAGCGCGAGCGTTCTCCCCCTCTTATCTCTTCTCGCTCTTCGCCCCGCGCAGCGGTATAAATACCGTTGCGCGGGCATACTAATCGTCGGTTATAGTAACAATTAACAAGAGATAAGAGGTTTTAGGAGAGATAAAAGCGATTTATACTTTCGGCTGCGATACTTACAATTCTGCTGGTGTTAAACGAATTACAACCGTTTAACAATTATACTGGTGCCAAACGATTTACAACCGTTTGGCAGTGTGCGAACTATTTAATCGTATTTTACTCGTGCTTTATTGTTCTCTTTACTTTGTTTGTACATTATTGTTCTTGTTCGGTACCGTTAAATATATGTGATTCGTGCTACCTGTGAACTGTGCCTTTTATAAATAATCCTAATCCGTTACGCGTAAAAATTAACATCTTAGCGAGCTATTCCGAAACACCATTAGAATATATTCCTATTTTATTTTATTAAATTCGTTTATTATTATTCAAGTTCCTCACCATCTCGATTATATTTAATACCAAGCCTTGCGATTGAGTTTAATAAGATCAGTGGTGCAGACACAGCTGCACGGATCACCATATTGATTCAATCCATGAGTACCAGTCCACGATATCACAGAGGTGCAAGACACAGCTGCACGGTGATACACAGTCGTGTTTGACTTCTAGTTTTACAAGTATATAGGTGACAAGGAAACGATTCCACCACAGCATACTTCTATCCCTTGGCACCTTATCCAAGTAGACGCACAGGCTATTGCCTTCCAGCCAGAGTAACTGCGTTTTCTTCTCCGCGTCTCCCTCTCGCACGCATTTAGGACCCGTCAGACGAGCGACGTACGAGCCTCGTGGACTTAATGATTTATTTGAAATTACGTTAAAACGGCGAATCGCGCAGTTAGACAGAGAATGTAATCTTCTTATTCTAAGGCCGAGCCGGGACGTAACATAATCAAGACTATTGCGACGCCTGGGAACTGAATCTTTAGCTGTAGTCGATGCAGGTCGATTGGAGATGTCGAATATCGAGGTTTCCAAGCTCAACGAGTGAATTTTCAATAATAAGGACTATTGCGACGCCTGGGAACTGCATCTTTGGCTGTTGTCGATGCAGATCGATTCGAAATGTCGAATATCGCGTTTTCCAAGCTCTACGAATGAATTTTCAATAAGGACTATTGCGACGCCTGGGAACTGAATCTTTAGCTGTTGTCGATGCAGCTCGATTGGAAATGTCGAATATCGCGTTTTCCAAACTCTACGAGTGAATTTTCAAAAAGGAGTATTGCGACGCCTGGGAACTGAATCTTTAGCTGTTGTCGATTGAGGTCGATTGGAGATGTCGAATATCGAGGTACCCAAGCTCAACGAGTGAATTTTCAATAAGAAGGACTATTGCGACGCCTGGGAATTGAATCTTTAGCTGTTGTCGATGCAGATCGATTGGAAATGTCGAATGTCGCATTTTCCATGCTATACGAGTGTATTTTTGATAATAAGGACGATTGCTACGCCTGGGAACTGAATTTGTAGCTGTTGTCGATGCAGATCGATTGGAAATGTCGAATGTCGCATTTTCCATGCTATACGAGTGTATTTTTGATAATAAGGACGATTGCTACGCCTGGGAACTGAATTTGTAGCTGTTGTCGATGCAGATCGATTGGAAATGTCGAATATCGCGTTTTCCAAGTTCTACGAGTGAATTTTCAATAAGGACTATTGCGACGCCTGGGAACTGAATCTTTAGCTGTTGTTGATGCAGATCGATTGGAAATGTCGAATATCGCGTTTTCCAAGCTCTACGAATGAATCTTCAATAAGAAAGACTATTGCGACGCCTGGGAACTGCATCTTTGGCTGTTGTCTATGCAGATAGATTGGAAATGTCGAATATCGCGTTTTCCAAGCTCTACGAGTGAATTTTCAATAAGGACTATTCCGACGCCTGGGAATTGAATCTTTAGCTGTTGTCGATGCAGCTCGATTGGAAATGTCGAATATCGCGTTTTCCAAGCTATACGAGTGAATTTTCAATAAGGACTATTGCGATGCCTGGGAACTGAATCTTTAGCTTTTGTCGATGCAGATCGATTAGAAATGTCGATTATCGCGTTTTCCTTGCTGTACGAGTGAATTTTCAATAAGCACTATTGCGACGCCTGGGAACTGAATATTTAGCTGTTGTCGATGCAGGTCGATTGGAGATGTCGAATATCGAGGTTTCCAAGCTCAACGAGTGAATTTTCAATAAGAAGGACTATTGCGACGCCTGGGAATTGAATCTTTAGCTGTTGTCGATGCAGATCGATTGGAAATGTCGAATGTCGCATTTTCCATGCTTTACGAGTGTATTTTTGATAATAAGGACGATTGCGACGCCTGGGAACTGAATCTTTAGCTGTTGTCGATGCAGATCGATTGGAAATGTCGAATATCGCGTTTTCCAAGTTCTACGAGTGAATTTTCAATAAGAAGGACTATTGCAACGCGTGGGAATTGAATCCTTAGCTGTTGTCGATGCAGATCGATTGGAAATGTCGAATGTCGCGTATCCCAAGTTCTACGAGTGAATTTTCAATAAGAAGGACTATTGCGACGCCTGGGAACTGCATCTTTGGCTGTTGTCGATGCAGATCGATTGGAAATGTCGAATGTCGCATTTTGCATGCTTTACGAGTGTATTTTTGATAATAAGGACGATTGCGACGCCTGGGAACTGAATCTGTAGCTGTTGTCGATGCAGGTCGATTGGAAATGTCGAATATCACGTTTCCCAAGTTCTACGAGTGAATTTTCAATAAGGACTATTGCGACGCCTGGGAACTGAATCTTTAGCTTTTGTTGACGTAGATCGATTGGAAACGTCGAATATCGCGTTTTCCAAGCTCTACGAGTGAATTTTCAATAAGGACTATTGCGACGCCTGGGAATTGAATCTTTAGCTGTTGTCGATGCAGGTCGATTGGAGATGTCGAATATCGAGGTTTCCAAGCTCAACGAGTGAATTTTCAATAAGAAGGACTATTGCGACGCCTGGGAATTGAATCTTTAGCTGTTGTCGATGCAGATCGATTGGAAATGTCGAATGTCGCATTTTCCATGCTATACGAGTGTATTTTTGATAATAAAGACTATTGCGACGCCTGGGAACTGCATCTTTGGCTGTTGTCGATGCAGATCGATTGGAAATGTCGAATATCGCGTTTACAAAGCTCTACGAGTGAATTTTCAATAAGGACTATTTCGACGCCTGGGAACTGAATCTTTAGCTGTTGTTGATGCAGATCGATTGGAAATGTCGAATATCGCATTTTCCATGCTATAGGAGTGTATTTTTGATAAGAAAGACTATTGCGACGCCTGGGAACTGCATCTTTGGCTGTTGTCTATGCAGATCGATTGGAAATGTCGAATATCGCGTTTTCAAAGCTCTACGAGTGAATTTTCAATAAGGACTATTGCGACGCCTGGGAACTGAATCTTTAGCTGTTGTTGATGCAGATCGATTGGAAATGTCGAATATCGCATTTTCCATGCTATAGGAGTGTATTTTTGATAATAAAGACTATTGCGACGCCTGGGAACTGAATCTTTAGCTGTTGTCGATGCAGCTCGATTGGAAATGTCGAATATCGCGTTTTCCAAGCTCTACGAGTGAATTTTCAATAAGGACTATTGCGATGCCTGGGAACTGAATCTTTAGCTTTTGTCGATGCAGATCGATTAGAAATGTCGATTATCGCGTTTTCCTTGCTGTACGAGTGAATTTTCATTAAGCACTATTGCGACGCCTGGGAACTGAATCTTTAGCTGTTGTCGATGCAGGTCGATTGGAGATGTCGAATATCGAAGTTTCCAAGCTCAACGAGTGAATTTTCAATAAGAAGGACTATTGCGACGCCTGGGAATTGAATCTTTAGCTGTTGTCGATGCAGATCGATTGGGAATGTCGAATGTCGCATTTTCCATGCTTTACGAGTGTATTTTTGATAATAAGGACGATTGCGACGCCTGGGAACTGAATCTGTAGCTGTTGTCGATGCAGATCGATTGGAAATGTCGAATATCGCGTTTTCCAAGTTCTACGAGTGAATTTTCAATAAGAAGGACTATTGCAACGCCTGGGAATTGATTCCTTAGCTGTTGTCGATGCAGATCGATTGGAAATGTCGAATGTCGCGTATCCCAAGTTCTACGAGTGAATTTTCAATAAGAAGGACTATTGCGACGCCTGGGAACTGCATCTTTGGCTGTTGTCGATGCAGATCGATTGGAAATGTCGAATGTCGCATTTTCCATGCTTTACGAGTGTATTTTTGATAATAAGGACGATTGCGACGCCTGGGAACTGAATCTGTAGCTGTTGTCGATGCAGGTCGATTGGAAATGTCGAATATCGCGTTTCCCAAGTTCTACGAGTGAATTTTCAATAAGAAGGACTATTGCGACGCCTGGGAACTGCATCTTTGGCTGTTGTCGATGCAGATCGATTGGAAATGTCGAATATCGCGTTTTCCAAGCTCTACGAGTGAATTTTCAATAAGGACTATTGCGACGCCTGGGAACTGCATCTTTGGCTGTTGTCGATGCAGATCGATTGGAAATGTCGAATGTCGCATTTTGCATGCTTTACGAGTGTATTTTTGATAATAAGGACGATTGCGACGCCTGGGAACTGAATCTGTAGCTGTTGTCGATGCAGGTCGATTGGAAATGTCGAATATCACGTTTCCCAAGTTCTACGAGTGAATTTTCAATAAGAAGGACTATTGCGACGCCTGGGAACTGCATCTTTGGCTGTTGTCGATGCAGATCGATTGGAAATGTCGAATATCGCGTTTTCCAAGCTCTACGAGTGAATTTTCAATAAGGACTATTGCGACGCCTGGGAACTGAATCTTTAGCTTTTGTTGACGTAGATCGATTGGAAACGTCGAATATCGCGTTTTCCAAGCTCTACGAGTGAATTTTCAATAAGGACTATTGCGACGCCTGGGAATTGAATCTTTAGCTGTTGTCGATGCAGGTCGATTGGAGATGTCGAATATCGAGGTTTCCAAGCTCAACGAGTGAATTTTCAATAAGAAGGACTATTGCGACACCTGGGAATTGAATCTTTAGCTGTTGTCGATGCAGATCGATTGGAAATGTCGAATGTCGCATTTTCCATGCTATACGAGTGTATTTTTGATAATAAAGACTATTGCGACGCCTGGGAACTGCATCTTTGGCTGTTGTCGATGCAGATCGATTGGAAATGTCGAATATTGCGTTTTCCTAGCTCTACGAGTGAATTTTCAATAAGAACTATTTCGACGCCTGGGAACTGAATCTTTAGCTGTTGTTGATGCAGATCGATTGGAAATGTCGAATATCGCATTTTCCATGCTATAGGAGTGTATTTTTGATAAGAAAGACTATTGCGACGCCTGGGAACTGCATCTTTGGCTGTTGTCTATGCAGATCGATTGGAAATGTCGAATATCGCGTTTTCAAAGCTCTACGAGTGAATTTTCAATAAGGACTATTGCGACGCCTGGGAACTGAATCTTTAGCTGTTGTTGATGCAGATCGATTGGAAATGTCGAATATCGCATTTTCCATGCTATAGGAGTGTATTTTTGATAATAAGGACTATTGCGACGCCTGGGAACTGAATCTTTAGCTGTTGTCGATGCAGCTCGATTGGAAATGTCGAATATCGCGTTTTCCAAGCCTTACGAGTGAATTTTCAATAAGGAGTATTGCGACGCCTGGGAACTGAATCTTTAGCTGTTGTCGATGGAGGTCGATTGGAGATGTCGAATATCGAGGTATCCAAGCTCAACGAGTGAATTTTCAATAAGAAGGACTATTGCGACGCCTGGGAATTGAATCTTTAGCTGTTGTCGATGCAGATCGATTGGAAATGTCGAATGTCGCATTTTCCATGCTATACGAGTGTATTTTTGATAATAAGGACGATTGCTACGCCTGGGAACTGAATCTGTAGCTGTTGTCGATGCAGATCGATTGGAAATGTCGAATATCGCGTTTTCCAAGTTCTACGAGTGAATTTTCAATCAGAAGACTATTGCGACGCCTGGGAACTGCCTCTTTGGCTGTTGTCGATGCAGCTCGATTGGAAATATCGAATATCGCGTTTACCAAGCTCTACGAGTGAATTTTCAATAAGGACTATTGCGACGCCTGGGAACTGAATCTTTAGCTGTTGTTGACGCAGATCGATTGGAAACGTCGAATATCGCGTTTTCCAAGCTCTACGAGTGAATTTTCAATAAGGACTATTGCGACGCCTGGGAATTGAATCTTTAGCTGTTGTCTATGCAGGTCGATTGGAGATGTCGAATATCGAGGTTTCCAAGCTCAACGAGTGAATTTTCAATAAGAAGGACTATTGCGACGCCTGGGAATTGAATCTTTAGCTGTTGTCGATGCAGATCGATTGGAAATGTCGAATGTCGCATTTTCCATGCTTTACGAGTGTATTTTTGATAATAAGGACGATTGCGACGCCTGGGAACTGAATCTGTAGCTGTAGTCGATGCAGATCGATTGGAAATGTCGAATATCGCGTTTTCAAAGCTCTACGAGTGAATTTTCAATAAGGACTATTGCGACGCCTGGGAACTGAATCTTTAGCTGTTGTTGATGCAGATCGATTGGAAATGTCGAATATCGCATTTTCCATGCTATAGGAGTGTATTTTTGATAAGAAAGACTATTGCGACGCCTGGGAACTGCATCTTTAGCTGTTGTCGATGCAGATCGATTGGAAATGTCGAATGTCGCATTTTCCATGCTTTACGAGTGTATTTTTGATAATAAGGACGATTGCGACGCCTGGGAACTGAATCTGTAGCTGTTATCGATGCAGATCGATTGGAAATGTCGAATATCGCGTTTTCCAAGCTCTACGAATGAATTTTCAATAAGGGCTATTGCGACGCCTGGGAATTGAATCTTTAGCTGTTGTTGACGCAGATCGATTGGAAACGTCGAATATCGCGTTTTCCAAGTTCTACGAGTGAATTTTCAATAAGAAGGACTATTGCAACGCCTGGGAATTGAATCTTTAGCTGTTGTCGATGCAGGTCGATTGGAAATCTCGAATATCGCGTTTCCCAAGTTCTACGAGTGAATTTTCAATAAGAAGGACTATTGCGACGCCTGGGAAGTGCATCTTTGGCTGTTGTCGATGCAGATCGATTGGAAATGTCGAATATCGCGTTTTCCAAGCTCTACGAGTGAATTTTCAATAAGGACTATTGCGACGCCTGGGAACTGAATCTTTAGCTGTTGTTGACGCAGATCGATTGGAAACGTCGAATATCGCGTTTTCCAAGCTCTACGAGTGAATTTTCAATAAGGGCTATTGCGACGCCTGGGAATTGAATCTTTAGCTGTTGTTGATGCAGATCGATTGGAAACGTCGAATTTCGCGTTTTCCAAGCTCTACGAATGAATTTTCAATAAGGACTATTGCGACGCCTGGGAATTGAATCTTTAGCTGTTGTTGATGCAGATCGATTGGAAATGTCGAATATCGCATTTTCCATGCTATAGGAGTGTATTTTTGATAATAAAGACTATTGCGACGCCTGGGAACTGAATCTTTAGCTGTTGTCGATGCAGGTCGATTGGAGATGTCGAATCTCGAGGTATCCAAGCTCAACGAGTGAATTTTCAATAAGAAGGACTATTGCGATGCCTGGGAACTGAATCTTTAGCTTTTGTCGATGCAGATCGGTAGAAATGTCGATTATCGCGTTTTCTTTGCTGCACGAGTGAATTTTCAATAAGCACTATTGCGACGCCTGGGAACTGAATCTTTAGCTGTTGTCGATGCAGGTCGATTGGAGATGTCGAATATCGAGGTTTCCAAGCTCAACGAGTGAATTTTCAATAAGAAGGACTATTGCGACGCCTGGGAATTGAATCTTTAGCTGTTGTCGATGCAGATCGATTGGAAATGTCGAATGTCGCATTTTCCATGCTTTACGAGTGTATTTTTGATAATAAGGACGATTGCGACGCCTGGGAACTGAATCTGTAGCTGTTGTCGATGCAGATCGATTGGAAATGTCGAATATCGCGTTTTCAAAGCTCTACGAGTGAATTTTCAATAAGGACTATTGCGACGCCTGGGAACTGAATCTTTAGCTGTTGTTGATGCAGATCGATTGGAAATGTCGAATATCGCATTTTCCATGCTATAGGAGTGTATTTTTGATAAGAAAGACTATTGCGACGCCTGGGAACTGCATCTTTAGCTGTTGTCGATGCAGATCGATTGGAAATGTCGAATGTCGCATTTTCCATGCTTTACGAGTGTATTTTTGATAATAAGGACGATTGCGACGCCTGGGAACTGCATCTTTGGCTGTTGTCGATGCAGATCGATTGGAAATGTCGAATATCGCGTTTTCCAAGCTCTACGAATGAATTTTCAATAAGGGCTATTGCGACGCCTGGGAATTGAATCTTTAGCTGTTGTTGACGCAGATCGATTGGAAACGTCGAATATCGCGTTTTCCAAGTTCTACGAGTGAATTTTCAATAAGAAGGACTATTGCAACGCCTGGGAATTGAATCATTAGCTGTTGTCGATGCAGGTCGATTGGAAATCTCGAATATCGCGTTTCCCAAGTTCTACGAGTGAATTTTCAATAAGAAGGACTATTGCGACGCCTGGGAAGTGCATCTTTGGCTGTTGTCGATGCAGATCGATTGGAAATGTCGAATATCGCGTTTTCCAAGCTCTACGAGTGAATTTTCAATAAGGACTATTGCGACGCCTGGGAACTGAATCTTTAGCTGTTGTTGACGCAGATCGATTGGAAACGTCGAATATCGCGTTTTCCAAGCTCTACGAGTGAATTTTCAATAAGGGCTATTGCGACGCCTGGGAATTGAATCTTTAGCTGTTGTTGATGCAGATCGATTGGAAACGTCGAATTTCGCGTTTTCCAAGCTCTACGAATGAATTTTCAATAAGGACTATTGCGACGCCTGGGAATTGAATCTTTAGCTGTTGTTGATGCAGATCGATTGGAAATGTCGAATATCGCATTTTCCATGCTATAGGAGTGTATTTTTGATAATAAAGACTATTGCGACGCCTGGGAACTGAATCTTTAGCTGTTGTCGATGCAGGTCGATTGGAGATGTCGAATCTCGAGGTATCCAAGCTCAACGAGTGAATTTTCAATAAGAAGGACTATTGCGATGCCTGGGAACTGAATCTTTAGCTTTTGTCGATGCAGATCGGTAGAAATGTCGATTATCGCGTTTTCTTTGCTGCACGAGTGAATTTTCAATAAGCACTATTGCGACGCCTGGGAACTGAATCTTTAGCTGTTGTCGATGCAGGTCGATTGGAGATGTCGAATATCGAGGTTTCCAAGCTCAACGAGTGAATTTTCAATAAGAAGGACTATTGCGACGCCTGGGAATTGAATCTTTAGCTGTTGTCGATGCAGATCGATTGGAAATGTCGAATGTCGCATTTTCCATGCTTTACGAGTGTATTTTTGATAATAAGGACGATTGCGACGCCTGGGAACTGAATCTGTAGCTGTTGTCGATGCAGATCGATTGGAAATGTCGAATATCGCGTTTTCAAAGCTCTACGAGTGAATTTTCAATAAGGACTATTGCGACGCCTGGGAACTGAATCTTTAGCTGTTGTTGATGCAGATCGATTGGAAATGTCGAATATCGCATTTTCCATGCTATAGGAGTGTATTTTTGATAAGAAAGACTATTGCGACGCCTGGGAACTGCATCTTTAGCTGTTGTCGATGCAGATCGATTGGAAATGTCGAATGTCGCATTTTCCATGCTTTACGAGTGTATTTTTGATAATAAGGACGATTGCGACGCCTGGGAACTGCATCTTTGGCTGTTGTCGATGCAGATCGATTGGAAATGTCGAATATCGCGTTTTCCAAGCTCTACGAATGAATTTTCAATAAGGGCTATTGCGACGCCTGGGAATTGAATCTTTAGCTGTTGTTGACGCAGATCGATTGGAAACGTCGAATATCGCGTTTTCCAAGTTCTACGAGTGAATTTTCAATAAGAAGGACTATTGCAACGCCTGGGAATTGAATCATTAGCTGTTGTCGATGCAGGTCGATTGGAAATCTCGAATATCGCGTTTCCCAAGTTCTACGAGTGAATTTTCAATAAGAAGGACTATTGCGACGCCTGGGAAGTGCATCTTTGGCTGTTGTCGATGCAGATCGATTGGAAATGTCGAATATCGCGTTTTCCAAGCTCTACGAGTGAATTTTCAATAAGGACTATTGCGACGCCTGGGAACTGAATCTTTAGCTGTTGTTGACGCAGATCGATTGGAAACGTCGAATATCGCGTTTTCCAAGCTCTACGAGTGAATTTTCAATAAGGGCTATTGCGACGCCTGGGAATTGAATCTTTAGCTGTTGTTGATGCAGATCGATTGGAAACGTCGAATTTCGCGTTTTCCAAGCTCTACGAATGAATTTTCAATAAGGACTATTGCGACGCCTGGGAATTGAATCTTTAGCTGTTGTTGATGCAGATCGATTGGAAATGTCGAATATCGCATTTTCCATGCTATAGGAGTGTATTTTTGATAATAAAGACTATTGCGACGCCTGGGAACTGAATCTTTAGCTGTTGTCGATGCAGGTCGATTGGAGATGTCGAATCTCGAGGTATCCAAGCTCAACGCGTGAATTTTCAATAAGAAGGACTATTGCGATGCCTGGGAACTGAATCTTTAGCTTTTGTCGATGCAGATCGGTAGAAATGTCGATTATCGCGTTTTCTTTGCTGCACGAGTGAATTTTCAATAAGCACTATTGCGACGCCTGGGAACTGAATCTTTAGCTGTTGTCGATGCAGGTCGATTGGAGATGTCGAATATCGAGGTTTCCAAGCTCAACGAGTGAATTTTCAATAAGAAGGACTATTGCGACGCTTGGGAATTGAATCTTTAGCTGTTGTCGATGCAGATCGATTGGAAATGTCGAATGTCGCATTTTCCATGCTATACGAGTGTATTTTTGATAATAAAGACTATTGCGACGCCTGGGAACTGCATCTTTGGCTGTTGTCGATGCAGATCGATTGGAAATGTCGAATATCGCGTTTTCCAAGCTCTACGAGTGAATTTTCAATAAGGACTATTGCGACGCCTGGGAACTGAATCTTTAGCTGTTGTCGATGCAGCTCGATTGGAAATGTCGAATATCGCGTTTTCCAAGCTCTACGAGTGAATTTTCAATAAGGAGTATTGCGACGCCTGGGAACTGAATCTTTAGCTGTTGTCGATGGAGGTCGATTGGAGATGTCGAATATCGAGGTATCCAAGCTCAACGAGTGAATTTTCAATAAGAAGGACTATTGCGACGCCTGGGAATTGAATCTTTAGCTGTTGTCGATGCAGATCGATTGGAAATGTCGAATGTCGCATTTTCCATGCTTTACGAGTGTATTTTTGATAATAAGGACGATTGCGACGCCTGGGAACTGAATCTGTAGCTGTTGTCGATGCAGATCGATTGGAAATGTCGAATATCGCGTTTTCAAAGCTCTACGAGTGAATTTTCAATAAGGACTATTGCGACGCCTGGGAACTGAATCTTTAGCTGTTGTTGATGCAGATCGATTGGAAATGTCGAATATCGCATTTTCCATGCTATAGGAGTGTATTTTTGATAAGAAAGACTATTGCGACGCCTGGGAACTGCATCTTTAGCTGTTGTCGATGCAGATCGATTGGAAATGTCGAATGTCGCATTTTCCATGCTTTACGAGTGTATTTTTGATAATAAGGACGATTGCGACGCCTGGGAACTGAATCTGTAGCTGTTATCGATGCAGATCGATTGGAAATGTCGAATATCGCGTTTTCCAAGCTCTACGAATGAATTTTCAATAAGGGCTATTGCGACGCCTGGGAATTGAATCTTTAGCTGTTGTTGACGCAGATCGATTGGAAACGTCGAATATCGCGTTTTCCAAGTTCTACGAGTGAATTTTCAATAAGAAGGACTATTGCAACGCCTGGGAATTGAATCTTTAGCTGTTGTCGATGCAGGTCGATTGGAAATCTCGAATATCGCGTTTCCCAAGTTCTACGAGTGAATTTTCAATAAGAAGGACTATTGCGACGCCTGGGAAGTGCATCTTTGGCTGTTGTCGATGCAGATCGATTGGAAATGTCGAATATCGCGTTTTCCAAGCTCTACGAGTGAATTTTCAATAAGGACTATTGCGACGCCTGGGAACTGAATCTTTAGCTGTTGTTGACGCAGATCGATTGGAAACGTCGAATATCGCGTTTTCCAAGCTCTACGAGTGAATTTTCAATAAGGGCTATTGCGACGCCTGGGAATTGAATCTTTAGCTGTTGTTGAAGCAGATCGATTGGAAACGTCGAATTTCGCGTTTTCCAAGCTCTACGAATGAATTTTCAATAAGGACTATTGCGACGCCTGGGAATTGAATCTTTAGCTGTTGTTGATGCAGATCGATTGGAAATGTCGAATATCGCATTTTCCATGCTATAGGAGTGTATTTTTGATAATAAAGACTATTGCGACGCCTGGGAACTGAATCTTTAGCTGTTGTCGATGCAGGTCGATTGGAGATGTCGAATCTCGAGGTATCCAAGCTCAACGAGTGAATTTTCAATAAGAAGGACTATTGCGATGCCTGGGAACTGAATCTTTAGCTTTTGTCGATGCAGATCGGTAGAAATGTCGATTATCGCGTTTTCTTTGCTGCACGAGTGAATTTTCAATAAGCACTATTGCGACGCCTGGGAACTGAATCTTTAGCTGTTGTCGATGCAGGTCGATTGGAGATGTCGAATATCGAGGTTTCCAAGCTCAACGAGTGAATTTTCAATAAGAAGGACTATTGCGACGCCTGGGAATTGAATCTTTAGCTGTTGTCGATGCAGATCGATTGGAAATGTCGAATGTCGCATTTTCCATGCTTTACGAGTGTATTTTTGATAATAAGGACGATTGCGACGCCTGGGAACTGAATCTGTAGCTGTTGTCGATGCAGATCGATTGGAAATGTCGAATATCGCGTTTTCAAAGCTCTACGAGTGAATTTTCAATAAGGACTATTGCGACGCCTGGGAACTGAATCTTTAGCTGTTGTTGATGCAGATCGATTGGAAATGTCGAATATCGCATTTTCCATGCTATAGGAGTGTATTTTTGATAAGAAAGACTATTGCGACGCCTGGGAACTGCATCTTTAGCTGTTGTCGATGCAGATCGATTGGAAATGTCGAATGTCGCATTTTCCATGCTTTACGAGTGTATTTTTGATAATAAGGACGATTGCGACGCCTGGGAACTGCATCTTTGGCTGTTGTCGATGCAGATCGATTGGAAATGTCGAATATCGCGTTTTCCAAGCTCTACGAATGAATTTTCAATAAGGGCTATTGCGACGCCTGGGAATTGAATCTTTAGCTGTTGTTGACGCAGATCGATTGGAAACGTCGAATATCGCGTTTTCCAAGTTCTACGAGTGAATTTTCAATAAGAAGGACTATTGCAACGCCTGGGAATTGAATCATTAGCTGTTGTCGATGCAGGTCGATTGGAAATCTCGAATATCGCGTTTCCCAAGTTCTACGAGTGAATTTTCAATAAGAAGGACTATTGCGACGCCTGGGAAGTGCATCTTTGGCTGTTGTCGATGCAGATCGATTGGAAATGTCGAATATCGCGTTTTCCAAGCTCTACGAGTGAATTTTCAATAAGGACTATTGCGACGCCTGGGAACTGAATCTTTAGCTGTTGTTGACGCAGATCGATTGGAAACGTCGAATATCGCGTTTTCCAAGCTCTACGAGTGAATTTTCAATAAGGGCTATTGCGACGCCTGGGAATTGAATCTTTAGCTGTTGTTGATGCAGATCGATTGGAAACGTCGAATTTCGCGTTTTCCAAGCTCTACGAATGAATTTTCAATAAGGACTATTGCGACGCCTGGGAATTGAATCTTTAGCTGTTGTTGATGCAGATCGATTGGAAATGTCGAATATCGCATTTTCCATGCTATAGGAGTGTATTTTTGATAATAAAGACTATTGCGACGCCTGGGAACTGAATCTTTAGCTGTTGTCGATGCAGGTCGATTGGAGATGTCGAATCTCGAGGTATCCAAGCTCAACGAGTGAATTTTCAATAAGAAGGACTATTGCGATGCCTGGGAACTGAATCTTTAGCTTTTGTCGATGCAGATCGGTAGAAATGTCGATTATCGCGTTTTCTTTGCTGCACGAGTGAATTTTCAATAAGCACTATTGCGACGCCTGGGAACTGAATCTTTAGCTGTTGTCGATGCAGATCGATTGGAAATGTCGAATATCGCGTTTTCCAAGCTCTACGAGTGAATTTTCAATAAGGACTATTGCGACGCCTGGGAACTGAATCTTTAGCTGTTGTCGATGCAGCTCGATTGGAAATGTCGAATATCGCGTTTTCCAAGCTCTACGAGTGAATTTTCAATAAGGAGTATTGCGACGCCTGGGAACTGAATCTTTAGCTGTTGTCGATGGAGGTCGATTGGAGATGTCGAATATCGAGGTATCCAAGCTCAACGAGTGAATTTTCAATAAGAAGGACTATTGCGACGCCTGGGAATTGAATCTTTAGCTGTTGTCGATGCAGATCGATTGGAAATGTCGAATGTCGCATTTTCCATGCTATACGAGTGTATTTTTGATAATAAGGACGATTGCTACGCCTGGGAACTGAATCTGTAGCTGTTGTCGATGCAGATCGATTGGAAATGTCGAATATCGCGTTTTCCAATTTCTACGAGTGAATTTTCAATAAGAAGACTATTGCGACGCCTGGGAACTGCAACTTTGGCTGTTGTCGATGCAGATCGATTGGAAATTACGAATATCGCGTTTACCAAGCTCTACGAGTGAATTTTCAATAAGGACTATTGCGACGCCTGGGAACTGAATCTTTAGCTGTTGTTGATGCAGATCGATTGGAAATGTCGAATATCGCATTTTCCATGCTATAGGAGTGTATTTTTGATAATAAAGACTATTGCGACGCCTGGGAACTGAATCTTTAGCTGTTGTTGATGCAGATCGATTGGAAATGTCGAATATCGCGTTTTCCAAGCTCTACGAGTGAATTTTCAATAAGGACTATTCCGACGCCTGGGAATTGAATCTTTAGCTGCTGTCGATGCAGCTCGATTGGAAATGTCGAATATCGCGTTTTCCAAGCTCTACGAGTGAATTTTCAATAAGGACTATTGCGATGCCTGGGAACTGAATCTTTAGCTGTTGTCGATGCAGGTCGATTGGAGATGTCGAATATCGAGGTATCCAAGCTCAACGAGTGAATTTTCAATAAGAAGGACTATTGCGATGCCTGGGAACTGAATCTTTAGCTTTTGTCGATGCAGATCGATTAGAAATGTCGATTATCGCGTTTTCCTTGCTGTACGAGTGAATTTTCAATAAGCACTATTGCGACGCCTGGGAACTGAATCTTTAGCTGTTGTCGATGCTGGTCGATTGGAGATGTCGAATATCGAGGTTTCCAAGCTCAACGAGTGAATTTTCAATAAGAAGGACTATTGCGACGCCTGGGAATTGAATCTTTAGCTGTTGTCGATGCAGATCGATTGGAAATGTCGAAAGTCGCATTTTCCATGCTTTACGAGTGTATTTTTGATAATAAGGACGATTGCGACGCCTGGGAACTGAATCTGTAGCTGTTATCGATGCAGATCGATTGGAAATGTCGAATATCGCGTTTTCCAAGTTCTACGAGTGAATTTTCAATAAGAAGGACTATTGCAACGCCTGGGAATTGAATCTTTAGCTGTTGTCGATGCAGATCGATTGGAAATGTCGAATGTCGCATTATCCATGGTATACGAGTGTATTTTTGATAATAAGGACGATTGCGACGCCTGGGAACTGAATCTGTAGCGGTTGTCGATGCAGGTCGATTGGAAATGTCGAATATCGCGTTTCCCAAGTTCTACGAGTGAATTTTCAATAAGAAGGACTATTGCGACGCCTGGGAACTGCATCTTTGGCTGTTGTCGATGCAGATCGATTGGAAATGTCGAATATCGCGTTTTCCAAGCTCTACGAGTGAATTTTCAATAAGGACTATTGCGACGCCTGGGAACTGAATCTTTAGCTGTTGTTGACGCAGATCGATTGGAAAGGTCGAATATCGCGTTTTCCAAGCTCTACGAGTGAACTTTCAATAAGGGCTATTGCGACGCCTGGGAATTGAATCTTTAGCTGTTGTTGATGCAGATAGATTGGAAACGTCGAATATCGCGTTTTCCATGCTATAGGAGTGTATTTTTGATAATAAAGACTATTGCGACGCCTGGGAACTGCATCTTTGGCTGTTGTCGATGCAGATCGATTGGAAATGTCGAATATTGCGTTTTCCTAGCTCTACGAGTGAATTTTCAATAAGAACTATTTCGACGCCTGGGAACTGCATCTTTGGCTGTTGTCGATGCAGATCGATTGGAAATGTCGAATGTCACATTTTCCATGCTATACGAGTGTATTTTTGATAATAAAGACTATTGCGACGCCTGGGAATTGCATCTTTGGCTGTTGTCGATGCAGGCCGATTGGAGATGTCGAATCTCGAGGTATCCAAGCTCAACGAGTGAATTTTCAATAAGAAGGACTATTGCGATGCCTGGGAACTGAATCTTTAGCTTTTGTCGATGCAGATCGATTGGAAATGTCGAATGTCACATTTTCCATGCTATACGAGTGTATTTTTGATAATAAAGACTATTGCGACGCCTGGGAACTGCATCTTTGGCTGTTGTCGATGCAGATCGATTGGAAATGTCGAATATTGCGTTTTCCTAGCTCTACGAGTGAATTTTCAATAAGAACTATTTCGACGCCTGGGAACTGCATCTTTGGCTGTTGTCGATGCAGATCGATTGGAAATGTCGAATGTCACATTTTCCATGCTATACGAGTGTATTTTTGATAATAAAGACTATTGCGACGCCTGGGAACTGCATCTTTGGCTGTTGTCGATGCAGATCGATTGGAAATGTCGAATATTGCGTTTTCCTAGCTCTACGAGTGAATTTTCAATAAGAACTATTTCGACGCCTGGGAACTGCATCTTTGGCTGTTGTCTATGCAGATCGATTGGAAATGTCGAATATCGCGTTTTCAAAGCTTTACGAGTGAATTTTCAATAAGGACTATTGCGATGCCTGGGAACTGAATCTTTAGCTTTTGTCGATGCAGATCGATTAGAAATGTCGATTATCGCGTTTTCCTTGCTGTACGAGTGAATTTTCAATTAGCACTATTGCGACGCCTGGGAACTGAATCTTTAGCTGTTGTCGATGCAGGTCGATTGGAGATGTCGAATATCGAGGTTTCCAAGCTCAACGAGTGAATTTTCAATAAGGACTATTCCGACGCCTGGGAATTGAATCTTTAGCTGTTGTCGATGCAGCTCGATTGGAAATGTCGAATATCGCGTTTTCCAAGCTCTACGAGTGAATTTTCAATAAGGACTATTGCGATGCCTGGGAACTGAATCTTTAGCTTTTGTCGATGCAGATCGATTAGAAATGTCGATTATCGCGTTTTCCTTGCTGTACGAGTGAATTTTCAATTAGCACTATTGCGACGCCTGGGAACTGAATCTTTAGCTGTTGTCGATGCAGGTCGATTGGAGATGTCGAATATCGAGGTTTCCAAGCTCAACGAGTGAATTTTCAATAAGAAGGACTATTGCGACGCCTGGGAATTGAATCTTTAGCTGTTGTCGATGCAGATCGATTGGAAATGTCGAATGTCGCATTTTCCATGCTTTACGAGTGTATTTTTGAAAATAAGGACGATTGCGACGCCTGGGAACTGAATCTGTAGCTGTTGTCGATGCAGTTCGATTGGAAATGTCGAATATCGCGTTTTCCAAGTTCTACGAGTGAATTTTCAATAAGAAGGACTATTGCGACGCCTGGGAACTGCATCTTTGGCTGTTCTCGATGCAGATCGATTGGAAATGTCGAATGTCGCATTTTCCATGCTTTACGAGTGTATTTTTGATAATAAGGACGATTGCGACGCCTGGGAACTGAATCTGTAGCTGTTGTCGAAGCAGCTCGATTGGAAATGTCGAATATCGCGTTTCCCAAGTTCGACGAGTGAATTTTCAATTAGAAGGACTATTGCGACGCCTGGGAACTGCATCTTTGGCTGATGTCGATGCAGATCGATTGGAAATGTCGAATATCGCGTTTTCCAAGCTCTACGAGTGAATTTTCAATATGGACTATTGCGACACCTGGGAACTGAATCTTTAGCTGTTGTTGACGCAGATCGATTGGAAACGTCGAATATCGCGTTTTCCAAGCTCTACGAGTGAATTTTCAATAAGAAGGACTATTTTGTCGATGCAGATATTTTGTCGATGCAGATCGATTGGAAATGTCGAATGTCGCATTTTCCATGCTTTACGAGTGTATTTTTGATAATAAGGACGATTGCGACGCCTGGGAACTGAATCTGTAGCTGTTATCGATGCAGATCGATTGGAAATGTCGAATATCGCGTTTTCCAAGTTCTACGAGTGAATTTTCAATAAGAAGGACTATTGCAACGCCTGGGAATTGAATCTTTAGCTGTTGTCGATGCAGATCGATTGGAAATGTCGAATGTCGCATTATCCATGCTATACGAGTGTATTTTTGATAATAAGGACGATTGCGACGCCTGGGAACTGAATCTGTAGCGGTTGTCGATGCAGGTCGATTGGAAATGTCGAATATCGCGTTTCCCAAGTTCTACGAGTGAATTTTCAATAAGAAGGACTATTGCGACGCCTGGGAACTGCATCTTTGGCTGTTGTCGATGCAGATCGATTGGAAATGTCGAATATCGCGTTTTCCAAGCTCTACGAGTGAATTTTCAATAAGGACTATTGCGACGCCTGGGAACTGAATCTTTAGCTGTTGTTGACGCAGATCGATTGGAAAGGTCGAATATCGCGTTTTCCAAGCTCTACGAGTGAACTTTCAATAAGGGCTATTGCGACGCCTGGGAATTGAATCTTTAGCTGTTGTTGATGCAGGTCGATTGGAGATGTCGAATATCGAGGTTTCCAAGCTCAACGAGTGAATTTTCAATAAGAAGGACTATTGCGACACCTGGGAATTGAATCTTTAGCTGTTGTCGATGCAGATCGATTGGAAATGTCGAATGTCGCATTTTCCATGCTATACGAGTGTATTTTTGATAATAAAGACTATTGCGACGCCTGGGAACTGCATCTTTGGCTGTTGTCGATGCAGATCGATTGGAAATGTCGAATATTGCGTTTTCCTAGCTCTACGAGTGAATTTTCAATAAGAACTATTTCGACGCCTGGGAACTGAATCTTTAGCTGTTGTTGATGCAGATCGATTGGAAATGTCGAATATCGCATTTTCCATGCTATAGGAGTGTATTTTTGATAAGAAAGACTATTGCGACGCCTGGGAACTGAATCTTTAGCTGTTGTCGATGCAGGTCGATTGGAGATGTCGAATATCGAGGTTTCCAAGCTCAACGAGTGAATTTTCAATAAGAAGGACTATTGCGACGCCTGGGAATTGAATCTTTAGCTGTTGTCGATGCAGATCGATTGGAAATGTCGAATGTCGCATTTTCCATGCTTTACGAGTGTATTTTTGAAAATAAGGACGATTGCGACGCCTGGGAACTGAATCTGTAGCTGTTGTCGATGCAGTTCGATTGGAAATGTCGAATATCGCGTTTTCCAAGTTCTACGAGTGAATTTTCAATAAGAAGGACTATTGCGACGCCTGGGAACTGCATCTTTGGCTGTTCTCGATGCAGATCGATTGGAAATGTCGAATGTCGCATTTTCCATGCTTTACGAGTGTATTTTTGATAATAAGGACGATTGCGACGCCTGGGAACTGAATCTGTAGCTGTTGTCGATGCAGCTCGATTGGAAATGTCGAATATCGCGTTTCCCAAGTTCGACGAGTGAATTTTCAATAAGAAGGACTATTGCGACGCCTGGGAACTGCATCTTTGGCTGATGTCGATGCAGATCGATTGGAAATGTCGAATATCGCGTTTTCCAAGCTCTACGAGTGAATTTTCAATATGGACTATTGCGACGCCTGGGAACTGAATCTTTAGCTGTTGTTGACGCAGATCGATTGGAAACGTCGAATATCGCGTTTTCCAAGCTCTACGAGTGAATTTTCAATAAGAAGGACTATTTTGTCGATGCAGATATTTTGTCGATGCTGATCGATTGGAAATGTCGAATGTCGCATTTTCCATGCTTTACGAGTGTATTTTTGATAATAAGGACGATTGCGACGCCTGGGAACTGAATCTGTAGCTGTTATCGATGCAGATCGATTGGAAATGTCGAATATCGCGTTTTCCAAGTTCTACGAGTGAATTTTCAATAAGAAGGACTATTGCAACGCCTGGGAATTGAATCTTTAGCTGTTGTCGATGCAGATCGATTGGAAATGTCGAATGTCGCATTATCCATGCTATACGAGTGTATTTTTGATAATAAAGACTATTGCGACGCCTGGGAACTGCATCTTTGGCTGTTGTCGATGCAGATCGATTGGAAATGTCGAATATTGCGTTTTCCTAGCTCTACGAGTGAATTTTCAATAAGAACTATTTCGACGCCTGGGAACTGCATCTTTGGCTGTTGTCGATGCAGATCGATTGGAAATGTCGAATGTCACATTTTCCATGCTATACGAGTGTATTTTTGATAATAAAGACTATTGCGACGCCTGGGAACTGCATCTTTGGCTGTTGTCGATGCAGATCGATTGGAAATGTCGAATATTGCGTTTTCCTAGCTCTACGAGTGAATTTTCAATAAGAACTATTTCGACGCCTGGGAACTGCATCTTTGGCTGTTGTCTATGCAGATCGATTGGAAATGTCGAATATCGCGTTTTCAAAGCTTTACGAGTGAATTTTCAATAAGGACTATTGCGACGCCTGGGACCTGAATCTTTAGCTGTTGTTGATGCAGATCGATTGGAAATGTCGAATATCGCGTTTTCCAAGCTCTACGAGTGAATCTTCAATAAGAAAGACTATTGCGACGCCTGGGAACTGCATCTTTGGCTGTTGCCTATGCAGATAGATTGGAAATGTCGAATATCGCGTTTTCCAAGCTCTACGAGTGAATTTTCAATAAGGACTATTCCGACGCCTGGGAATTGAATCTTTAGCTGTTGTCGATGCAGCTCGATTGGAAATGTCGAATATCGCGTTTTCCAAGCTCTACGAGTGAATTTTCAATAAGGACTATTGCGATGCCTGGGAACTGAATCTTTAGCTTTTGTCGATGCAGATCGATTAGAAATGTCGATTATCGCGTTTTCCTTGCTGTACGAGTGAATTTTCAATTAGCACTATTGCGACGCCTGGGAACTGAATCTTTAGCTGTTGTCGATGCAGGTCGATTGGAGATGTCGAATATCGAGGTTTCCAAGCTCAACGAGTGAATTTTCAATAAGAAGGACTATTGCGACGCCTGGGAATTGAATCTTTAGCTGTTGTCGATGCAGATCGATTGGAAATGTCGAATGTCGCATTTTCCATGCTTTACGAGTGTATTTTTGAAAATAAGGACGATTGCGACGCCTGGGAACTGAATCTGTAGCTGTTGTCGATGCAGTTCGATTGGAAATGTCGAATATCGCGTTTTCCAAGTTCTACGAGTGAATTTTCAATAAGAAGGACTATTGCGACGCCTGGGAACTGCATCTTTGGCTGTTCTCGATGCAGATCGATTGGAAATGTCGAATGTCGCATTTTCCATGCTTTACGAGTGTATTTTTGATAATAAGGACGATTGCGACGCCTGGGAACTGAATCTGTAGCTGTTGTCGAAGCAGCTCGATTGGAAATGTCGAATATCGCGTTTCCCAAGTTCGACGAGTGAATTTTCAATAAGAAGGACTATTGCGACGCCTGGGAACTGCATCTTTGGCTGATGTCGATGCAGATCGATTGGAAATGTCGAATATCGCGTTTTCCAAGCTCTACGAGTGAATTTTCAATATGGACTATTGCGACGCCTGGGAACTGAATCTTTAGCTGTTGTTGACGCAGATCGATTGGAAACGTCGAATATCGCGTTTTCCAAGCTCTACGAGTGAATTTTCAATAAGAAGGACTATTTTGTCGATGCAGATATTTTGTCGATGCAGATCGATTGGAAATGTCGAATGTCGCATTTTCCATGCTTTACGAGTGTATTTTTGATAATAAGGACGATTGCGACGCCTGGGAACTGAATCTGTAGCTGTTATCGATGCAGATCGATTGGAAATGTCGAATATCGCGTTTTCCAAGTTCTACGAGTGAATTTTCAATAAGAAGGACTATTGCAACGCCTGGGAATTGAATCTTTAGCTGTTGTCGATGCAGATCGATTGGAAATGTCGAATGTCGCATTATCCATGCTATACGAGTGTATTTTTGATAATAAGGACGATTGCGACGCCTGGGAACTGAATCTGTAGCGGTTGTCGATGCAGGTCGATTGGAAATGTCGAATATCGCGTTTCCCAAGTTCTACGAGTGAATTTTCAATAAGAAGGACTATTGCGACGCCTGGGAACTGCATCTTTGGCTGTTGTCGATGCAGATCGATTGGAAATGTCGAATATCGCGTTTTCCAAGCTCTACGAGTGAATTTTCAATAAGGACTATTGCGACGCCTGGGAACTGAATCTTTAGCTGTTGTTGACGCAGATCGATTGGAAAGGTCGAATATCGCGTTTTCCAAGCTCTACGAGTGAACTTTCAATAAGGGCTATTGCGACGCCTGGGAATTGAATCTTTAGCTGTTGTTGATGCAGGTCGATTGGAGATGTCGAATATCGAGGTTTGCAAGCTCAACGAGTGAATTTTCAATAAGAAGGACTATTGCGACACCTGGGAATTGAATCTTTAGCTGTTGTCGATGCAGATCGATTGGAAATGTCGAATGTCGCATTTTCCATGCTATACGAGTGTATTTTTGATAATAAAGACTATTGCGACGCCTGGGAACTGCATCTTTGGCTGTTGTCGATGCAGATCGATTGGAAATGTCGAATATTGCGTTTTCCTAGCTCTACGAGTGAATTTTCAATAAGAACTATTTCGACGCCTGGGAACTGAATCTTTAGCTGTTGTTGATGCAGATCGATTGGAAATGTCGAATATCGCATTTTCCATGCTATAGGAGTGTATTTTTGATAAGAAAGACTATTGCGACGCCTGGGAACTGAATCTTTAGCTGTTGTCGATGCAGGTCGATTGGAGATGTCGAATATCGAGGTTTCCAAGCTCAACGAGTGAATTTTCAATAAGAAGGACTATTGCGACGCCTGGGAATTGAATCTTTAGCTGTTGTCGATGCAGATCGATTGGAAATGTCGAATGTCGCATTTTCCATGCTTTACGAGTGTATTTTTGAAAATAAGGACGATTGCGACGCCTGGGAACTGAATCTGTAGCTGTTGTCGATGCAGTTCGATTGGAAATGTCGAATATCGCGTTTTCCAAGTTCTACGAGTGAATTTTCAATAAGAAGGACTATTGCGACGCCTGGGAACTGCATCTTTGGCTGTTCTCGATGCAGATCGATTGGAAATGTCGAATGTCGCATTTTCCATGCTTTACGAGTGTATTTTTGATAATAAGGACGATTGCGACGCCTGGGAACTGAATCTGTAGCTGTTGTCGAAGCAGCTCGATTGGAAATGTCGAATATCGCGTTTCCCAAGTTCGACGAGTGAATTTTCAATAAGAAGGACTATTGCGACGCCTGGGAACTGCATCTTTGGCTGATGTCGATGCAGATCGATTGGAAATGTCGAATATCGCGTTTTCCAAGCTCTACGAGTGAATTTTCAATATGGACTATTGCGACGCCTGGGAACTGAATCTTTAGCTGTTGTTGACGCAGATCGATTGGAAACGTCGAATATCGCGTTTTCCAAGCTCTACGAGTGAATTTTCAATAAGAAGGACTATTTTGTCGATGCAGATATTTTGTCGATGCAGATCGATTGGAAATGTCGAATGTCGCATTTTCCATGCTTTACGAGTGTATTTTTGATAATAAGGAAGATTGCGACGCCTGGGAACTGAATCTGTAGCTGTTATCGATGCAGATCGATTGGAAATGTCGAATATCGCGTTTTCCAAGTTCTACGAGTGAATTTTCAATAAGAAGGACTATTGCAACGCCTGGGAATTGAATCTTTAGCTGTTGTCGATGCAGATCGATTGGAAATGTCGAATGTCGCATTATCCATGCTATACGAGTGTATTTTTGATAATAAGGACGATTGCGACGCCTGGGAACTGAATCTGTAGCGGTTGTCGATGCAGGTCGATTGGAAATGTCGAATATCGCGTTTCCCAAGTTCTACGAGTGAATTTTCAATAAGAAGGACTATTGCGACGCCTGGGAACTGCATCTTTGGCTGTTGTCGATGCAGATCGATTGGAAATGTCGAATATCGCGTTTTCCAAGCTCTACGAGTGAATTTTCAATAAGGACTATTGCGACGCCTGGGAACTGAATCTTTAGCTGTTGTTGACGCAGATCGATTGGAAAGGTCGAATATCGCGTTTTCCAAGCTCTACGAGTGAACTTTCAATAAGGGCTATTGCGACGCCTGGGAATTGAATCTTTAGCTGTTGTTGATGCAGGTCGATTGGAGATGTCGAATATCGAGGTTTCCAAGCTCAACGAGTGAATTTTCAATAAGAAGGACTATTGCGACACCTGGGAATTGAATCTTTAGCTGTTGTCGATGCAGATCGATTGGAAATGTCGAATGTCGCATTTTCCATGCTATACGAGTGTATTTTTGATAATAAAGACTATTGCGACGCCTGGGAACTGCATCTTTGGCTGTTGTCGATGCAGATCGATTGGAAATGTCGAATATTGCGTTTTCCTAGCTCTACGAGTGAATTTTCAATAAGAACTATTTCGACGCCTGGGAACTGAATCTTTAGCTGTTGTTGATGCAGATCGATTGGAAATGTCGAATATCGCATTTTCCATGCTATAGGAGTGTATTTTTGATAAGAAAGACTATTGCGACGCCTGGGAACTGAATCTTTAGCTGTTGTCGATGCAGGTCGATTGGAGATGTCGAATATCGAGGTTTCCAAGCTCAACGAGTGAATTTTCAATAAGAAGGACTATTGCGACGCCTGGGAATTGAATCTTTAGCTGTTGTCGATGCAGATCGATTGGAAATGTCGAATGTCGCATTTTCCATGCTTTACGAGTGTATTTTTGAAAATAAGGACGATTGCGACGCCTGGGAACTGAATCTGTAGCTGTTGTCGATGCAGTTCGATTGGAAATGTCGAATATCGCGTTTTCCAAGTTCTACGAGTGAATTTTCAATAAGAAGGACTATTGCGACGCCTGGGAACTGCATCTTTGGCTGTTCTCGATGCAGATCGATTGGAAATGTCGAATGTCGCATTTTCCATGCTTTACGAGTGTATTTTTGATAATAAGGACGATTGCGACGCCTGGGAACTGAATCTGTAGCTGTTGTCGATGCAGCTCGATTGGAAATGTCGAATATCGCGTTTCCCAAGTTCGACGAGTGAATTTTCAATAAGAAGGACTATTGCGACGCCTCGGAACTGCATCTTTGGCTGATGTCGATGCAGATCGATTGGAAATGTCGAATATCGCGTTTTCCAAGCTCTACGAGTGAATTTTCAATATGGACTATTGCGACGCCTGGGAACTGAATCTTTAGCTGTTGTTGACGCAGATCGATTGGAAACGTCGAATATCGCGTTTTCCAAGCTCTACGAGTGAATTTTCAATAAGAAGGACTATTTTGTCGATGCAGATATTTTGTCGATGCAGATCGATTGGAAATGTCGAATGTCGCATTTTCCATGCTTTACGAGTGTATTTTTGATAATAAGGACGATTGCGACGCCTGGGAACTGAATCTGTAGCTGTTATCGATGCAGATCGATTGGAAATGTCGAATATCGCGTTTTCCAAGTTCTACGAGTGAATTTTCAATAAGAAGGACTATTGCAACGCCTGGGAATTGAATCTTTAGCTGTTGTCGATGCAGATCGATTGGAAATGTCGAATGTCGCATTATCCATGCTATACGAGTGTATTTTTGATAATAAGGACGATTGCGACGCCTGGGAACTGAATCTGTAGCGGTTGTCGATGCAGGTCGATTGGAAATGTCGAATATCGCGTTTCCCAAGTTCTACGAGTGAATTTTCAATAAGAAGGACTATTGCGACGCCTGGGAACTGCATCTTTGGCTGTTGTCGATGCAGATCGATTGGAAATGTCGAATATCGCGTTTTCCAAGCTCTACGAGTGAATTTTCAATAAGGACTATTGCGACGCCTGGGAACTGAATCTTTAGCTGTTGTTGACGCAGATCGATTGGAAAGGTCGAATATCGCGTTTTCCAAGCTCTACGAGTGAACTTTCAATAAGGGCTATTGCGACGCCTGGGAATTGAATCTTTAGCTGTTGTTGATGCAGGTCGATTGGAGATGTCGAATATCGAGGTTTCCAAGCTCAACGAGTGAATTTTCAATAAGAAGGACTATTGCGACACCTGGGAATTGAATCTTTAGCTGTTGTCGATGCAGATCGATTGGAAATGTCGAATGTCGCATTTTCCATGCTATACGAGTGTATTTTTGATAATAAAGACTATTGCGACGCCTGGGAACTGCATCTTTGGCTGTTGTCGATGCAGATCGATTGGAAATGTCGAATATTGCGTTTTCCTAGCTCTACGAGTGAATTTTCAATAAGAACTATTTCGACGCCTGGGAACTGAATCTTTAGCTGTTGTTGATGCAGATCGATTGGAAATGTCGAATATCGCATTTTCCATGCTATAGGAGTGTATTTTTGATAAGAAAGACTATTGCGACGCCTGGGAACTGCATCTTTGGCTGTTGTCTATGCAGATCGATTGGAAATGTCGAATATCGCGTTTTCAAAGCTCTACGAGTGAATTTTCAATAAGGACTATTGCGACGCCTGGGAACTGAATCTTTAGCTGTTGTTGATGCAGATCGATTGGAAATGTCGAATATCGCATTTTCCATGCTATAGGAGTGTATTTTTGATAATAAGGACTATTGCGACGCCTGGGAACTGAATCTTTAGCTGTTGTCGATGCAGCTCGATTGGAAATGTCGAATATCGCGTTTTCCAAGCCTTACGAGTTAATTTTCAATAAGGAGTATTGCGACGCCTGGGAACTGAATCTTTAGCTGTTGTCGATGGAGGTCGATTGGAGATGTCGAATATCGAGGTATCCAAGCTCAACGAGTGAATTTTCAATAAGAAGGACTATTGCGACGCCTGGGAATTGAATCTTTAGCTGTTGTCGATGCAGATCGATTGGAAATGTCGAATGTCGCATTTTCCATGCTATACGAGTGTATTTTTGATAATAAGGACGATTGCGACGCCTGGGAACTGAATCTGTAGCTGTTGTCGATGCAGCTCGATTGGAAATGTCGAATATCGCGTTTCCCAAGTTCGACGAGTGAATTTTCAATAAGAAGGACTATTGCGACGCCTGGGAACTGCATCTTTGGCTGATGTCGATGCAGATCGATTGGAAATGTCGAATATCGCGTTTTCCAAGCTCTACGAGTGAATTTTCAATATGGACTATTGCGACGCCTGGGAACTGAATCTTTAGCTGTTGTTGACGCAGATCGATTGGAAACGTCGAATATCGCGTTTTCCAAGCTCTACGAGTGAATTTTCAATAAGAAGGACTATTTTGTCGATGCAGATATTTTGTCGATGCAGATCGATTGGAAATGTCGAATGTCGCATTTTCCATGCTTTACGAGTGTATTTTTGATAATAAGGACGATTGCGACGCCTGGGAACTGAATCTGTAGCTGTTATCGATGCAGATCGATTGGAAATGTCGAATATCGCGTTTTCCAAGTTCTACGAGTGAATTTTCAATAAGAAGGACTATTGCAACGCCTGGGAATTGAATCTTTAGCTGTTGTCGATGCAGATCGATTGGAAATGTCGAATGTCGCATTATCCATGCTATACGAGTGTATTTTTGATAATAAGGACGATTGCGACGCCTGGGAACTGAATCTGTAGCGGTTGTCGATGCAGGTCGATTGGAAATGTCGAATATCGCGTTTCCCAAGTTCTACGAGTGAATTTTCAATAAGAAGGACTATTGCGACGCCTGGGAACTGCATCTTTGGCTGTTGTCGATGCAGATCGATTGGAAATGTCGAATATCGCGTTTTCCAAGCTCTACGAGTGAATTTTCAATAAGGACTATTGCGACGCCTGGGAACTGAATCTTTAGCTGTTGTTGACGCAGATCGATTGGAAAGGTCGAATATCGCGTTTTCCAAGCTCTACGAGTGAACTTTCAATAAGGGCTATTGCGACGCCTGGGAATTGAATCTTTAGCTGTTGTTGATGCAGGTCGATTGGAGATGTCGAATATCGAGGTTTCCAAGCTCAACGAGTGAATTTTCAATAAGAAGGACTATTGCGACACCTGGGAATTGAATCTTTAGCTGTTGTCGATGCAGATCGATTGGAAATGTCGAATGTCGCATTTTCCATGCTATACGAGTGTATTTTTGATAATAAAGACTATTGCGACGCCTGGGAACTGCATCTTTGGCTGTTGTCGATGCAGATCGATTGGAAATGTCGAATATTGCGTTTTCCTAGCTCTACGAGTGAATTTTCAATAAGAACTATTTCGACGCCTGGGAACTGAATCTTTAGCTGTTGTTGATGCAGATCGATTGGAAATGTCGAATATCGCATTTTCCATGCTATAGGAGTGTATTTTTGATAAGAAAGACTATTGCGACGCCTGGGAACTGAATCTTTAGCTGTTGTCGATGCAGGTCGATTGGAGATGTCGAATATCGAGGTTTCCAAGCTCAACGAGTGAATTTTCAATAAGAAGGACTATTGCGACGCCTGGGAATTGAATCTTTAGCTGTTGTCGATGCAGATCGATTGGAAATGTCGAATGTCGCATTTTCCATGCTTTACGAGTGTATTTTTGAAAATAAGGACGATTGCGACGCCTGGGAACTGAATCTGTAGCTGTTGTCGATGCAGTTCGATTGGAAATGTCGAATATCGCGTTTTCCAAGTTCTACGAGTGAATTTTCAATAAGAAGGACTATTGCGACGCCTGGGAACTGCATCTTTGGCTGTTCTCGATGCAGATCGATTGGAAATGTCGAATGTCGCATTTTCCATGCTTTACGAGTGTATTTTTGATAATAAGGACGATTGCGACGCCTGGGAACTGAATCTGTAGCTGTTATCGATGCAGATCGATTGGAAATGTCGAATGTCGCATTATCCATGCTATACGAGTGTATTTTTGATAATAAGGACGATTGCGACGCCTGGGAACTGAATCTGTAGCGGTTGTCGATGCAGGTCGATTGGAAATGTCGAATATCGCGTTTCCCAAGTTCTACGAGTGAATTTTCAATAAGAAGGACTATTGCGACGCCTGGGAACTGCATCTTTGGCTGTTGTCGATGCAGATCGATTGGAAATGTCGAATATCGCGTTTTCCAAGCTCTACGAGTGAATTTTCAATAAGGACTATTGCGACGCCTGGGAACTGAATCTTTAGCTGTTGTTGACGCAGATCGATTGGAAAGGTCGAATATCGCGTTTTCCAAGCTCTACGAGTGAACTTTCAATAAGGGCTATTGCGACGCCTGGGAATTGAATCTTTAGCTGTTGTTGATGCAGGTCGATTGGAGATGTCGAATATCGAGGTTTCCAAGCTCAACGAGTGAATTTTCAATAAGAAGGACTATTGCGACACCTGGGAATTGAATCTTTAGCTGTTGTCGATGCAGATCGATTGGAAATGTCGAATGTCGCATTTTCCATGCTATACGAGTGTATTTTTGATAATAAAGACTATTGCGACGCCTGGGAACTGCATCTTTGGCTGTTGTCGATGCAGATCGATTGGAAATGTCGAATATTGCGTTTTCCTAGCTCTACGAGTGAATTTTCAATAAGAACTATTTCGACGCCTGGGAACTGAATCTTTAGCTGTTGTTGATGCAGATCGATTGGAAATGTCGAATATCGCATTTTCCATGCTATAGGAGTGTATTTTTGATAAGAAAGACTATTGCGACGCCTGGGAACTGAATCTTTAGCTGTTGTCGATGCAGGTCGATTGGAGATGTCGAATATCGAGGTTTCCAAGCTCAACGAGTGAATTTTCAATAAGAAGGACTATTGCGACGCCTGGGAATTGAATCTTTAGCTGTTGTCGATGCAGATCGATTGGAAATGTCGAATGTCGCATTTTCCATGCTTTACGAGTGTATTTTTGAAAATAAGGACGATTGCGACGCCTGGGAACTGAATCTGTAGCTGTTGTCGATGCAGTTCGATTGGAAATGTCGAATATCGCGTTTTCCAAGTTCTACGAGTGAATTTTCAATAAGAAGGACTATTGCGACGCCTGGGAACTGCATCTTTGGCTGTTCTCGATGCAGATCGATTGGAAATGTCGAATGTCGCATTTTCCATGCTTTACGAGTGTATTTTTGATAATAAGGACGATTGCGACGCCTGGGAACTGAATCTGTAGCTGTTGTCGATGCAGCTCGATTGGAAATGTCGAATATCGCGTTTCCCAAGTTCGACGAGTGAATTTTCAATAAGAAGGACTATTGCGACGCCTGGGAACTGCATCTTTGGCTGATGTCGATGCAGATCGATTGGAAATGTCGAATATCGCGTTTTCCAAGCTCTACGAGTGAATTTTCAATATGGACTATTGCGACGCCTGGGAACTGAATCTTTAGCTGTTGTTGACGCAGATCGATTGGAAACGTCGAATATCGCGTTTTCCAAGCTCTACGAGTGAATTTTCAATAAGAAGGACTATTTTGTCGATGCAGATATTTTGTCGATGCAGATCGATTGGAAATGTCGAATGTCGCATTTTCCATGCTTTACGAGTGTATTTTTGATAATAAGGACGATTGCGACGCCTGGGAACTGAATCTGTAGCTGTTATCGATGCAGATCGATTGGAAATGTCGAATATCGCGTTTTCCAAGTTCTACGAGTGAATTTTCAATAAGAAGGACTATTGCAACGCCTGGGAATTGAATCTTTAGCTGTTGTCGATGCAGATCGATTGGAAATGTCGAATGTCGCATTATCCATGCTATACGAGTGTATTTTTGATAATAAGGACGATTGCGACGCCTGGGAACTGAATCTGTAGCGGTTGTCGATGCAGGTCGATTGGAAATGTCGAATATCGCGTTTCCCAAGTTCTACGAGTGAATTTTCAATAAGAAGGACTATTGCGACGCCTGGGAACTGCATCTTTGGCTGTTGTCGATGCAGATCGATTGGAAATGTCGAATATCGCGTTTTCCAAGCTCTACGAGTGAATTTTCAATAAGGACTATTGCGACGCCTGGGAACTGAATCTTTAGCTGTTGTTGACGCAGATCGATTGGAAAGGTCGAATATCGCGTTTTCCAAGCTCTACGAGTGAACTTTCAATAAGGGCTATTGCGACGCCTGGGAATTGAATCTTTAGCTGTTGTTGATGCAGGTCGATTGGAGATGTCGAATATCGAGGTTTCCAAGCTCAACGAGTGAATTTTCAATAAGAAGGACTATTGCGACACCTGGGAATTGAATCTTTAGCTGTTGTCGATGCAGATCGATTGGAAATGTCGAATGTCGCATTTTCCATGCTATACGAGTGTATTTTTGATAATAAAGACTATTGCGACGCCTGGGAACTGCATCTTTGGCTGTTGTCGATGCAGATCGATTGGAAATGTCGAATATTGCGTTTTCCTAGCTCTACGAGTGAATTTTCAATAAGAACTATTTCGACGCCTGGGAACTGAATCTTTAGCTGTTGTTGATGCAGATCGATTGGAAATGTCGAATATCGCATTTTCCATGCTATAGGAGTGTATTTTTGATAAGAAAGACTATTGCGACGCCTGGGAACTGCATCTTTGGCTGTTGTCTATGCAGATCGATTGGAAATGTCGAATATCGCGTTTTCAAAGCTCTACGAGTGAATTTTCAATAAGGACTATTGCGACGCCTGGGAACTGAATCTTTAGCTGTTGTTGATGCAGATCGATTGGAAATGTCGAATATCGCATTTTCCATGCTATAGGAGTGTATTTTTGATAATAAGGACTATTGCGACGCCTGGGAACTGAATCTTTAGCTGTTGTCGATGCAGCTCGATTGGAAATGTCGAATATCGCGTTTTCCAAGCCTTACGAGTTAATTTTCAATAAGAAGTATTGCGACGCCTGGGAACTGAATCTTTAGCTGTTGTCGATGGAGGTCGATTGGAGATGTCGAATATCGAGGTATCCAAGCTCAACGAGTGAATTTTCAATAAGAAGGACTATTGCGACGCCTGGGAATTGAATCTTTAGCTGTTGTCGATGCAGATCGATTGGAAATGTCGAATGTCGCATTTTCCATGCTATACGAGTGTATTTTTGATAATAAGGACGATTGCGACGCCTGGGAACTGAATCTGTAGCTGTTGTCGATGCAGCTCGATTGGAAATGTCGAATATCGCGTTTCCCAAGTTCGACGAGTGAATTTTCAATAAGAAGGACTATTGCGACGCCTGGGAACTGCATCTTTGGCTGATGTCGATGCAGATCGATTGGAAATGTCGAATATCGCGTTTTCCAAGCTCTACGAGTGAATTTTCAATATGGACTATTGCGACGCCTGGGAACTGAATCTTTAGCTGTTGTTGACGCAGATCGATTGGAAACGTCGAATATCGCGTTTTCCAAGCTCTACGAGTGAATTTTCAATAAGAAGGACTATTTTGTCGATGCAGATATTTTGTCGATGCAGATCGATTGGAAATGTCGAATGTCGCATTTTCCATGCTTTACGAGTGTATTTTTGATAATAAGGACGATTGCGACGCCTGGGAACTGTATCTGTAGCTGTTATCGATGCAGATCGATTGGAAATGTCGAATATCGCGTTTTCCAAGTTCTACGAGTGAATTTTCAATAAGAAGGACTATTGCAACGCCTGGGAATTGAATCTTTAGCTGTTGTCGATGCAGATCGATTGGAAATGTCGAATGTCGCATTATCCATGCTATACGAGTGTATTTTTGATAATAAGGACGATTGCGACGCCTGGGAACTGAATCTGTAGCGGTTGTCGATGCAGGTCGATTGGAAATGTCGAATATCGCGTTTCCCAAGTTCTACGAGTGAATTTTCAATAAGAAGGACTATTGCGACGCCTGGGAACTGCATCTTTGGCTGTTGTCGATGCAGATCGATTCGAAATGTCGAATATCGCGTTTTCCAAGCTCTACGAGTGAACTTTCAATAAGGGCTATTGCGACGCCTGGGAATTGAATCTTTAGCTGTTGTTGATGCAGGTCGATTGGAGATGTCGAATATCGAGGTTTCCAAGCTCAACGAGTGAATTTTCAATAAGAAGGACTATTGCGACACCTGGGAATTGAATCTTTAGCTGTTGTCGATGCAGATCGATTGGAAATGTCGAATGTCGCATTTTCCATGCTATACGAGTGTATTTTTGATAATAAAGACTATTGCGACGCCTGGGAACTGCATCTTTGGCTGTTGTCGATGCAGATCGATTGGAAATGTCGAATATTGCGTTTTCCTAGCTCTACGAGTGAATTTTCAATAAGAACTATTTCGACGCCTGGGAACTGAATCTTTAGCTGTTGTTGATGCAGATCGATTGGAAATGTCGAATATCGCATTTTCCATGCTATAGGAGTGTATTTTTGATAAGAAAGACTATTGCGACGCCTGGGAACTGCATCTTTGGCTGTTGTCTATGCAGATCGATTGGAAATGTCGAATATCGCGTTTTCAAAGCTCTACGAGTGAATTTTCAATAAGGACTATTGCGACGCCTGGGAACTGAATCTTTAGCTGTTGTTGATGCAGATCGATTGGAAATGTCGAATATCGCATTTTCCGTGCTATAGGAGTGTATTTTTGATAATAAGGACTATTGCGACGCCTGGGAACTGAATCTTTAGCTGTTGTCGATGCAGCTCGATTGGAAATGTCGAATATCGCGTTTTCCAAGCCTTACGAGTGAATTTTCAATAAGGAGTATTGCGACGCCTGGGAACTGAATCTTTAGCTGTTGTCGATGGAGGTCGATTGGAGATGTCGAATATCGAGGTATCCAAGCTCAACGAGTGAATTTTCAATAAGAAGGACTATTGCGACGCCTGGGAATTGAATCTTTAGCTGTTGTCGATGCAGATCGATTGGAAATGTCGAATGTCGCATTTTCCATGCTATACGAGTGTATTTTTGATAATAAGGACGATTGCTACGCCTGGGAACTGAATCTGTAGCTGTTGTCGATGCAGATCGATTGGAAATGTCGAATATCGCGTTTTCCAAGTTCTACGAGTGAATTTTCAATCAGAAGACTATTGCGACGCCTGGGAACTGCCTCTTTGGCTGTTGTCGATGCAGATCGATTGGAAATATCGAATATCGCGTTTACCAAGCTCTACGAGTGAATTTTCAATAAGGACTATTGCGACGCCTGGGAACTGAATCTTTAGCTGTTGTTGACGCAGATCGATTGGAAACGTCGAATATCGCGTTTTCCAAGCTCTACGAGTGAATTTTCAATAAGGACTATTGCGACGCCTGGGAATTGAATCTTTAGCTGTTATCTATGCAGGTCGATTCGAGATGTCGAATATCGAGGTTTCCAAGCTCAACGAGTGAATTTTCAATAAGAAGGACTATTGCGACGCCTGGGAATTGAATCTTTAGCTGTTGTCGATGCAGATCGATTGGAAATGTCGAATGTCGCATTTTCCATGCTTTACGAGTGTATTTTTGATAATAAGGACGATTGCGACGCCTGGGAACTGAATCTGTAGCTGTTGTCGATGCAGATCGATTGGAAATGTCGAATATCGCGTTTTCCAAGTTCTACGAGTGAATTTTCAATAAGAACTATTTCGACGCCTGGGAACTGAATCTTTAGCTGTTGTTGATGCAGATCGATTGGAAATGTCGAATATCGCATTTTCCATGCTATAGGAGTGTATTTTTGATAAGAAAGACTATTGCGACGCCTGGGAACTGCATCTTTGGCTGTTGTCTATGCAGATCGATTGGAAATGTCGAATATCGCGTTTTCAAAGCTCTACGAGTGAATTTTCAATAAGGACTATTGCGACGCCTGGGAACTGAATCTTTAGCTGTTGTCGATGCTGGTCGATTGGAGATGTCGAATATCGAGGTTTCCAAGCTCAACGAGTGAATTTTCAATAAGAAGGACTATTGCGACGCCTGGGAATTGAATCTTTAGCTGTTGTCGATGCAGATCGATTGGAAATGTCGAATGTCGCATTTTCCATGCTTTACGAGTGTATTTTTGATAATAAGGACGATTGCGACGCCTGGGAACTGAATCTGTAGCTGTTATCGATGCAGATCGATTGGAAATGTCGAATATCGCGTTTTCCAAGCTCTACGAATGAATTTTCAATAAGGGCTATTGCGACGCCTGGGAATTGAATCTTTAGCTGTTGTTGACGCAGATCGATTGGAAACGTCGAATATCGCGTTTTCCAAGTTCTACGAGTGAATTTTCAATAAGAAGGACTATTGCAACGCCTGGGAATTGAATCTTTAGCTGTTGTCGATGCAGGTCGATTGGAAATCTCGAATATCGCGTTTCCCAAGTTCTACGAGTGAATTTTCAATAAGAAGGACTATTGCGACGCCTGGGAACTGCATCTTTGGCTGTTGTCGATGCAGATCGATTGGAAATGTCGAATATCGCGTTTTCCAAGCTCTACGAGTGAATTTTCAATAAGGACTATTGCGACGCCTGGGAACTGAATCTTTAGCTGTTGTTGACGCAGATCGATTGGAAACGTCGAATATCGCGTTTTCCAAGCTCTACGAGTGAATTTTCAATAAGGGCTATTGCGACGCCTGGGAATTGAATCTTTAGCTGTTGTTGATGCAGATCGATTGGAAACGTCGAATTTCGCGTTTTCCAAGCTCTACGAATGAATTTTCAATAAGGACTATTGCGACGCCTGGGAATTGAATCTTTAGTTGTTGTTGATGCAGATCGATTGGAAATGTCGAATATCGCATTTTCCATGCTATAGGAGTGTATTTTTGATAATAAAGACTATTGCGACGCCTGGGAACTGAATCTTTAGCTGTTGTCGATGCAGGTCGATTGGAGATGTCGAATCTCGAGGTATCCAAGCTCAACGAGTGAATTTTCAATAAGAAGGACTATTGCGATGCCTGGGAACTGAATCTTTAGCTTTTGTCGATGCAGATCGGTAGAAATGTTGATTATCGCGTTTTCCTTACTGTACGAGTGAATTTTCAATAAGCACTATTGCGACGCCTGGGAACTGAATCTTTAGCTGTTGTCGATGCAGGTCGATTGGAGATGTCGAATATCGAGGTTTCCAAGCTCAACGGGTGAATTTTCAATAAGAAGGACTATTGCGACGCCTGGGAATTGAATCTTTTGCTGTTGTCGATGCAGATCGATTGGAAATGTCGAATGTCGCATTTTCCATGCTATACGAGTGTATTTTTGATAATAAAGACTATTGCGACGCCTGGGAACTGCATCTTTGGCTGTTGTCGATGCAGATCGATTGGAAATGTCGAATATCGCGTTTTCCAAGCTCTACGAGTGAATTTTCAATAAGGACTATTGCGACGCCTGGGAACTGAATCTTTAGCTGTTGTCGATGCAGGTCGATTGGAGATGTCGAATATCGCGTTTTCCAAGCTCTACGAGTGAATTTTCAATAAGGACTATTGCGACGCCTGGGAACTGAATCTTTAGCTGTTGTCGATGGAGGTCGATTGGAGATGTCGAATATCGAGGTATCCAAGCTCAACGAGTGAATTTTCAATAAGAAGGACTATTGCGACGCCTGGGAACTGCATCTTTGGCTGTTGCCTATGCAGATAGATTGGAAATGTCGAATATCGCGTTTTCCAAGCTCTACGAGTGAATTTTCAATAAGGACTATTCCGACGCCTGGGAATTGAATCTTTAGCTGTTGTCGATGCAGCTCGATTGGAAATGTCGAATATCGCGTTTTCCAAGCTCTACGAGTGAATTTTCAATAAGGACTATTGCGATGCCTGGGAACTGAATCTTTAGCTTTTGTCGATGCAGATCGATTAGAAATGTCGATTATCGCGTTTTCCTTGCTGTACGAGTGAATTTTCAATTAGCACTATTGCGACGCCTGGGAACTGAATCTTTAGCTGTTGTCGATGCAGGTCGATTGGAGATGTCGAATATCGAGGTTTCCAAGCTCAACGAGTGAATTTTCAATAAGAAGGACTATTGCGACGCCTGGGAATTGAATCTTTAGCTGTTGTCGATGCAGATCGATTGGAAATGTCGAATGTCGCATTTTCCATGCTTTACGAGTGTATTTTTGATAATAAGGACGATTGCGACGCCTGGGAACTGAATCTGTAGCTGTTGTCGATGCAGTTCGATTGGAAATGTCGAATATCGCGTTTTCCAAGTTCTACGAGTGAATTTTCAATAAGAAGGACTATTGCGACGCCTGAGAACTGCATCTTTGGCTGTTGTCGATGCAGATCGATTGGAAATGTCGAATGTCGCATTTTCCATGCTTTACGAGTGTATTTTTGATAATAAGGACGATTGCGACGCCTGGGAACTGAATCTGTAGCTGTTGTCGATGCAGGTCGATTGGAAATGTCGAATATCGCGTTTCCCAAGTTCTACGAGTGAATTTTCAATAAGAAGGACTATTGCGACGCCTGGGAACTGCATCTTTGGCTGTTGTCGATGCAGATCGATTGGAAATGTCGAATATCGCGTTTTCCAAGCTCTACGAGTGAATTTTCAATAAGGACTATTGCGACGCCTGGGAACTGAATCTTTAGCTGTTGTTGACGCAGATCGATTGGAAACGTCGAATATCGCATTTTCCAAGCTCTACGAGTGAATTTTCAATAAGGACTATTGCGACGCCTGGGAACTGAATCTTTAGCTGTTGTCGATGGAGGTCGATTGGAGATGTCGAATATCGAGGTATCCAAGCTCAACGAGTGAATTTTCAATAAGAAGGACTATTGCGACGCCTGGGAACTGCATCTTTGGCTGTTGCCTATGCAGATAGATTGGAAATGTCGAATATCGCGTTTTCCAAGCTCTACGAGTGAATTTTCAATAAGGACTATTCCGACGCCTGGGAATTGAATCTTTAGCTGTTGTCGATGCAGCTCGATTGGAAATGTCGAATATCGCGTTTTCCAAGCTCTACGAGTGAATTTTCAATAAGGACTATTGCGATGCCTGGGAACTGAATCTTTAGCTTTTGTCGATGCAGATCGATTAGAAATGTCGATTATCGCGTTTTCCTTGCTGTACGAGTGAATTTTCAATTAGCACTATTGCGACGCCTGGGAACTGAATCTTTAGCTGTTGTCGATGCAGGTCGATTGGAGATGTCGAATATCGAGGTTTCCAAGCTCAACGAGTGAATTTTCAATAAGAAGGACTATTGCGACGCCTGGGAATTGAATCTTTAGCTGTTGTCGATGCAGATCGATTGGAAATGTCGAATGTCGCATTTTCCATGCTTTACGAGTGTATTTTTGATAATAAGGACGATTGCGACGCCTGGGAACTGAATCTGTAGCTGTTGTCGATGCAGTTCGATTGGAAATGTCGAATATCGCGTTTTCCAAGTTCTACGAGTGAATTTTCAATAAGAAGGACTATTGCGACGCCTGAGAACTGCATCTTTGGCTGTTGTCGATGCAGATCGATTGGAAATGTCGAATGTCGCATTTTCCATGCTTTACGAGTGTATTTTTGATAATAAGGACGATTGCGACGCCTGGGAACTGAATCTGTAGCTGTTGTCGATGCAGGTCGATTGGAAATGTCAAATATCGCGTTTCCCAAGTTCTACGAGTGAATTTTCAATAAGAAGGACTATTGCGACGCCTGGGAACTGCATCTTTGGCTGTTGTCGATGCAGATCGATTGGAAATGTCGAATATCGCGTTTTCCAAGCTCTACGAGTGAATTTTCAATAAGGACTATTGCGACGCCTGGGAACTGAATCTTTAGCTGTTGTTGACGCAGATCGATTGGAAACGTCGAATATCGCATTTTCCAAGCTCTACGAGTGAATTTTCAATAAGGACTATTGCGACGCCTGGGAATTGAATTTTTAGCTGTTGTCGATGCAGGCCGATTGGAGATGTCGAATATCGAGGTTTCCAAGCTCAACGAGTGAATTTTTGATAATAAAGACTATTGCGACGCCTGGGAACTGCATCTTTGGCTGTTGTCGATGCAGATCGATTGGAAATGTCGAATATTGCGTTTTCCTAGCTCTACGAGTGAATTTTCAATAAGAACTATTTCGACGCCTGGGAACTGAATCTTTAGCTGTTGTTGATGTGACGTGCCGTCATTTTTTGCCGCATGTCGGCTCACTTTTTTCTTCCTTTATTAACTATATCCACTGCCTGTGAACAAATGAACTCTCTTATTACTCCAACCCATCACTAGTCAAACGAGGTACTTACCTTATGTTGCGCTTCTCATCATCGATTACCTGTGAACAAACGAACTCTCTTATTACTCCAACCCATCACTAGTCAAACGAGGTACTTACCTTATGTTGCGCTTCTCATCATCGATTACCTGTGAACAAACGAACTCTCTTATTACTCCAACCCATCACTAGTCAAACGAGGTACTTACCTTATGTTGCGCTTCTCATCATCGACTGCCTGTGAACAAATAACTCTCTTATTACTCCAACCCATCACTAGTCAAACGAGATACTTACCTTACATTACATTTCTCATCATCGACTGCTTTCGAACAAACTCCTCTCATAAGATACTCACCTTATATTTCTCTTCTCATCACCGACTACCTGCAAGCAAATAAAATCTCACATTATTCCAACTCATCACTACACAAAACATCATTACCTTAAACGAAGAACAACGACACTCGAGAGAAGCCCTCACTCCACGAGGAAGAAACCCCTTTTGCGTCCCAAGAGAAGCCCTCACTCCACGAGGAAGAAACCCCTTTCGCGTCCCAAGAGAAGCCCTCACTCCACGAGGAGGAAACCCCTTTTGCGTCCCAAGAGAAGCCCTCACTCCACGAGGAAGAAAACCCCTTTCGAATCCTCTCGAGTATATCGCTGCAATATGATCAAATCAAATAACACACCCGAACCTACAATACAAAAGACTCATAATTAACCAATACAATTTATTAAAATATTCTATTACAAAATGATATCATCAAACAACCTATCCGAATTCACCATATAGCGATATTGTAATTAACTAATATAATTTATTTTAACCAATCTCGGTACAATGGAGAACCCCTGCCGGTTGAGGATCACTGGCATTCCAGAGCAATCGACTCCAGCAGCAGTCAACATACCACGCATACCACGCATACCAGACATACCACGCATACCAGACATTCCTCGCATACCAGAGATTCCAGGGATGGGTATAAATAAGCCGGCACCACCTGAATAATCATTCAGTCCAGTCGTTCAGTCGTTCAGTTCAGTCTTCGAGTGGCAGCAAGCGCCTACACATCAGTGAATCAATCTACAAGTGACAGTGAACGTTGATATACCGGTCTTGATTTTAGAATCATACAGTGAATTATTTCGATAAATACCTTAAGGAACTTAGAATAATTCCACGATTTATTTCGATAAATACCTTAAGGAACATAGAATTATTTCACGATTTATTTCAATAAATACCTTAAGGAACTTAGAATAATTCCACGATTTATTTCGATAAATACCTTAAGGAACATAGAATAATTCCACGATTTATTTCGATAAATTCCTTAAGGAACTTAGAATAATTTCACGATTTATTTCAATAAATACCTTAAGGAACATAGAATTATTTCACGATTTATTTCAATAAATACCTTAAGGAACATAGAATTATTTCACGATTTATTTCAATAAATACCTTAAGGAACATAGAATTATTTCACGATTATTTCAATAAATACCTCAACGAACTTCGAAGTATTCTTGACTTATTCTAATAAATACAATAAGCCAGTGAACCTCAAGAAACTTTCGCGCAGCACCACAGCATTATTTATCGAATGCAGCTCCCTTACGATATTTGGGAAGAAGCCGAAGAAGCCCAACGCATTTCCATGTGTGCACACTGCAACACCGAAATCTCCTCCATCCGCCCAGCATCTCAGTGCGCACAGTGCACAGAACAGTACTTCGAAATAACAGCGGAAGAGCTGTGGCAAGTACAATCGGGATAAGTACTCAAGGTGCTCACCCGATGGTAGCAATTATACGTGTCTACCCGAGGATCGGAAACCCGACATTGCAGCTCGGTCAGTCGTTTTATTACTTCGTTCCCTACGAGATTTCGTTCGCATTTCTCAATATTGATTGGAATCCGAGGAATTGGTATTGCTGCAGATCAATCCTTCCGCAGTAATAGTACGGCACTCCTAACTTCCTTTTCCCTTCCTTTTCCTTTACTTACCTTTCCTCTCGGCGTGCGCGAATCTTGTATTCGACCCCGAGATTCTTCCTTTTCCTTTACTTACCTTTCCTCTCGGCGTGCGCGAATTTTGTATTCGACCCGGCGATTCTTCCTTTTCCTTTACTTACCTTTCCTCTCGGCGTGCGCGAATCTTGCATTCGACCCCGAGATTCTTCCTTTCTCTACTTACCTTTCCTCTCGGCGTGCGCGAATCTTGCATTCGACCCCGAGATTCTTCCTTTCTCTACTTACCTTTCCTCTCGGCGTGCGCGAATCTTGCATTCGACCCCGAGATTCTTCCTTTTCTCTACTTACCTTTCCTCTCGGCGTGCGCGAATCTTGAATTCGACCCCGAGAACCTACGTTCACCTTCCCCATTCAATTTCCGTTCCTCATCCTGCGTGCGTACAGTATGTCTCTTCCGGAAGTAACCTGGAACGTGACATTGATGCAGATCGATTGGAAATGTCGAATATCGCATTTTCCATGCTATAGGAGTGTATTTTTGATAAGAAAGACTATTGCGACGCCTGGGCACTGCATCTTTGGCTGTTGTCTATGCAGATCGATTGGAAATGTCGAATATCGCGTTTTCAAAGCTCTACGAGTGAATTTTCAATAAGGACTATTGCGACGCCTGGGAACTGAATCTTTAGCTGTTGTTGATGCAGATCGATTGGAAATGTCGAATATCGCATTTTCCATGCTATAGGAGTGTATTTTTGATAATAAAGACTATTGCGACGCCTGGGAACTGAATCTTTAGCTGTTGTCGATGCAGCTCGATTGGAAATGTCGAATATCGCGTTTTCCAAGCTCTACGAGTGAATTTTCAATAAGGAGTATTGCGACGCCTGGGAACTGAATCTTTAGCTGTTGTCGATGCAGCTCGATTGGAAATGTCGAATATCGCGTTTTCCAAGCTCTACGAGTGAATTTTCAATAAGGAGTATTGCGACGCCTGGGAACTGAATCTTTAGCTGTTGTCGATGGATGTCGATTGGAGATGTCGAATATCGAGGTATCCAAGCTCAACGAGTGAATTTTCAATAAGAAGGACTATTGCGACGCCTGGGAATTGAATCTTTAGCTGTTGTCGATGCAGATCGATTGGAAATGTCGAATGTCGCATTTGTGACGTGCCGTCATTTTTTGCCGCATGTCGGCTCACATTTTTCCTCCTTTATTTACTATATCCACTGCCTGTGAACAAATGAACTCTCTTATTACTCCAACCCATCACTAGTCAAACGAGGTACTTACCTTATGTTGCGCTTCTCATCATCGATTACACTGTTCAACACGGGTTTGATTTTGTAACCTTCAATGTGCGTTTCTTATAGACTTCAATGTGCTGAATACGAATCTGCAATCCGTTTTTCTTCAGAACGTACCATTTTTGAAAAAATCAATTTTGAAAAAAATCGCAAATTTTCAACTTTGGAAGTGTTTTGTACTTTTACGGTAATAGTTATTCAATTGCGCTTGGTGCCAAATGATTCTTTGAAGTTTCACGAATAAAATGGTATATGTTGTTATTAGACTATAAACATTCAAATGTGTTTAAATAATGATCAAAGTGAAAAGGACACCGAAAATACACCCATTTTGGCTGATATCTTTCAATTTATTTCAAAAAGTAAAGGTCCAGGAGAAAATCTAACTATGCCACGCGATAGAGCAGACCTTTCTGCAAAGGAAAGCATCAGTGGAAGTTACAAAATCATTTTTGTACTCAATATACAAGCGAAATAGTTTGGTAAAACACGCGGCCGCAACAGTGACACTCAGCAGAAGTACAGCGCGTTTAGTGATTCCGCTACGCTGAGCGATAAGCGGGGAGCCGCCGTCATAGAGCACCACTGTCGCCGCCACGTGTTTTGCCAAACTGTTTCACTTTGATATTGAAAACGAAAATGATTTTGTAACTTCTGTTGATGCTTTCCATTGCAGAAAGGTCTGCTCTATCGCGTGGCATAGTTAGATTTTCTCCTGGACCCTTAGTTTTTGAAATAAACTGAAAGATATCAGCCAAAATGGATGTATTTTCGGCGTCCCTTTCACTTTGATCAATATTTAAACACATTTAAATGTTTATAGTCTAATAACAACATATACCATTTTATTCGTGAAACTTCAAAGAATCATTTGGCACCAAGCGCAACTGAATAACTATTACCGCAAAAGTACAAAACACTTCCAAAGTTGAAAATTTTCGATTTTTTTCAAAATTGATTTTTTCAAAAATGGTACGTTCTGGAGAAAAACGGATTGCAGATTCGTATTCAGCACATTATAGTCTATAAGAAACGCATATTGAAGGTTACAAAATCAAAAAAAAGTTAAAATTTGTCGAACAGTGTTACCTGTGAACAAACGAACTCTCTTATTACTCCAACCCATCACTAGTCAAACGAGGTACTTACCTTATGTTGCGCTTCTCATCATCGATTACCTGTGAACAAACGAACTCTCTTATTACTCCAACCCATCACTAGTCAAACGAGGTACTTACCTTATGTTGCGCTTCTCATCATCGATTACCTGTGAACAAACGAACTCTCTTATTACTCCAACCCATCACTAGTCAAACGAGGTACTTACCTTATGTTGCGCTTCTCATCATCGACTGCCTGTGAACAAATAACTCTCTTATTACTCCAACCCATCACTAGTCAAACGAGATACTTACCTTACATTACATTTCTCATCATCGACTGCTTTCGAACAAACTCCTCTCATAAGATACTCACCTTATATTTCTCTTCTTATCACCGACTACCTGCAAACAAATAAAATCTCTCATTATTCCAACTCATCACTACACAAAACATCATTACCTTAAACGAAGATCAACGACACTCGAGAGAAGCCCTCACTCCACGAGGAAGAAACCCCTTTTGCGTCCCAAGAGAAGCCCTCACTCCACGAGGAAGAAACTCCTTTCGCGTCCCAAGAGAAGCCCTCACTCCACGAGGAAGAAACCCCTTTTGCGTCCCAAGAGAAGCCCTCACTCCACGAGGAAGAAAACCCCTTTCGAATCCTCTCGAGTATATCGCTGCAATATGATCAAATCAAATAACACACCCGAACCTACAATACAAAAGACTCATAATTAACCAATACAGTTTATTAAAATATTCTATTACAAAATGATATCATCAAACAACCTATCCGAATTCACCATATAACGATATTGTAATTAACTAATATAATTTATTTTAACCAATCTCGGTACAATGGAGAACCCCTGCCGGTTGAGGATCACTGGCATTCCAGAGCAATCAACTCCAGCAGCAGTCAACATACCACGCATACCACGCATACCAGACATACCACGCATACCAGAGATTCCAGGGATGGGTATAAATAAGCCGGCACCACCTGAATAATCGTTCAGTCGTTCAGTTCAGTCGTTCAGTCGTTCAGTTCAGTCGTTCAGTCGTTCAGTTCAGTCTTCGAGTGGCAGCAAGCGCCTACACATCAGTGAATCAATCTACAAGTGACAGTGAACGTTGATATACCGGTCTTGATTTTAGAATCATACAGTGAATTATTTCGATAAATACCTTAAGGAACTTAGAATAATTCCACGATTTATTTCGATAAATACCTTAAGGAACTTAGAATAATTCCACGATTTATTTCGATAAATACCTTAAGGAACATAGAATTATTTCACGATTTATTTCAATAAATACATTAAGGAACATAGAATAATTCCACGATTTATTTCGATAAATACCTTAAGGAACATAGAATAATTCCACGATTTATTTCGATAAATACCTTAAGGAACATAGAATTATTTCACGATTTATTTCAATAAATACCTTAAGGAACATAGAATTATTTCACGATTTATTTCAATAAATACCTTAAGGAACATAGAATTATTTCACGATTATTTCAATAAATACCTCAACGAACTTCGAAGTATTCTTGACTTATTCTAATAAATACAATAAGCCAGTGAACCTCAAGAAACTTTCGCGCAGCAACACAGCATTATTTATCGAATGCAGCTCCCTTACGATATTTGGGAAGAAGCCGAAGAAGAGGAGGACCAGGAATTTCAGGGTCCCTGGGACGGCGTCCTTCCCTCTGATTATCCAGAGATTTATAAACCCCTGCTAGACATTTGGTGTTCCACTATCGCCACAGTAGGAATATACATAAGCGACTGGGGCCGAATTTGCATCAACTGTTACAATCAGTTGACCCCCATACAAGGACAAGCATATCAATCAGGAGGTTGGCATGACATGAGCACTGCCGAAGAAGCCCAACGCATTTCCATTTGTGCACACTCCAACACCGAAATCTCCTCCATCCGCCCATCATCTCAGTGCGCAGAGTGCACCGAACAGTACTTCGAAATAACAGCGGAAGAGCTGTGGCAAGTACAATCGGGACAAGTACTCGAGGTGCTCACCCGATGGTAGCAATTATACGTGTCTACCCGAGGATCGCAAACCCGACATTGCAGCTCGGTGAGTCGTTTTATTATTTCGTTCCTTACGAGATTTCGTTCACATTTCTCAATATTGTTTGGAATCCGAGGAATTGGTATTGCTGCAGATCAATCCTTCCGCAGTAATAGTACGGCACTCCTAACTTCGTTTCCCTTCCTTTTCCTTTACCTCCCTTTCCTCTCGGCGTGCGCGAATCTTGCATTCGACCCCGAGATTCTTCCTTTTCTCTACTTACCTTTCCTCTCGGCGTGCGCGAATCTTGCATTCGACCCCGAGGTATTTCCTTTCCTTTCTCTACTTACCTTTCCTCTCGGCGTGCGCGAATTTTGTTTTCGACCCCGAGATTCTTCCTTTTCTCTACTTACCTTTCCTCTCGGCGTGCGCGAATCTTGCATTCGACCCCGAGATTCTTCCTTTTCTCTACTTACCTTTCCTCTCGGCGTGCGCGAATCTTGCATTCGACCCCGAGATTCCTCCTTTTCTCTACTTACCTTTCCTCTCGGCGTGCGCGAATCTTGCATTCGACCCCGAGGTATTTCCTTTCCTTTCTCTACTTACCTTTCCTCTCGGCGTGCGCGAATTTTGTATTCGACCCCGAGATTCTTCCTTTTCCTTTACTTACATTTCCTCTCGGCGTGCGCGAATCTTGAATTCGACCCCGAGAACCCACGTTCACCTTCCCCATTCAATTTCCGTTCCTCATCCTGCGTGCGTACAGTATGTCTCTTCCGGAAGTAACCTGGAACGTGACACCTTCCCCATTCAATTTCCGTTCCTCATCCTGCGTGCGTCCAGTATGTCTCTTCCGGAAGTAACCTGGAACGTGACATATTAAACTGGTGACAGCGGTGGGATATTCGAAAATTCAATCCCACAATTGCCTTCAAAACGACAATTAAAGCTTGAAACGCTTTAATATCAAAATTTTGATACGTGTTCTGAACATTAATCACCTACGAATAGATAAATAAAAAAAAATATATATATATACATTTGTTCACCTCGCTCAAACATATACATAAAATACCATGTCGCTGTACGGTGACGCCGACGGATCCAACCCCCTCGCTACCCCCGTCGAGGATGCTAACAGAGCCATCGACGCGTCGACCGCCGCGTTGCAAGATAAATTGAATCTCCTGCGCGAGAAACAAGCTCAAATCGAAGAGCATTACGAATTATTCATGAACAAGCAAATGCGACCTGTTAGTCCAGCCGACGATTTGGTGCAGGAAGAACAAACACACCAAACCGCCTCCGGGTTGGAAAACCTCGCAAAACAAATAGCCTGTCTGCAGGGCGCAGTGGATGCGCTAACAAGAAAACAGCCCATTAAAACACATTTTGAAACCCCTGCCTCCGGTTACCGCGAAGGAAACCCGCGTAACGACGCGTTTATCGAACCGACAATGTACGGAAAACTTCAGGTCACTCTGAAGGATGCCGTCGAGACGGTACCGCGCTTCGATGGACATAACATGTCGATCCTGCAATTTGCGAGAGCGTGCAGACGAGCTCGAGAAATGATCCCTCCCGCGTCCGAACCTCAGTTAGCGCGCTTATTAAGGAACCGTTTACAAAACCACGCGTACCTGGTCGTGGAGGACTACTACTTTGATACGGTTAACGCATTCATCGGCAGACTAAAAACGGTGTTCGCCCCCGCTAAAACTTCCGATCACTACCGCGGCGAAATGGCTAACATCATAATTGGAAGAAATGAACACATATTGGATTATATTTCAAGAGTAAAAGACTTGAAATTCGCCATCACCGACGAAGACGATGATTATTATCGAAACTCAAGGACGGCGTTATACGATGTCGATCAGCTAGCGTTAAGATCATTTTTAGACGGACTTCCCCTTTCAATGCGCACTCAGATGGACCCCACGACATTGACATCCTTGGATGAAGAATCCGACAGAGCGGTCCGAGTAGCGAAATTGATCGAGCGCGATCGCCGCCGGTTTATGGGAGAAAGGACACACCGCACTCTATGCCAACTATGCAATCGGGAAGGACACGACGCGCGATCGTGCAGGACCTACCCGACTAATAATCATCCGCCCCTTGCGCGGGTCCCGGAACGATTTAACGAAAGAGGTTTCGACCGTCTACCCCCAACGACGGATCATAATACGCCACGTCGACCAGAGACGCGAACCTGCAACTACTGCGGGAGAATAGGGCACTTGGCCGCGGAATGCCGTAAGAAAATGCGCGGTCAGAACATGTCGGGAAACGACCAGCCCCCACGAGATTACAGGGAAGCGCCTCGTGGAATGGGCAGGACAAATGCACACCCGACAAATACATTCCGGCCTACGAACCAACTCGGCCCAGAATCGCCAAGGTGCACCTCTCCCCCTACAACAATGTTCCCTCCATCAACGTCCGCAGCCCGCAATTAAACTTTCCCACGGACTTGATGATCGACACGGGGGCAGAGGTAAACTTAATAAAACAATCGTGCATCACGACGCCCTGCGAGATCGACAGGGACAACGTAATCGATTTAATCGGAATCACCGAAAACATGGTGCCCACCCTAGGCACCCTCACAGCAAATTTATTCAACTACCCCGTACAATTTCACGTCGTTGAAGACACTATACCCCTACGCTATCAAGGGTTATTGGGTTCGGGATTCCTAACCGAAAGCGGAGTAACGGTGGATTTCAAAAACAGATGGCTAGCGTTTAATGGCAATTTCGTCCCTTTCAACAAAATCGAGGAAGTAACAGTACCCCCGAGAACCAGCGTGGTCGCACAAGCGACAGTTACTAACCCTGAAATCGAGGAAGGATATATTCCACGCATAGACATAGGAGAAGGGCTATACGCAGGACAAGCCCTAGTGCGAAACCAGGATGGCAAGGCAAACATACGAATCATTAACACCAATGAGCAACCGGCGAGTATCCAGATACCCCCAGTCCAGCTGGAAAAATTTGAAGAAGCTCCCACAACGTACCCCCAAGTGAAGCATACCGAGGAAACCGTGACTTCGAAGCAAACCGAAGACACGATGAACCCCAATTCTCAAACGGGCAACCGGCCCACCCCCCTTAGCGAAACCCTCATAGAAGGAAGAACCCAGCGAAACGGACAAAGGTCCACATCCCTCGGATGCCTAATTGCGGATCAGAAGGTAGCACACCAAATTAACCCCACAGAAGGATTACAAGGGTCCACACCCGCCGAAGCCCCTTACAGGGACGAGCTCACCCAATAAACACGAGTTGCAGAGATACTTGACCTCATATCCCCGAAGGACCTCAATCGGGAAGAAGAAGATCACGTCCGACAACTCGTCAGTAAATACGAAGACGTATTTCACTTGCCCAGCGAACCCCTAGGCCATACGCACGCCATTAGCCACTCCATAGAAACCACAGACTCGATTCCCATGTTTACTAAACAATACCAACCGGGGAAATCTAATAAGGTAGCCGACGCGCTCTCCCGTAATCCCCCCAAAAAAACGACAGCAGTTACCTGTACCATCGCCCACGATCGAGTTCCGACTCAGACACAGAACTATTCCTCGGACCTGAAAACAGAAAACGCCCCAGATATCATGGACCCGTACATTTGCATTGGGAAACAGGACGAGAAAGCTCTACAGACTCGGACGAACCTATTTTTAGTCACCCCAACCCTCCGAGAAGACCACAACACAAAGATATCTCGGACACGGAACCGACGCCACCGCTACAATCAGTCTGCAATACGCCATCCACCAGCAGAGCTGAACCAGAATTTCAGCCTATCAGTCGAACCGAAATGCATCCAGAAGAAGGAACTGATACGCCTTCTAATCTCCCCGTCAGTATAGACGACGACTCTACAGGAGAATCGGACGATGGCCTCATGGATAGCGACCAACCGGAAACCACTCCGCAAAACCAGAACCATAGCGGCACCATTCGCGTCAGTCCGGACCCCTTGGTCGTCCAACACGGGCCCGTAATAATCTTTTTGGCCGCAGATGGCAAACCCTGTGACAATGGAGGAGAGAATCTAAGAAAGTACGCAGATCTCCCTATTAGAAGAGACCTCACGCTCGGGCGAGCACGCGTACTGAAACACAGAGGAAAAACGGTCATTGGTCTAGTCGTCAAGGAGAAAGCCAACTTCCCAGTGGATCCAGGAATCTTCCATAGTGCTACCGATTCATTGAAGGACGTGGTACGAGAATTGCCATTGTCAGCAGCAAGCATCGCAAAAACTCCGCAAATTGGAACCCTCACCTGGGAAGAAATAATATACGAAATACGCTCTAAACTAATAGAGGAAAACTTACAACTAACCATTTGCACGCAAACGGTGCAAATACCCGACGCAATTCTAAGGTTACCTATTATTCAAGACAACCACTCTTCAGCCGTAGGAGGACACAGAGGAGTAACAAAAACGATACAAAGAATCCGCCAAAATTATTACTGGCAAGGATTGAAGCAACAAGTGAGGATATACATAAAAAGTTGCATGCTGTGCCAGAAAAAGAAATTAGTACGGGTCAAAACTCGACAACCAATGATTTAAACCGACACCCCTGGGGCAGCATTCGACAAGATCGGTATGGACATAGTAGGTCCTCTCCCTATATCACCATCCGGGAATACATACATATTAACGATGCAAGATCTGCTCACGAAATACTTTGTATGCGCACCACTGAAGGGCACCACCTCCCTGGAAGTTGCCGACGCCTTCATAAGGAATTTAATATGCCGATTCGGCGCACCAAAAGCCGTTCTCACCGACCAAGGATCGAACTTCATCAGCGCGTTTATGAAAACCATTGCCCGTAAATTCAGGATCGCATAATGTAAGACCACCGCGTTCCATCCCCAATCAAATGCATCCTTAGAAAGATCTCATATAGTGTTAGCAGAATTTTTGAAAATGTACGTGAGTCAAAACGACGATTGGGATAGCTGGACCGATCTCGCGGCATTCTCCTACAATACAAGTTTCCATGAAGGTACGGGCTATACTCCACATGAATTAGTCTTCGGAAAAATAGCACGGGTCCCCGCCCAACAGCGGCCGGTCGAACCCCCAGACGACGAAACCTACGGGGGTTACCTCTCGCGATTAACGGAGTGCATTAATGAATTACAAAATCTCGCCGCGGATAGATTAAAACGCGCTAAAGAAAGGTACAAAATGTATTACGATCGTCGTATAAACGAGGAAACCTTCCAAGCCGGAGACGAGGTCTTTGTAATAAAAAATAGCCGCAAGGGTAAATTCGCGGATCATTACACTGGCCCGCACAAGGTCATTGAAGTACTTCCTCAGCACAACCTAAAGATTTCGTGGAATAACGGCTACAAGGTTATTCATGCGAACCAAGCGCGGAAAATCAGCCACTAAAAATCAACACGTGTCGATATCCTCTTGGATATCGCTCCCCCTTTTCCCCCTTTTTACATACCGCTAGTAGCACTAAATTTACCCACGACAATTCTTGAAACACCAATTAAATTCTACGTGTCGATATCCTCTTGGATATCGCTCCCCCTTTTTCTCCCCCCCTTTTAATTTTCATTTCTTTCAGACGGTATTTCTAATTTTCTCCAAAATAATTCTCAGGATCAAATCTGAATTAACACCGCACGTCGATATCCCCTTGGATATACTCTAAAATATCCCCTTGGATATACTCTAAAAAATTACACTTACATAAAAATTGATATCTAATTTAACTTACATTAAAATTAATACCTTTTATTAGACGTAATTTAACAAAAAAAAAAGAGAGAGAAAACAAACAAAAATAATAAGATACATATATAGGCGTATATGTATATATCAGTCATGTAAATATAACTTAGGATTACGAAGTGAAACGAATGTATATACATATATAGTTGTGTTAAACCTTAGCCAACCCGCCACACTAATAATATTTCGATAAAAGTCACAATAGGTTGAGAACCACTGCAGAAATACGCGACATTCCTGGCATACCAACATTCTTAGCATTCCTGGCATACCAACATTCTTAGCATTCCTGGCATACCAAACATTCTTCGCATTCCAACTCTCCTATAAGTGCGAGTTCGCACCACGTGTTCCACAATTCGAGTACAACCATGCCCGGAAACAACCGCAACCGAAAACGGTGCAAGGCTGCCGGCACTTATTGCCGCGCAGCCAGGAAGAAAATTCCACGATTAACACGCCGTAAGGCGCTCCCTAAAATTCTAGCGGACGAAATTTTGCCGGCCAGAAGAAAAATTTCGTTTGTACGGTCCCCGGCCAACGCGGAAGCCCCGGTAATGGAATCGCCCACGAGAACCGCCACCGTACCGACCACGGAACAGGCGAAAACCGAGACTCGCGTGGAAGTTGTAAGTGACACTTGCACAATTATAACTTACCACGAAGGCGACGCAGCCACCGCCGTCGACGAGCATTTTAAACGATCCCTGGCACATCTAGAGGTGAGTATGCCACCTGTTCATCACCCGCAGGAACCGGCGGCAATGGTTCAAATTGCCTTACAGGCGACGATTCCGCCACCCCCGCCAGTCATTGAAGTGTTGGACACCTCCACCGCCTTCCGAGTGGAGCACGGCGCTTTAGAGGAATCGGTATTATTTGAAGTGTGCGACATACACTTCACCCCCGCGCATACCCCAAATGCTCCTCCAGTCGAACAGGAATCGGCGCAGCCCGAGTGGCTCGACATCCTGCTCGACTTTAACGATTTACTTTAATTATTTAACCTTATTAATTAATCCTACGTTTAATTCATATTATATTAATCTTCCTTATATCTACCCTACTTAGTTATTAACACTATTACTTATTCCTAAATTTAATTTTTGCTAAGCCTAAGTTAACCTACTATAACAAAAAAAAATTCAAAAACACAAAAAGAAAACAAATCATTTAATTCGGAGCTGTGATGTAATCGCTGGACTGCCCCTGCGGCAATGCGACGTCCACCATTTACTGAGCCCACAAATATATCCATTTTATTTTATTTTTATCATGCAATACTTACCTTGGTATTAATCATTCTAACATGTTAAACTTTTATTCTTTTCAAAACAACTACTAAGTTCATTTCGTTCAACTAATGAAAATAATTATAGTTTAACCAATATATCTCCTACTAACAACGAGAGAAAACAAAGACAGTTCGTTCCGAAATACTCCACCCTCAATTTTAATCCGTCTAATTAAGGAGAAATAACTTTATTTTACACTGATTTGTTTTACTCTGATACAATAATAAAAAAAAAAATATAATTTTAGTTATCAGGCAAGGTTATAATTATTTTATGAAATCACAACGCAAAAGCAATAAACGAAAACAAGCTTTTATTTGATTTAAAAATACATAAATTTCACTTCACATAAGGGAAAACAATTTCATTGCATATCGTTTACCTGCTACGAATACAGGATTAAGGGAAAAGGTTATTTTTCGTTCAAGCCACGTCTCCCGCTAAAGAAATGCAGGCATTTCTTAAAATAAGGGGGGAGGTGTGACGTGCCGTCATTTTTTGCCGCATGTCGGCTCACATTTTTCTTCCTTTATTAACTATATCCACTGCCTGTGAACAAACGAACTCTCTTATTACTCCAACCCATCACTAGTCAAACGAGGTACTTACCTTATGTTGCGCTTCTCATCATCGATTACCTGTGAACAAACGAACTCTCTTATTACTCCAACCCATCACTAGTCAAACGAGGTACTTACCTTATGTTGCGCTTCTCATCATCGATTACCTGTGAACAAACGAACTTTCTTATTACTCCAACCCATCACTAGTCAAACGAGGTACTTACCTTATGTTGCGCTTCTCATCATCGATTACCTGTGAACAAACGAACTCTCTTATTACTCCAACCCATCACTAGTCAAACGAGGTACTTACCTTATGTTGCGCTTCTCATCACCGATTACCTATGAACAAATAAACTCTCTTATTACTCCAACCCATCACTAGTCAAACGAGATACTTACCTTACATTACATTTCTCATCATCGACTGCTTTCGAACAAATTCCTCTCATAAGATACTCACCTTATATTTCTCTTCTCATCACCGACTACCTGCAAACAAATAAAATCTCTCATTATTCCAACTCATCACTACACAAAACACCATTACCTTAAACGAAGAACAACGACACTCGAGAGAAGCCCTCACTCCACGAGGAAGAAACCCCTTTTGCGTCCCAAGAGAAGCCCTCACTCCACGAGGAAGAAACCCCTTTCGCGTCCCAAGAGAAGCCCTCACTCCACGAGGAAGAAACCCCTTTTGCGTCCCAAGAGAAGCCCTCACTCCACGAGGAAGAAAAGCCCTTTCGAATCCTCTCGAGTATATCGCTACAATATGATCAAATCAAATAACACACCCGAACCTACAATACAAAAGACTCATAATTAACCAATACAATTTATTACAATATTTTATTACATAACGATATTATCAAACAACCTATCCGAATTCACCATATAACAATATTGTAATTAACTAATATAATTTATTTTAACCAATCTCGGTACAATGGAGAACCCCTGCCGGTTAAGGATCACTGGCATTCCAGAGCAATCGACTCCAGCAGCAGTCAACATACCACGCATACCACGCATACCAGACATACCACGCATACCAGACATTCCTCGCATACCAGAGATTCCAGGGATGGGTATAAATAAGCCGGCACCACCTGAATAATCATTCAGTCCAGTCGTTCAGTCGTTCAGTTCAGTCTTCGAGTGGCAGCAAGCGCCTACACATCAGTGAATCAATCTACAAGTGACAGTGAACGTTGATATACCGGTCTTGATTTTAGAATCATACAGTGAATTATTTCGATAAATACCTTAAGGAACTTAGAATAATTCCACGATTTATTTCGATAAATACCTTAAGGAACATAGAATTATTTCACGATTTATTTCAATAAATACCTTAAGGAACTTAGAATAATTCCACGATTTATTTCGATAAATACCTTAAGGAACTTAGAATAATTCCACGATTTATTTCGATAAATACCTTAAGGAACATAGAATTATTTCACGATTTATTTCAATAAATACCTTAAGGAACTTAGAATAATTCCACGATTTATTTCGATAAATACCTTAAGGAACATAGAATAATTCCACGATTTATTTCGATAAATACCTTAAGGAACTTAGAATAACTTCACGATTTATTTCAATAAATACCTTAAGGAACATAGAATTATTTCACGATTTATTTCAATAAATACCTTAAGGAACATAGAATTATTTCACGATTTATTTCAATAAATACCTTAAGGAACATAGAATTATTTCACGATTATTTCAATAAATACCTCAACGAACTTCGAAGTATTCTTGACTTATTCTAATAAATACAATAAGCCAGTGAACCTCAAGAAACTTTCGCGCAGCACCACAGCATTATTTATCGAATGCAGCTCCCTTACGATATTTGGGAAGAAGCCGAAGAAGCCCAACGCATTTCCATTTGTGCACACTGCAACACCGAAATCTCCTCCATCCGCCCAGCATCTCAGTGCGCACAGTGCACAGAACAGTACTTCGAAATAACAGCGGAAGAGCTGTGGCAAGTACAATCGGGTTAAGTACTCAAGGTGCTCACCCGATGGTAGCAATTATAAGTGTCTACCCGAGGATCGCAAACCCGACATTGCAGCTCGGTGAGTCGTTTTATTACTTCGTTCTCTACGAGATTTCGTTCGCATTTCTCAATATTGTTTGGAATCCGAGGAATTGGTATTGCTGCAGATCAATCCTTCCGCAGTAATAGTACGGCACTCCTAACTTCCTTTTCCCTTCCTTTTCCTTTACTTACCTTTCCTCTCGGCGTGCGCGAATCTTGTATTCGACCCCGAGATTCTTCCTTTTCCTTTACTTACCTTTCCTCTCGGCGTGCGCGAATCTTGCATTCGACCCCGAGGTATTCCTTTTCCTTTACTTACCTTTCCTCTCGGCGTGCGCGAATCTTGCATTCGACCCCGAGATTCTTCCTTTCTCTACTTACCTTTCCTCTCGGCGTGCGCGAATCTTGCATTCGACCCCGAGGTATTTCCTTTCCTTTCTCTACTTACCTTTCCTCTCGGCGTGCGCGAATCTTACATTCGACCCCGAGATTCTTCCTTTCTCTACTTACCTTTCCTCTCGGCGTGCGCGAATCTTGCATTCGACCCCGAGATTCTTCCTTTTCTCTACTTACCTTTCCTCTCGGCGTGCGCGAATCTTGAATTCGACCCCGAGAACCTACGTTCACCTTCCCCATTCAATTTCCGTTCCTCATCCTGCGTGCGTACAGTATGTCTCTTCCGGAAGTAACCTGGAACGTGACACGATGCAGGTCGATTGGAAATGTCGAATATCGCGTTTCCCAAGTTCTACGAGTGAATTTTCAATAAGAAGGACTATTGCGACGCCTGGCAACTGCATCTTTGGCTGTTGTCGATGCAGATCGATTGGAAATGTCGAATATCGCGTTTTCCAAGCTCTACGAGTGAATTTTCAATAAGGACTATTGCGACGCCTGGGAACTGAATCTTTAGCTGTTGTTGACGCAGATCGATTGGAAACGTCGAATATCGCGTTTTCCAAGCTCTACGAGTGAATTTTCAATAAGGACTATTGCGACGCCTGGGAATTGAATCTTTAGCTGTTGTCGATGCAGGTGGATTGGACATGTCGAATATCGAGGTTTCCAAGCTCAACGAGTGAATTTTCAATAAGAAGGACTATTGCGACGCCTGGGAATTGAATCTTTAGCTGTTGTCGATGCAGATCGATTGGAAATGTCGAATGTCGCATTTTCCATGCTATACGAGTGTATTTTTGATAATAAAGACTATTGCGACGCCTGGGAACTGCATCTTTGGCTGCTGTCGATGCAGATCGATTGGAAATGTCGAATATTGCGTTTTCCTAGCTCTACGAGTGAATTTTCAATAAGAACTATTTCGACGCCTGGGAACTGAATCTTTAGCTGTTGTTGATGCAGATCGATTGGAAATGTCGAATATCGCATTTTCCATGCTATAGGAGTGTATTTTTGATAAGAAAGACTATTGCGACGCCTGGGAACTGCATCTTTGGCTGTTGTCTATGCAGATCGATTGTAAATATCGAATATCGCGTTTTCAAAGCTCTACGAGTGAATTTTCAATAAGGACTATTGCGACGCCTGGGAACTGCATCTTTGGCTGTTGTCGATGCAGATCGATTGGAAATGTCGAATGTCGCATTTTCCATGCTTTACGAGTGAATTTTCAATAAGAAGGACTATTGCGACGCCTGGGAACTGCATCTTTGGCTGTTGTCGATGCAGATCGATTGGAAATGTCGAAAATCGCGTTTTCCAAGCTCTACGAGTGAATTTTCAATAAGGACTATTGCGACGCCTGGGAACTGAATCTTTAGCTGTTGTTGACGCAGATCGATTGGAAACGTCGAATATCGCGTTTTCCAAGCTCTACGAGTGAATTTTCAATAAGGACTATTGCGACGCCTGGGAATTGAATCTTTAGCTGTTGTCGATGCAGGTCGATTGGAGATGTCGAATATCGAGGTTTCCAAGCTCAACGAGTGAATTTTCAATAAGAAGGACTATTGCGACGCCTGGGAATTGAATCTTTAGCTGTTGCCGATGCAGATCGATTGGAAATGTCGAATGTCGCATTTTCCATGCTATACGAGTGTATTTTTGATAATAAAGACTATTGCGACGCCTGGGAACTGCATCTTTGGCTGTTGTCGATGCAGATCGATTGGAAATGTCGAATATTGCGTTTTCCTAGCTCTACGAGTGAATTTTCAATAAGAACTATTTCGACGCCTGGGAACTGAATCTTTAGCTGTTGCCGATGCAGATCGATTGGAAATGTCGAATGTCGCATTTTCCATGCTATACGAGTGTATTTTTGATAATAAAGACTATTGCGACGCCTGGGAACTGCATCTTTGGCTGTTGTCGATGCAGATCGATTGGAAATGTCGAATATTGCGTTTTCCTAGCTCTACGAGTGAATTTTCAATAAGAACTATTTCGACGCCTGGGAACTGAATCTTTAGCTGTTGTTGATGCAGATCGATTGGAAATGTCGAATATCGCATTTTCCATGCTATAGGAGTGTATTTTTGATAATAAAGACTATTGCGACGCCTGGGAACTGAATCTTTAGCTGTTGTCGATGCAGCTCGATTGGAAATGTCGAATATCGCGTTTTCCAAGCTCTACGAGTGAATTTTCAATAAGGAGTATTGCGACGCCTGGGAACTGAATCTTTAGTTGTTGTCGATGGAGGTCGATTGGAGATGTCGAATATCGAGGTATCCAAGCTCAATGAGTGAATTTTCAATAAGAAGGACTATTGCGACGCCTGGGAATTGAATCTTTAGCTGTTGTCGATGCAGATCGATTGGAAATGTCGAATGTCGCATTTTCCATGCTATACGAGTGAATTTTCAATAAGAAGACTATTGCGACGCCTGGGAACTGCCTCTTTGGCTGTTGTCGATGCAGATCGATTGGAAATATCGAATATCGCGTTTACCAAGCTCTACGATTGAATTTTCAATAAGGACTATTGCGACGCCTGGGAACTGAATCTTTAGCTGTTGTTGATGCAGATCGATTGGAAATGTCGAATATCGCATTTTCCATGCTATAGGAGTGTATTTTTGGTAATAAAGACTATTGCGACGCCTGGGAACTGAATCTTTAGCTGTTGTTGATGCAGATCGATTGGAAATGTCGAATATCGCATTTTCCATGCTATAGGAGTGTATTTTTGATAATAAAGACTATTGCGACGCCTGGGAACTGAATCTTTAGCTGTTGTCGATGCAGGTCGATTGGAGATGTCGAATCTCGAGGTATCCAAGCTCAACGAGTGAATTTTCAATAAGAAGGACTATTGCGATGCCTGGGAACTGAATCTTTAGCTTTTGTCGATGCAGATCGATTGGAAATGTCGAATATCGCGTTTTCCAAGCTCTACGAGTGAATGTTCAATAAGGACTATTGCGATGCCTGGGAACTGAATCTTTAGCTTTTGTCGATGCAGATCGATTAGAAATGTCGATTATCGCGTTTTCCTTGCTGTACGAGTGAATTTTCAATAAGCACTATTGCGACGCCTGGGAACTGAATCTTTAGCTGTTGTCGATGCAGGTCGATTGGAGATGTCGAATATCGAGGTTTCCAAGCTCAACGAGTGAATTTTCAATAAGAAGGACTATTGCGATGCCTGGGAATTGAATCTTTAGCTGTTGTCGATGCAGATCGATTGGAAATGTCGAATGTCGCATTTTCCATGCTATACGAGTGAATTTTCAATAAGAAGACTATTGCGACGCCTGGGAACTGCCTCTTTGGCTGTTGTCGATGCAGATCGATTGGAAATATCGAATATCGCGTTTACCAAGCTCTACGATTGAATTTTCAATAAGGACTATTGCGACGCCTGGGAACTGAATCTTTAGCTGTTGTTGATGCAGATCGATTGGAAATGTCGAATATCGCATTTTCCATGCTATAGGAGTGTATTTTTGGTAATAAAGACTATTGCGACGCCTGGGAACTGAATCTTTAGCTGTTGTTGATGCAGATCGATTGGAAATGTCGAATATCGCATTTTCCATGCTATAGGAGTGTATTTTTGATAATAAAGACTATTGCGACGCCTGGGAACTGAATCTTTAGCTGTTGTCGATGCAGGTCGATTGGAGATGTCGAATCTCGAGGTATCCAAGCTCAACGAGTGAATTTTCAATAAGAAGGACTATTGCGATGCCTGGGAACTGAATCTTTAGCTTTTGTCGATGCAGATCGATTGGAAATGTCGAATATCGCGTTTTCCAAGCTCTACGAGTGAATGTTCAATAAGGACTATTGCGATGCCTGGGAACTGAATCTTTAGCTTTTGTCGATGCAGATCGATTAGAAATGTCGATTATCGCGTTTTCCTTGCTGTACGAGTGAATTTTCAATAAGCACTATTGCGACGCCTGGGAACTGAATCTTTAGCTGTTGTCGATGCAGGTCGATTGGAGATGTCGAATATCGAGGTTTCCAAGCTCAACGAGTGAATTTTCAATAAGAAGGACTATTGCGATGCCTGGGAACTGCATCTTTGGCTGTTGTCGATGCAGAACGATTGGAAATGTCGAATGTCGCATTTTCCATGCTTTACGAGTGTATTTTTGATAATAAGGACGATTGCGACGCCTGGGAACTGAATCTGTAGCTGTTGTCGATGCAGGTCGATTGGAAATGTCGAATATCGCGTTTCCCAAGTTCTACGAGTGAATTTTCAATAAGAAGGATTATTGCGACGCCTGGGAATTGAATCTTTAGCTGTTGTCGATGCAGGTCGATTGGAGATGTCGAATATCGAGGTTTCCAAGCTCAACGAGTGAATTTTCAATAAGAAGGACTATTGCGACGCCTGGGAATTGAATCTTTAGCTGTTGCCGATGCAGATCGATTGGAAATGTCGAATGTCGCATTTTCCATGCTATACGAGTGTATTTTTGATAATAAAGACTATTGCGACGCCTGGGAACTGCATCTTTGGCTGTTGTCTATGCAGATCGATTGGAAATGTCGAATATCGCGTTTTCAAAGCTCTACGAGTGAATTTTCAATAAGGACTATTGCGACGCCTTGGAACTGAATCTTTAGCTGTTGTTGATGCAGATCGATTGGAAATGTCGAATATCGCATTTTCCATGCTATAGGAGTGTATTTTTGATAATAAAGACTATTGCGACGCCTGGGAACTGAATCTTTAGCTGTTGTCGATGCAGCTCGATTGGAAATGTCGAATATCGCGTTTTCCAAGCTCTACGAGTGAATTTTCAATAAGGAGTATTGCGACGCATGGGAACTGAATCTTTAGCTGTTGTCGATGGAGGTCGATTGGAGATGTCGAATATCGAGGTATCCAAGCTCAATGAGTGAATTTTCAATAAGAAGGACTATTGCGACGCCTGGGAATTGAATCTTTAGCTGTTGTCGATGCAGATCGATTGGAAATGTCGAATGTAGCATTTTCCATGCTATACGAGTGAATTTTCAATAAGAAGACTATTGCGACGCCTGGGAACTGCCTCTTTGGCTGTTGTCGATGCAGATCGATTGGAAATATCGAATATCGCGTTTACCAAGCTCTACGATTGAATTTTCAATAAGGACTATTGCGACGCCTGGGAACTGAATCTTTAGCTGTTGTTGATGCAGATCGATTGGAAATGTCGAATATCGCATTTTCCATGCTATAGGAGTGTATTTTTGGTAATAAAGACTATTGCGACGCCTGGGAACTGAATCTTTAGCTGTTGTTGATGCAGATCGATTGGAAATGTCGAATATCGCGTTTTCCAAGCTCTACGAGTGAATCTTCAATAAGAAAGACTATTGCGACGCCTGGGAACTGCATCTTTGGCTGTTGTCTATGCAGATAGATTGGAAATGTCGAATATCGCGTTTTCCAAGCTCTACGAGTGAATTTTCAATAAGGACTATTCCGACGCCTGGGAATTGAATCTTTAGCTGTTGTCGATGCAGCTCGATTGGAAATGTCGAATATCGCGTTTTCCAAGCTCTACGAGTGAATTTTCAATAAGTACTATTGCGACGCCTGGGAATTGAATCTTTAGCTGTTGTTGATGCAGATCGATTGGAAATGTCGAATATCGCATTTTCCATGCTATAGGAGTGTATTTTTGATAATAAAGACTATTGCGACGCCTGGGAACTGAATCTTTAGCTGTTGTCGATGCAGGTCGATTGGAGATGTCGAATCTCGAGGTATCCAAGCTCAACGAGTGAATTTTCAATAAGAAGGACTATTGCGATGCCTGGGAACTGAATCTTTAGCTTTTGTCGATGCAGATCGATTGGAAATGTCGAATATCGCGTTTTCCAAGCTCTACGAGTGAATTTTCAATAAGGACTATTGCGATGCCTGGGAACTGAATCTTTAGCTTTTGTCGATGCAGATCGATTGGAAATGTCGAATATCGCGTTTTCCAAGCTCTACGAGTGAATTTTCAATAAGGACTATTGCGATGCCTGGGAACTGAATCTTTAGCTTTTGTCGATGCAGATCGATTAGAAATGTCGATTATCGCGTTTTCCTTGCTGTACGAGTGAATTTTCAATAAGCACTATTGCGACGCCTGGGAACTGAATCTTTAGCTGTTGTCGATGCAGGTCGATTGGAGATGTCGAATATCGAGGTTTCCAAGCTCAACGAGTGAATTTTCAATAAGAAGGACTATTGCGATGCCTGGGAACTGCATCTTTGGCTGTTGTCGATGCAGATCGATTGGAAATGTCGAATGTCGCATTTTCCATGCTTTACGAGTGTATTTTTGATAATAAGGACGATTGCGACGCCTGGGAACTGAATCTGTAGCTGTTGTCGATGCAGGTCGATTGGAAATGTCGAATATCGCGTTTCCCAAGTTCTACGAGTGAATTTTCAATAAGAAGGATTATTGCGACGCCTGGGAATTGAATCTTTAGCTGTTGTCGATGCAGGTCGATTGGAGATGTCGAATATCGAGGTTTCCAAGCTCAACGAGTGAATTTTCAATAAGAAGGACTATTGCGACGCCTGGGAATTGAATCTTTAGCTGTTGCCGATGCAGATCGATTGGAAATGTCGAATGTCGCATTTTCCATGCTATACGAGTGTATTTTTGATAATAAAGACTATTGCGACGCCTGGGAACTGCATCTTTGGCTGTTGTCGATGCAGATCGATTGGAAATGTCGAATATTGCGTTTTCCTAGCTCTACGAGTGAATTTTCAATAAGAACTATTTCGACGCCTGGGAACTGAATCTTTAGCTGTTGTTGATGCAGATCGATTGGAAATGTCGAATATCGCATTTTCCATGCTATAGGAGTGTATTTTTGATAAGAAAGACTATTGCGACGCCTGGGAACTGCATCTTTGGCTGTTGTCTATGCAGATCGATTGGAAATGTCGAATATCGCGTTTTCAAAGCTCTACGAGTGAATTTTCAATAAGGACTATTGCGACGCCTTGGAACTGAATCTTTAGCTGTTGTTGATGCAGATCGATTGGAAATGTCGAATATCGCATTTTCCATGCTATAGGAGTGTATTTTTGATAATAAAGACTATTGCGACGCCTGGGAACTGAATCTTTAGCTGTTGTCGATGCAGCTCGATTGGAAATGTCGAATATCGCGTTTTCCAAGCTCTACGAGTGAATTTTCAATAAGGAGTATTGCGACGCATGGGAACTGAATCTTTAGCTGTTGTCGATGGAGGTCGATTGGAGATGTCGAATATCGAGGTATCCAAGCTCAATGAGTGAATTTTCAATAAGAAGGACTATTGCGACGCCTGGGAATTGAATCTTTAGCTGTTGTCGATGCAGATCGATTGGAAATGTCGAATGTAGCATTTTCCATGCTATACGAGTGAATTTTCAATAAGAAGACTATTGCGACGCCTGGGAACTGCCTCTTTGGCTGTTGTCGATGCAGATCGATTGGAAATATCGAATATCGCGTTTACCAAGCTCTACGATTGAATTTTCAATAAGGACTATTGCGACGCCTGGGAACTGAATCTTTAGCTGTTGTTGATGCAGATCGATTGGAAATGTCGAATATCGCATTTTCCATGCTATAGGAGTGTATTTTTGGTAATAAAGACTATTGCGACGCCTGGGAACTGAATCTTTAGCTGTTGTTGATGCAGATCGATTGGAAATGTCGAATATCGCGTTTTCCAAGCTCTACGAGTGAATCTTCAATAAGAAAGACTATTGCGACGCCTGGGAACTGCATCTTTGGCTGTTGTCTATGCAGATAGATTGGAAATGTCGAATATCGCGTTTTCCAAGCTCTACGAGTGAATTTTCAATAAGGACTATTCCGACGCCTGGGAATTGAATCTTTAGCTGTTGTCGATGCAGCTCGATTGGAAATGTCGAATATCGCGTTTTCCAAGCTCTACGAGTGAATTTTCAATAAGTACTATTGCGACGCCTGGGAATTGAATCTTTAGCTGTTGTCGATGCAGATCGATTGGAAATGTCGAATATCGCATTTTCCATGCTATAGGAGTGTATTTTTGATAATAAAGACTATTGCGACGCCTGGGAACTGAATCTTTAGCTGTTGTCGATGCAGGTCGATTGGAGATGTCGAATCTCGAGGTATCCAAGCTCAACGAGTGAATTTTCAATAAGAAGGACTATTGCGATGCCTGGGAACTGAATCTTTAGCTTTTGTCGATGCAGATCGATTGGAAATGTCGAATATCGCGTTTTCCAAGCTCTACGAGTGAATTTTCAATAAGGACTATTGCGACGCCTGGGAATTGAATCTTTAGCTGTTGTTGATGCAGATCGATTGGAAATGTCGAATATCGCATTTTCCATGCTATAGGAGTGTATTTTTGATAATAAAGACTATTGCGACGCCTGGGAACTGAATCTTTAGCTGTTGTTGATGCAGATCGATTGGAAATGTCGAATATCGCGTTTTCCAAGCTCTACGAGTGAATTTTCAATAAGGACTATTGCGACGCCTGGGAACTGAATCTTTAGCTGTTGTCGATGCAGGTCGATTGGAGATGTCGAATATCGAGGTTTCCAAGCTCAACGAGTGAATTTTCAATAAGAAGGACTATTGCGATGCCTGGGAACTGCATCTTTGGCTGTTGTCGATGCAGATCGATTGGAAATGTCGAATGTCGCATTTTCCATGCTTTACGAGTGTATTTTTGATAATAAGGACGATTGCGACGCCTGGGAACTGAATCTGTAGCTGTTGTCGATGCAGGTCGATTGGAAATGTCGAATATCGCGTTTCCCAAGTTCTACGAGTGAATTTTCAATAAGAAGGATTATTGCGACGCCTGGGAATTGAATCTTTAGCTGTTGTCGATGCAGATCGATTGGAAATGTCGAATGTCGCATTTTCCATGCTATACGAGTGTATTTTTGATAATAAAGACTATTGCGACGCCTGGGAACTGCATCTTTGGCTGTTGTCGATGCAGATCGATTGGAAATGTCGAATATTGCGTTTTCCTAGCTCTACGAGTGATTTTTCAATATGAACTATTTCGACACCTGGGAACTGAATCTTTAGCTGTTGTTGATGCAGATCGATTGGAAATGTCGAATATCGCATTTTCCATGCTATAGGAGTGTATTTTTGATAAGAAAGACTATTGCGACGCCTGGGAACTGAATCTTTAGCTGTTGTCGATGCAGCTCGATTGGAAATGTCGAATATCGCGTTTTCCAAGCTCTACGAGTGAATTTTCAATAAGGAGTATTGCGACGCATGGGAACTGAATCTTTAGCTGTTGTCGATGGAGGTCGATTGGAGATGTCGAATATCGAGGTATCCAAGCTCAATGAGTGAATTTTCAATAAGAAGGACTATTGCGACGCCTGGGAATTGAATCTTTAGCTGTTGTCGATGCAGATCGATTGGAAATGTCGAATGTAGCATTTTCCATGCTATACGAGTGAATTTTCAATAAGAAGACTATTGCGACGCCTGGGAACTGCCTCTTTGGCTGTTGTCGATGCAGATCGATTGGAAATATCGAATATCGCGTTTACCAAGCTCTACGATTGAATTTTCAATAAGGACTATTGCGACGCCTGGGAACTGAATCTTTAGCTGTTGTTGATGCAGATCGATTGGAAATGTCGAATATCGCATTTTCCATGCTATAGGAGTGTATTTTTGGTAATAAAGACTATTGCGACGCCTGGGAACTGAATCTTTAGCTGTTGTTGATGCAGATCGATTGGAAATGTCGAATATCGCGTTTTCCAAGCTCTACGAGTGAATCTTCAATAAGAAAGACTATTGCGACGCCTGGGAACTGCATCTTTGGCTGTTGTCTATGCAGATAGATTGGAAATGTCGAATATCGCGTTTTCCAAGCTCTACGAGTGAATTTTCAATAAGGACTATTCCGACGCCTGGGAATTGAATCTTTAGCTGTTGTCGATGCAGCTCGATTGGAAATGTCGAATATCGCGTTTTCCAAGCTCTACGAGTGAATTTTCAATAAGTACTATTGCGACGCCTGGGAATTGAATCTTTAGCTGTTGTCGATGCAGATCGATTGGAAATGTCGAATATCGCATTTTCCATGCTATAGGAGTGTATTTTTGATAATAAAGACTATTGCGACGCCTGGGAACTGAATCTTTAGCTGTTGTCGATGCAGGTCGATTGGAGATGTCGAATCTCGAGGTATCCAAGCTCAACGAGTGAATTTTCAATAAGAAGGACTATTGCGATGCCTGGGAACTGAATCTTTAGCTTTTGTCGATGCAGATCGATTGGAAATGTCGAATATCGCGTTTTCCAAGCTCTACGAGTGAATTTTCAATAAGGACTATTGCGACGCCTGGGAATTGAATCTTTAGCTGTTGTTGATGCAGATCGATTGGAAATGTCGAATATCGCGTTTTCCAAGCTCTACGAGTGAATTTTCAATAAGGACTATTGCGACGCCTGGGAACTGAATCTTTAGCTGTTGTCGATGCAGGTCGATTGGAGATGTCGAATATCGAGGTTTCCAAGCTCAACGAGTGAATTTTCAATAAGAAGGACTATTGCGATGCCTGGGAACTGCATCTTTGGCTGTTGTCGATGCAGATCGATTGGAAATGTCGAATGTCGCATTTTCCATGCTTTACGAGTGTATTTTTGATAATAAGGACGATTGCGACGCCTGGGAACTGAATCTGTAGCTGTTGTCGATGCAGGTCGATTGGAAATGTCGAATATCGCGTTTCCCAAGTTCTACGAGTGAATTTTCAATAAGAAGGATTATTGCGACGCCTGGGAATTGAATCTTTAGCTGTTGTCGATGCAGATCGATTGGAAATGTCGAATGTCGCATTTTCCATGCTATACGAGTGTATTTTTGATAATAAAGACTATTGCGACGCCTGGGAACTGCATCTTTGGCTGTTGTCGATGCAGATCGATTGGAAATGTCGAATATTGCGTTTTCCTAGCTCTACGAGTGATTTTTCAATATGAACTATTTCGACGCCTGGGAACTGAATCTTTAGCTGTTGTTGATGCAGATCGATTGGAAATGTCGAATATCGCATTTTCCATGCTATAGGAGTGTATTTTTGATAAGAAAGACTATTGCGACGCCTGGGAACTGCATCTTTGGCTGTTGTCTATGCAGATCGATTGGAAATGTCGAATATCGCGTTTTCAAAGCTCTACGAGTGAATTTTCAATAAGGCCTATTGCGACGCCTGGGAACTGAATCTTTAGCTGTTGTTGATGCAGATCGATTGGAAATGTCGAATATCGCATTTTCCATGCTATAGGAGTGTATTTTTGATAATAAAGACTATTGCGACGCCTGGGAACTGAATCTTTAGCTGTTGTTGATGCAGATCGATTGGAAATGTCGAATATCGCGTTTTCCAAGCTCTACGAGTGAATTTTCAATAAGGACTATTGCGACGCCTGGGAATTGAATCTTTAGCTGTTGTTGATGCAGATCGATTGGAAATGTCGAATATCGCATTTTCCATGCTATAGGAGTGTATTTTTGATAATAAAGACTATTGCGACGCCTGGAAACTGAATCTTTAGCTGTTGTCGATGCAGGTCGATTGGAGATGTCGAATCTCGAGGTATCCAAGCTCAACGAGTGAATTTTCAATAAGAAGGACTATTGCGACGCCTGGGAACTGAATCTTTAGCTGTTGTCGATGCAGGTCGATTGGAGATGTCGAATATCGAGGTTTCCAAGCTCAACGAGTGAATTTTCAATAAGAAGGACTATTGCGATGCCTGGGAACTGCATCTTTGGCTGTTGTCGATGCAGATCGATTGGAAATGTCGAATGTCGCATTTTCCATGCTTTACGAGTGTATTTTTGATAATAAGGACGATTGCGACGCCTGGGAACTGAATCTGTAGCTGTTGTCGATGCAGGTCGATTGGAAATGTCGAATATCGCGTTTCCCAAGTTCTACGAGTGAATTTTCAATAAGAAGGATTATTGCGACGCCTGGGAATTGAATCTTTAGCTGTTGTCGATGCAGATCGATTGGAAATGTCGAATGTCGCATTTTCCATGCTATACGAGTGTATTTTTGATAATAAAGACTATTGCGACGCCTGGGAACTGCATCTTTGGCTGTTGTCGATGCAGATCGATTGGAAATGTCGAATATTGCGTTTTCCTAGCTCTACGAGTGATTTTTCAATATGAACTATTTCGACGCCTGGGAACTGAATCTTTAGCTGTTGTTGATGCAGATCGATTGGAAATGTCGAATATCGCATTTTCCATGCTATAGGAGTGTATTTTTGATAATAAAGACTATTGCGACGCCTGGGAACTGCATCTTTGGCTGTTGTCTATGCAGATCGATTGGAAATGTCGAATATCGCGTTTTCAAAGCTCTACGAGTGAATTTTCAATAAGTACTATTGCGACGCCTGGGAATTGAATCTTTAGCTGTTGTTGATGCAGATCGATTGGAAATGTCGAATATCGCATTTTCCATGCTATAGGAGTGTATTTTTGATAATAAAGACTATTGCGACGCCTGGGAACTGAATCTTTAGCTGTTGTCGATGCAGGTCGATTGGAGATGTCGAATCTCGAGGTATCCAAGCTCAACGAGTGAATTTTCAATAAGAAGGACTATTGCGATGCCTGGGAACTGAATCTTTAGCTTTTGTCGATGCAGATCGATTGGAAATGTCGAATATCGCGTTTTCCAAGCTCTACGAGTGAATTTTCAATAAGGACTATTGCGATGCCTGGGAACTGAATCTTTAGCTTTTGTCGATGCAGATCGATTAGAAATGTCGATTATCGCGTTTTCCTTGCTGTACGAGTGAATTTTCAATAAGCACTATTGCGACGCCTGGGAACTGAATCTTTAGCTGTTGTCGATGCAGGTCGATTGGAGATGTCGAATATCGAGGTTTCCAAGCTCAACGAGTGAATTTTCAATAAGAAGGACTATTGCGATGCCTGGGAACTGCATCTTTGGCTGTTGTCGATGCAGATCGATTGGAAATGTCGAATGTCGCATTTTCCATGCTTTACGAGTGTATTTTTGATAATAAGGACGATTGCGACGCCTGGGAACTGAATCTGTAGCTGTTGTCGATGCAGGTCGATTGGAAATGTCGAATATCGCGTTTCCCAAGTTCTACGAGTGAATTTTCAATAAGAAGGATTATTGCGACGCCTGGGAATTGAATCTTTAGCTGTTGTCGATGCAGGTCGATTGGAGATGTCGAATATCGAGGTTTCCAAGCTCAACGAGTGAATTTTCAATAAGAAGGACTATTGCGACGCCTGGGAATTGAATCTTTAGCTGTTGCCGATGCAGATCGATTGGAAATGTCGAATGTCGCATTTTCCATGCTATACGAGTGTATTTTTGATAATAAAGACTATTGCGACGCCTGGGAACTGCATCTTTGGCTGTTGTCGATGCAGATCGATTGGAAATGTCGAATATTGCGTTTTCCTAGCTCTACGAGTGAATTTTCAATAAGAACTATTTCGACGCCTGGGAACTGAATCTTTAGCTGTTGTTGATGCAGATCGATTGGAAATGTCGAATATCGCATTTTCCATGCTATAGGAGTGTATTTTTGATAAGAAAGACTATTGCGACGCCTGGGAACTGCATCTTTGGCTGTTGTCTATGCAGATCGATTGGAAATGTCGAATATCGCGTTTTCAAAGCTCTACGAGTGAATTTTCAATAAGGACTATTGCGACGCCTTGGAACTGAATCTTTAGCTGTTGTTGATGCAGATCGATTGGAAATGTCGAATATCGCATTTTCCATGCTATAGGAGTGTATTTTTGATAATAAAGACTATTGCGACGCCTGGGAACTGAATCTTTAGCTGTTGTCGATGCAGCTCGATTGGAAATGTCGAATATCGCGTTTTCCAAGCTCTACGAGTGAATTTTCAATAAGGAGTATTGCGACGCATGGGAACTGAATCTTTAGCTGTTGTCGATGGAGGTCGATTGGAGATGTCGAATATCGAGGTATCCAAGCTCAATGAGTGAATTTTCAATAAGAAGGACTATTGCGACGCCTGGGAATTGAATCTTTAGCTGTTGTCGATGCAGATCGATTGGAAATGTCGAATGTAGCATTTTCCATGCTATACGAGTGAATTTTCAATAAGAAGACTATTGCGACGCCTGGGAACTGCCTCTTTGGCTGTTGTCGATGCAGATCGATTGGAAATATCGAATATCGCGTTTACCAAGCTCTACGATTGAATTTTCAATAAGGACTATTGCGACGCCTGGGAACTGAATCTTTAGCTTTTGTCGATGCAGATCGATTAGAAATGTCGATTATCGCGTTTTCCTTGCTGTACGAGTGAATTTTCAATAAACACTATTGCGACGCCTGGGAACTGAATCTTTAGCTGTTGTCGATGCAGGTCGATTGGAGATGTCGAATATCGAGGTTTCCAAGCTCAACGAGTGAATTTTCAATAAGAAGGACTATTGCGATGCCTGGGAACTGCATCTTTGGCTGTTGTCGATGCAGATCGATTGGAAATGTCGAATGTCGCATTTTCCATGCTTTACGAGTGTATTTTTGATAATAAGGACGATTGCGACGCCTGGAAACTGAATCTGTAGCTGTTGTCGATGCAGGTCGATTGGAAATGTCGAATATCGCGTTTCCCAAGTTCTACGAGTGAATTTTCAATAAGAAGGATTATTGCGACGCCTGGGAATTGAATCTTTAGCTGTTGTCGATGCAGATCGATTGGAAATGTCGAATGTCGCATTTTCCATGCTATACGAGTGTATTTTTGATAATAAAGACTATTGCGACGCCTGGGAACTGCATCTTTGGCTGTTGTCGATGCAGATCGATTGGAAATGTCGAATATTGCGTTTTCCTAGCTCTACGAGTGATTTTTCAATATGAACTATTTCGACGCCTGGGAACTGAATCTTTAGCTGTTGTTGATGCAGATCGATTGGAAATGTCGAATATCGCATTTTCCATGCTATAGGAGTGTATTTTTGATAAGAAAGACTATTGCGACGCCTGGGAACTGCATCTTTGGCTGTTGTCTATGCAGATCGATTGGAAATGTCGAATATCGCGTTTTCAAAGCTCTACGAGTGAATTTTCAATAAGGCCTATTGCGACGCCTGGGAACTGAATCTTTAGCTGTTGTTGATGCAGATCGATTGGAAATGTCGAATATCGCATTTTCCATGCTATAGGAGTGTATTTTTGATAATAAAGACTATTGCGACGCCTGGGAACTGAATCTTTAGCTGTTGTTGATGCAGATCGATTGGAAATGTCGAATATCGCGTTTTCCAAGCTCTACGAGTGAATTTTCAATAAGGACTATTGCGACGCCTGGGAATTGAATCTTTAGCTGTTGTTGATGCAGATCGATTGGAAATGTCGAATATCGCATTTTCCATGCTATAGGAGTGTATTTTTGATAATAAAGACTATTGCGACGCCTGGAAACTGAATCTTTAGCTGTTGTCGATGCAGGTCGATTGGAGATGTCGAATCTCGAGGTATCCAAGCTCAACGAGTGAATTTTCAATAAGAAGGACTATTGCGACGCCTGGGAACTGAATCTTTAGCTGTTGTCGATGCAGGTCGATTGGAGATGTCGAATATCGAGGTTTCCAAGCTCAACGAGTGAATTTTCAATAAGAAGGACTATTGCGATGCCTGGGAACTGCATCTTTGGCTGTTGTCGATGCAGATCGATTGGAAATGTCGAATGTCGCATTTTCCATGCTTTACGAGTGTATTTTTGATAATAAGGACGATTGCGACGCCTGGGAACTGAATCTGTAGCTGTTGTCGATGCAGGTCGATTGGAAATGTCGAATATCGCGTTTCCCAAGTTCTACGAGTGAATTTTCAATAAGAAGGATTATTGCGACGCCTGGGAATTGAATCTTTAGCTGTTGTCGATGCAGATCGATTGGAAATGTCGAATGTCGCATTTTCCATGCTATACGAGTGTATTTTTGATAATAAAGACTATTGCGACGCCTGGGAACTGCATCTTTGGCTGTTGTCGATGCAGATCGATTGGAAATGTCGAATATTGCGTTTTCCTAGCTCTACGAGTGATTTTTCAATATGAACTATTTCGACGCCTGGGAACTGAATCTTTAGCTGTTGTTGATGCAGATCGATTGGAAATGTCGAATATCGCATTTTCCATGCTATAGGAGTGTATTTTTGATAAGAAAGACTATTGCGACGCCTGGGAACTGCATCTTTGGCTGTTGTCTATGCAGATCGATTGGAAATGTCGAATATCGCGTTTTCAAAGCTCTACGAGTGAATTTTCAATAAGTACTATTGCGACGCCTGGGAATTGAATCTTTAGCTGTTGTTGATGCAGATCGATTGGAAATGTCGAATATCGCATTTTCCATGCTATAGGAGTGTATTTTTGATAATAAAGACTATTGCGACGCCTGGGAACTGAATCTTTAGCTGTTGTCGATGCAGGTCGATTGGAGATGTCGAATCTCGAGGTATCCAAGCTCAACGAGTGAATTTTCAATAAGAAGGACTATTGCGATGCCTGGGAACTGAATCTTTAGCTTTTGTCGATGCAGATCGATTGGAAATGTCGAATATCGCGTTTTCCAAGCTCTACGAGTAAATTTTCAATAAGGACTATTGCGATGCCTGGGAACTGAATCTTTAGCTTTTGCCGATGCAGATCGATTAGAAATGTCGATTATCGCGTTTTCCTTGCTGTACGAGTGAATTTTCAATAAGCACTATTGCGACGCCTGGGAACTGAATCTTTAGCTGTTGTCGATGCAGGTCGATTGGAGATGTCGAATATCGAGGTTTCCAAGCTCAACGAGTGAATTTTCAATAAGAAGGACTATTGCGATGCCTGGGAACTGCATCTTTGGCTGTTGTCGATGCAGATCGATTGGAAATGTCGAATGTCGCATTTTCCATGCTTTACGAGTGTATTTTTGATAATAAGGACGATTGCGACGCCTGGGAACTGAATCTTTAGCTGTTGTTGATGCAGATCGATTGGAAATGTCGAATATCGCGTTTTCCAAGCTCTACGAGTGAATCTTCAATAAGAAAGACTATTGCGACGCCTGGGAATTGAATCTTTAGCTGTTGTCGATGCAGATCGATTGGAAATGTCGAATGTCACATTTTCCATGCTATACGAGTGTATTTTTGATAATAAAGACTATTGCGACGCCTGGGAACTGCATCTTTGGCTGTTGTCGTTGCAGATCGATTGGAAATGTCGAATATTGCGTTTTCCTAGCTCTACGAGTGATTTTTCAATATGAACTATTTCGACGCCTGGGAACTGAATCTTTAGCTGTTGTTGATGCAGATAGATTGGAAATGTCGAATATCGCGTTTTCCAAGCTCTACGAGTGAATTTTCAATAAGGACTATTCCGACGCCTGGGAATTGAATCTTTAGCTGTTGTCGATGCAGCTCGATTGGAAATGTCGAATATCGCGTTTTCCAAGCTCTACGAGTGAATTTTCAATAAGTACTATTGCGACGCCTGGGAATTGAATCTTTAGCTGTTGTTGATGCAGATCGTTGGAAATGTCGAATATCGCATTTTCCATGCTATAGGAGTGTATTTTTGATAATAAAGACTATTGCGACGCCTGGGAACTGAATCTTTAGCTGTTGTCGATGCAGGTCGATTGGAGATGTCGAATCTCGAGGTATCCAAGCTCAACGAGTGAATTTTCAATAAGAAGGACTATTGCGATGCCTGGGAACTGATTCTTTAGCTTTTGTCGATGCAGATCGATTGGAAATGTCGAATATCGCGTTTTCCAAGCTCTACGAGTGAATTTTCAATAAGGACTATTGCGATGCCTGGGAACTGAATCTTTAGCTTTTGTCGATGCAGATCGATTAGAAATGTCGATTATCGCGTTTTCCTTGCTGTACGAGTGAATTTTCAATAAGCACTATTGCGACGCCTGGGAACTGAATCTTTAGCTGTTGTCGATGCAGGTCGATTGGAGATGTCGAATATCGAGGTTTCCAAGCTCAACGAGTGAATTTTCAATAAGAAGGACTATTGCGATGCCTGGGAACTGCATCTTTGGCTGTTGTCGATGCAGATCGATTGGAAATGTCGAATGTCGCATTTTCCATGCTTTACGAGTGTATTTTTGATAATAAGGACGATTGCGACGCCTGGGAACTGAATCTGTAGCTGTTGTCGATGCAGGTCGATTGGAAATGTCGAATATCGCGTTTCCCAAGTTCTACGAGTGAATTTTCAATAAGAAGGATTATTGCGACGCCTGGGAATTGAATCTTTAGCTGTTGTCGATGCAGATCGATTGGAAATGTCGAATGTCGCATTTTCCATGCTATACGAGTGTATTTTTGATAATAAAGACTATTGCGACGCCTGGGAACTGCATCTTTGGCTGTTGTCGATGCAGATCGATTGGAAATGTCGAATATTGCGTTTTCCTAGCTCTACGAGTGATTTTTCAATATGAACTATTTCGACGCCTGGGAACTGAATCTTTAGCTGTTGTTGATGCAGATCGATTGGAAATGTCGAATATCGCATTTTCCATGCTATAGGAGTGTATTTTTGATAAGAAAGACTATTGCGACGCCTGGGAACTGCATCTTTGGCTGTTGTCTATGCAGATCGATTGGAAATGTCGAATATCGCGTTTTCAAAGCTCTACGAGTGAATTTTCAATAAGTACTATTGCGACGCCTGGGAATTGAATCTTTAGCTGTTGTTGATGCAGATCGATTGGAAATGTCGAATATCGCATTTTCCATGCTATAGGAGTGTATTTTTGATAATAAAGACTATTGCGACGCCTGGGAACTGAATCTTTAGCTGTTGTCGATGCAGGTCGATTGGAGATGTCGAATCTCGAGGTATCCAAGCTCAACGAGTGAATTTTCAATAAGAAGGACTATTGCGATGCCTGGGAACTGAATCTTTAGCTTTTGTCGATGCAGATCGATTGGAAATGTCGAATATCGCGTTTTCCAAGCTCTACGAGTAAATTTTCAATAAGGACTATTGCGATGCCTGGGAACTGAATCTTTAGCTTTTGTCGATGCAGATCGATTAGAAATGTCGATTATCGCGTTTTCCTTGCTGTACGAGTGAATTTTCAATAAGCACTATTGCGACGCCTGGGAACTGAATCTTTAGCTGTTGTCGATGCAGGTCGATTGGAGATGTCGAATATCGAGGTTTCCAAGCTCAACGAGTGAATTTTCAATAAGAAGGACTATTGCGATGCCTGGGAACTGCATCTTTGGCTGTTGTCGATGCAGATCGATTGGAAATGTCGAATGTCGCATTTTCCATGCTTTACGAGTGTATTTTTGATAATAAGGACGATTGCGACGCCTGGGAACTGAATCTGTAGCTGTTGTCGATGCAGGTCGATTGGAAATGTCGAATATCGCGTTTCCCAAGTTCTACGAGTGATTTTTCAATATGAACTATTTCGACGCCTGGGAACTGAATCTTTAGCTGTTGTTGATGCAGATAGATTGGAAATGTCGAATATCGCGTTTTCCAAGCTCTACGAGTGAATTTTCAATAAGGACTATTCCGACGCCTGGGAATTGAATCTTTAGCTGTTGTCGATGCAGCTCGATTGGAAATGTCGAATGTCGCATTTTCCATGCTATACGAGTGTATTTTTGATAATAAAGACTATTGCGACGCCTGGGAACTGCATCTTTGGCTGTTGTCGATGCAGATCGATTGGAAATGTCGAATATTGCGTTTTCCTAGCTCTACGAGTGATTTTTCAATATGAACTATTTCGACGCCTGGGAACTGAATCTTTAGCTGTTGTTGATGCAGATAGATTGGAAATGTCGAATATCGCGTTTTCCAAGCTCTACGAGTGAATTTTCAATAAGGACTATTCCGACGCCTGGGAATTGAATCTTTAGCTGTTGTCGATGCAGCTCGATTGGAAATGTCGAATATCGCGTTTTCCAAGCTCTACGAGTGAATTTTCAATAAGTACTATTGCGACGCCTGGGAATTGAATCTTTAGCTGTTGTTGATGCAGATCGATTGGAAATGTCGAATATCGCATTTTCCATGCTATAGGAGTGTATTTTTGATAATAGAGACTATTGCGACGCCTGGGAACTGAATCTTTAGCTGTTGTCGATGCAGGTCGATTGGAGATGTCGAATCTCGAGGTATCCAAGCTCAACGAGTGAATTTTCAATAAGAAGGACTATTGCGATGCCTGGGAACTGAATCTTTAGCTTTTGTCGATGCAGATCGATTGGAAATGTCGAATATCGCGTTTTCCAAGCTCTACGAGTGAATTTTCAATAAGGACTATTGCGATGCCTGGGAACTGAATCTTTAGCTTTTGTCGATGCAGATCGATTAGAAATGTCGATTATCGCGTTTTCCTTGCTGTACGAGTGAATTTTCAATAAGCACTATTGCGACGCCTGGGAACTGAATCTTTAGCTGTTGTCGATGCAGGTCGATTGGAGATGTCGAATATCGAGGTTTCCAAGCTCAACGAGTGAATTATCAATAAGAAGGACTATTGCGATGCCTGGGAACTGCATCTTTGGCTGTTGTCGATGCAGATCGATTGGAAATGTCGAATGTCGCATTTTCCATGCTTTACGAGTGTATTTTTGATAATAAGGACGATTGCGACGCCTGGGAACTGAATCTGTAGCTGTTGTCGATGCAGGTCGATTGGAAATGTCGAATATCGCGTTTCCCAAGTTCTACGAGTGAATTTTCAATAAGAAGGATTATTGCGACGCCTGGGAATTGAATCTTTAGCTGTTGTCGATGCAGATCGATTGGAAATGTCGAATGTCGCATTTTCCATGCTATACGAGTGTATTTTTGATAATAAAGACTATTGCGACGCCTGGGAACTGCATCTTTGGCTGTTGTCGATGCAGATCGATTGGAAATGTCGAATATTGCGTTTTCCTAGCTCTACGAGTGATTTTTCAATATGAACTATTTCGACGCCTGGGAACTGAATCTTTAGCTGTTGTTAATGCAGATCGATTGGAAATGTCGAATATCGCATTTTCCATGCTATAGGAGTGTATTTTTGATAAGAAAGACTATTGCGACGCCTGGGAACTGCATCTTTGGCTGTTGTCTATGCAGATCGATTGGAAATGTCGAATATCGCGTTTTCAAAGCTCTACGAGTGAATTTTCAATAAGGCCTATTGCGACGCCTGGGAACTGAAACTTTAGCTGTTGTTGATGCAGATCGATTGGAAATGTCGAATATCGCATTTTCCATGCTATAGGAGTGTATTTTTGATAATAAAGACTATTGCGACGCCTGGGAACTGAATCTTTAGCTGTTGTTGATGCAGATCGATTGGAAATGTCGAATATCGCGTTTTCCAAGCTCTACGAGTGAATCTTCAATAAGAAAGACTATTGCGACGCCTGGGAACTGCATCTTTGGCTGTTGTCTATGCAGATAGATTGGAAATGTCGAATATTGCGTTTTCCAAGCTCTACGAGTGAATTTTCAATAAGGACTATTCCGACGCCTGGGAATTGAATCTTTAGCTGTTGTCGATGCAGCTCGATTGGAAATGTCGAATATCGCGTTTTCCAAGCTCTACGAGTGAATTTTCAATAAGGACTATTGCGACGCCTGGGAATTGAATCTTTAGCTGTTGTTGATGCAGATCGATTGGAAATGTCGAATATCGCATTTTCCATGCTATAGGAGTGTATTTTTGATAATAAAGACTATTGCGACGCCTGGAAACTGAATCTTTAGCTGTTGTCGATGCAGGTCGATTGGAGATGTCGAATCTCGAGGTATCCAAGCTCAACGAGTGAATTTTCAATAAGAAGGACTATTGCGACGCCTGGGAACTGAATCTTTAGCTGTTGTCGATGCAGGTCGATTGGAGATGTCGAATATCGAGGTTTCCAAGCTCAACGAGTGAATTTTCAATAAGAAGGACTATTGCGATGCCTGGGAACTGCATCTTTGGCTGTTGTCGATGCAGATCGATTGGAAATGTCGAATGTCGCATTTTCCATGCTTTACGAGTGTATTTTTGATAATAAGGACGATTGCGACGCCTGGGAACTGAATCTGTAGCTGTTGTCGATGCAGGTCGATTGGAAATGTCGAATATCGCGTTTCCCAAGTTCTACGAGTGAATTTTCAATAAGAAGGATTATTGCGACGCCTGGGAATTGAATCTTTAGCTGTTGTCGATGCAGATCGATTGGAAATGTCGAATGTCGCTTTTTCCATGCTATACGAGTGTATTTTTGATAATAAAGACTATTGCGACGCCTGGGAACTGCATCTTTGGCTGTTGTCGATGCAGATCGATTGGAAATGTCGAATATTGTGTTTTCCTAGCTCTACGAGTGATTTTTCAATATGAACTATTTCGACGCCTGGGAACTGAATCTTTAGCTGTTGTTGATGCAGATCGATTGGAAATGTCGAATATCGCATTTTCCATGCTATAGGAGTGTATTTTTGATAAGAAAGACTATTGCGACGCCTGGGAACTGCATCTTTGGCTGTTGTCTATGCAGATCGATTGGAAATGCCGAATATCGCGTTTTCAAAGCTCTACGAGTGAATTTTCAATAAGGCCTATTGCGACGCCTGGGAACTGAATCTTTAGCTGTTGTTGATGCAGATCGATTGGAAATGTCGAATATCGCATTTTCCATGCTATAGGAGTGTATTTTTGATAATAAAGACTATTGCGACGCCTGGGAACTGAATCTTTAGCTGTTGTTGATGCAGATCGATTGGAAATGTCGAATATCGCGTTTTCCAAGCTCTACGAGTGAATCTTCAATAAGAAAGACTATTGCGACGCCTGGGAACTGCATCTTTGGCTGTTGTCTATGCAGATAGATTGGAAATGTCGATTATCGCGTTTTCCAAGCTCTACGAGTGAATTTTCAATAAGGACTATTCCGACGCCTGGGAATTGAATCTTTAGCTGTTGTCGATGCAGCTCGATTGGAAATGTCGAATATCGCGTTTTCCAAGCTCTACGAGTGAATTTTCAATAAGGACTATTGCGACGCCTGGGAATTGAATCTTTAGCTGTTGTTGATGCAGATCGATTGGAAATGTCGAATATCGCATTTTCCATGCTATAGGAGTGTATTTTTGATAATAAAGACTATTGCGACGCCTGGAAACTGAATCTTTAGCTGTTGTCGATGCAGGTCGATTGGAGATGTCGAATCTCGAGGTATCCAAGCTCAACGAGTGAATTTTCAATAAGAAGGACTATTGCGATGCCTGGGAACTGAATCTTTAGCTTTTGTCGATGCAGGTCGATTGGAGATGTCGAATATCGAGGTTTCCAAGCTCAACGAGTGAATTTTCAATAAGGACTATTGCGATGCCTGGGAACTGAATCTTTAGCTGTTGTTGATGCAGATCGATTGGAAATGTCGAATATCGCGTTTTCCAAGCTCTACGAGTGAATCTTCAATAAGAAAGACTATTGCGACGCCTGGGAACTGCATCTTTGGCTGTTGTCTATGCAGATAGATTGGAAATGTCGAATATCGCGTTTTCCAAGCTCTACGAGTGAATTTTCAATAAGGACTATTGCGACGCCTGGGAATTGAATCTTTAGCTGTTGTTGATGCAGATCGATTGGAAATGTCGAATATCGCATTTTCCATGCTATAGGAGTGTATTTTTGATAATAAAGACTATTGCGACGCCTGGAAACTGAATCTTTAGCTGTTGTCGATGCAGGTCGATTGGAGATGTCGAATCTCGAGGTATCCAAGCTCAACGAGTGAATTTTCAATAAGAAGGACTATTGCGATGCCTGGGAACTGAATCTTTAGCTTTTGTCGATGCAGGTCGATTGGAGATGTCGAATATCGAGGTTTCCAAGCTCAACGAGTGAATTTTCAATAAGAAGGACTATTGCGACGCCTGGGAATTGAATCTTTAGCTGTTGTCGATGCAGATCGATTGGAAATGTCGAATGTCGCATTTTCCATGCTTTACGAGTGTATTTTTGATAATAAGGACGATTGCGACGCCTGGGAACTGAATCTGTAGCTGTTGTCGATGCAGATCGATTGGAAATGTCGAATATCGCGTTTTCCAAGCTCTACGAGTGAATCTTCAATAAGAAAGACTATTGCGACGCCTGGGAACTGCATCTTTGGCTGTTGTCTATGCAGATAGATTGGAAATGTCGAATATCGCGTTTTCCAAGCTCTACGAGTGAATTTTCAATAAGAACTATTCCGACGCCTGGGAATTGAATCTTTAGCTGTTGTCGATGCAGCTCGATTGGAAATGTCGAATATCGCGTTTTCCAAGCTCTACGAGTGAATTTTCAATAAGGACTATTGCGACGCCTGGGAATTGAATCTTTAGCTGTTGTTGATGCAGATCGATTGGAAATGTCGAATATCGCATTTTCCATGCTATAGGAGTGTATTTTTGATAATAAAGACTATTGTGACGCCTGGCAACTGAATCTATAGCTGTTGTCGATGCAGGTCGATTGGAGATGTCGAATCTCGAGGTATCCAAGCTCAACGAGTGAATTTTCAATAAGAAGGACTATTGCGATGCCTGGGAACTGAATCTTTAGCTTTTGTCGATGCAGATCGATTGGAAATGTCGAATATCGCGTTTTCCAAGCTCTACGAGTGAATTTTCAATAAGGACTATTGCGATGCCTGGGAACTGAATCTTTAGCTTTTGTCGATGCAGATCGATTAGAAATGTCGATTATCGCGTTTTCCTTGCTGTACGAGTGAATTTTCAATAAGCACTATTGCGACGCCTGGGAACTGAATCTTTAGCTGTTGTCGATGCAGGTCGATTGGAGATGTCGAATATCGAGGTTTCCAAGCTCAACGAGTGAATTTTCAATAAGAAAGACTATTGCGATGCCTGGGAACTGCATCTTTGGCTGTTGTCGATGCAGATCGATTGGAAATGTCGAATGTCGCATTTTCCATGCTTTACGAGTGTATTTTTGATAATAAGGACGATTGCGACGCCTGGGAACTGAATCTGTAGCTGTTGTCGATGCAGGTCGATTGGAAATGTCGAATATCGCGTTTCCCAAGTTCTACGAGTGAATTTTCAATAAGAAGGACTATTGCGACGCCTGGGAATTGAATCTTTAGCTGTTGTCGATGCAGATCGATTGGAAATGTCGAATGTCGCATTTTCCATGCTATACGAGTGTATTTTTGATAATAAAGACTATTGCCACGCCTGGGAACTGCATCTTTGGCTGTTGTCGATGCAGATCGATTGGAAATGTCGAATATCGCGTTTTCCTAGCTCTACGAGTGATTTTTCAATAAGAACTATTTCGACGTCTGGGAACTGAATCTTTAGCTGTTGTTGATGCAGATCGATTGGAAATGTCGAATATCGCATTTTCCATGCTATAGGAGTGTATTTTTGATAAGAAAGACTATTGCGACGCCTGGGAACAGCATCTTTGGCTGTTGTCTATGCAGATCGATTGGAAATGTCGAATATCGCGTTTTCAAAGCTCTACGAGTGAATTTTCAATAAGGACTATTGCGACGCCTGGGAACTGAATCTTTAGCTGTTGTTGATGCAGATCGATTGGAAATGTCGAATATCGCATTTTCCATGCTATAGGAGTGTATTTTTGATAATAAAGACTATTGCGACGCCTGGAAACTGAATCTTTAGCTGTTGTCGATGCAGGTCGATTGGAGATGTCGAATCTCGAGGTATCCAAGCTCAACGAGTGAATTTTCAATAAGAAGGACTATTGCGACGCCTGGGAACTGAATCTTTAGCTGTTGTCGATGCAGGTCGATTGGAGATGTCGAATATCGAGGTTTCCAAGCTCAACGAGTGAATTTTCAATAAGAAGGACTATTGCGATGCCTGGGAACTGCATCTTTGGCTGTTGTCGATGCAGATCGATTGGAAATGTCGAATGTCGCATTTTCCATGCTTTACGAGTGTATTTTTGATAATAAGGACGATTGCGACGCCTGGGAACTGAATCTGTAGCTGTTGTCGATGCAGGTCGATTGGAAATGTCGAATATCGCGTTTCCCAAGTTCTACGAGTGAATTTTCAATAAGAAGGATTATTGCGACGCCTGGGAATTGAATCTTTAGCTGTTGTCGATGCAGATCGATTGGAAATGTCGAATGTCGCTTTTTCCATGCTATACGAGTGTATTTTTGATAATAAAGACTATTGCGACGCCTGGGAACTGCATCTTTGGCTGTTGTCGATGCAGATCGATTGGAAATGTCGAATATTGTGTTTTCCTAGCTCTACGAGTGATTTTTCAATATGAACTATTTCGACGCCTGGGAACTGAATCTTTAGCTGTTGTTGATGCAGATCGATTGGAAATGTCGAATATCGCATTTTCCATGCTATAGGAGTGTATTTTTGATAAGAAAGACTATTGCGACGCCTGGGAACTGCATCTTTGGCTGTTGTCTATGCAGATCGATTGGAAATGCCGAATATCGCGTTTTCAAAGCTCTACGAGTGAATTTTCAATAAGGCCTATTGCGACGCCTGGGAACTGAATCTTTAGCTGTTGTTGATGCAGATCGATTGGAAATGTCGAATATCGCATTTTCCATGCTATAGGAGTGTATTTTTGATAATAAAGACTATTGCGACGCCTGGGAACTGAATCTTTAGCTGTTGTTGATGCAGATCGATTGGAAATGTCGAATATCGCGTTTTCCAAGCTCTACGAGTGAATCTTCAATAAGAAAGACTATTGCGACGCCTGGGAACTGCATCTTTGGCTGTTGTCTATGCAGATAGATTGGAAATGTCGATTATCGCGTTTTCCAAGCTCTACGAGTGAATTTTCAATAAGGACTATTCCGACGCCTGGGAATTGAATCTTTAGCTGTTGTCGATGCAGCTCGATTGGAAATGTCGAATATCGCGTTTTCCAAGCTCTACGAGTGAATTTTCAATAAGGACTATTGCGACGCCTGGGAATTGAATCTTTAGCTGTTGTTGATGCAGATCGATTGGAAATGTCGAATATCGCATTTTCCATGCTATAGGAGTGTATTTTTGATAATAAAGACTATTGCGACGCCTGGAAACTGAATCTTTAGCTGTTGTCGATGCAGGTCGATTGGAGATGTCGAATCTCGAGGTATCCAAGCTCAACGAGTGAATTTTCAATAAGAAGGACTATTGCGATGCCTGGGAACTGAATCTTTAGCTTTTGTCGATGCAGGTCGATTGGAGATGTCGAATATCGAGGTTTCCAAGCTCAACGAGTGAATTTTCAATAAGGACTATTGCGATGCCTGGGAACTGAATCTTTAGCTGTTGTTGATGCAGATCGATTGGAAATGTCGAATATCGCGTTTTCCAAGCTCTACGAGTGAATCTTCAATAAGAAAGACTATTGCGACGCCTGGGAACTGCATCTTTGGCTGTTGTCTATGCAGATAGATTGGAAATGTCGAATATCGCGTTTTCCAAGCTCTACGAGTGAATTTTCAATAAGGACTATTGCGACGCCTGGGAATTGAATCTTTAGCTGTTGTTGATGCAGATCGATTGGAAATGTCGAATATCGCATTTTCCATGCTATAGGAGTGTATTTTTGATAATAAAGACTATTGCGACGCCTGGAAACTGAATCTTTAGCTGTTGTCGATGCAGGTCGATTGGAGATGTCGAATCTCGAGGTATCCAAGCTCAACGAGTGAATTTTCAATAAGAAGGACTATTGCGATGCCTGGGAACTGAATCTTTAGCTTTTGTCGATGCAGGTCGATTGGAGATGTCGAATATCGAGGTTTCCAAGCTCAACGAGTGAATTTTCAATAAGAAGGACTATTGCGACGCCTGGGAATTGAATCTTTAGCTGTTGTCGATGCAGATCGATTGGAAATGTCGAATGTCGCATTTTCCATGCTTTACGAGTGTATTTTTGATAATAAGGACGATTGCGACGCCTGGGAACTGAATCTGTAGCTGTTGTCGATGCAGATCGATTGGAAATGTCGAATATCGCGTTTTCCAAGCTCTACGAGTGAATCTTCAATAAGAAAGACTATTGCGACGCCTGGGAACTGCATCTTTGGCTGTTGTCTATGCAGATAGATTGGAAATGTCGAATATCGCGTTTTCCAAGCTCTACGAGTGAATTTTCAATAAGAACTATTCCGACGCCTGGGAATTGAATCTTTAGCTGTTGTCGATGCAGCTCGATTGGAAATGTCGAATATCGCGTTTTCCAAGCTCTACGAGTGAATTTTCAATAAGGACTATTGCGACGCCTGGGAATTGAATCTTTAGCTGTTGTTGATGCAGATCGATTGGAAATGTCGAATATCGCATTTTCCATGCTATAGGAGTGTATTTTTGATAATAAAGACTATTGTGACGCCTGGCAACTGAATCTATAGCTGTTGTCGATGCAGGTCGATTGGAGATGTCGAATCTCGAGGTATCCAAGCTCAACGAGTGAATTTTCAATAAGAAGGACTATTGCGATGCCTGGGAACTGAATCTTTAGCTTTTGTCGATGCAGATCGATTGGAAATGTCGAATATCGCGTTTTCCAAGCTCTACGAGTGAATTTTCAATAAGGACTATTGCGATGCCTGGGAACTGAATCTTTAGCTTTTGTCGATGCAGATCGATTAGAAATGTCGATTATCGCGTTTTCCTTGCTGTACGAGTGAATTTTCAATAAGCACTATTGCGACGCCTGGGAACTGAATCTTTAGCTGTTGTCGATGCAGGTCGATTGGAGATGTCGAATATCGAGGTTTCCAAGCTCAACGAGTGAATTTTCAATAAGAAAGACTATTGCGATGCCTGGGAACTGCATCTTTGGCTGTTGTCGATGCAGATCGATTGGAAATGTCGAATGTCGCATTTTCCATGCTTTACGAGTGTATTTTTGATAATAAGGACGATTGCGACGCCTGGGAACTGAATCTGTAGCTGTTGTCGATGCAGGTCGATTGGAAATGTCGAATATCGCGTTTCCCAAGTTCTACGAGTGAATTTTCAATAAGAAGGACTATTGCGACGCCTGGGAATTGAATCTTTAGCTGTTGTCGATGCAGATCGATTGGAAATGTCGAATGTCGCATTTTCCATGCTATACGAGTGTATTTTTGATAATAAAGACTATTGCCACGCCTGGGAACTGCATCTTTGGCTGTTGTCGATGCAGATCGATTGGAAATGTCGAATATCGCGTTTTCCTAGCTCTACGAGTGATTTTTCAATAAGAACTATTTCGACGTCTGGGAACTGAATCTTTAGCTGTTGTTGATGCAGATCGATTGGAAATGTCGAATATCGCATTTTCCATGCTATAGGAGTGTATTTTTGATAAGAAAGACTATTGCGACGCCTGGGAACAGCATCTTTGGCTGTTGTCTATGCAGATCGATTGGAAATGTCGAATATCGCGTTTTCAAAGCTCTACGAGTGAATTTTCAATAAGGACTATTGCGACGCCTGGGAACTGAATCTTTAGCTGTTGTTGATGCAGATCGATTGGAAATGTCGAATATCGCATTTTCCATGCTATAGGAGTGTATTTTTGATAATAAAGACTATTGCGACGCCTGGGAACTGAATCTTTAGCTGTTGTTGATGCAGATCGATTGGAAATGTCGAATATCGCGTTTTCCAAGCTCTACGAGTGAATCTTCAATAAGAAAGACTATTGCGACGCCTGGGAACTGCATCTTTGGCTGTTGTCTATGCAGATAGATTGGAAATGTCGAATATCGCGTTTTCCAAGCTCTACGAGTGAATTTTCAATAAGGACTATTCCGACGCCTGGGAATTGAATCTTTAGCTGTTGTCGATGCAGCTCGATTGGAAATGTCGAATATCGCATTTCCAAGCTCTACGAGTGAATTTTCAATAAGGACTATTGCGACGCCTGGGAATTGAATCTTTAGCTGTTGTTGATGCAGATCGATTGGAAATGTCGAATATCGCATTTTCCATGCTATAGGAGTGTATTTTTGATAATAAAGACAATTGCGAAGCCCGGGAACTGAATCTTTAGCTGTTGTCGATGCAGGTCGATTGGAGATGTCGAATCTCGAGGTATCCAAGCTCAACGAGTGAATTTTCAATAAGAAGGACTATTGCGATGCCTGGGAACTGAATCTTTAGCTTTTGTCGATGCAGATCGATTGGAAATGTCGAATATCGCGTTTTCCAAGCTCTACGAGTGAATTTTCAATAAGGACTATTGCGATGCCTGGGAACTGAATCTTTAGCTTTTGTCGATGCAGATCGATTAGAAATGTCGATTATCGCGTTTTCCTTGCTGTACGAGTGAATTTTCAATAAGCACTATTGCGACGCCTGGGAACTGAATCTTTAGCTGTTGTCGATGCAGGTCGATTGGAGATGTCGAATATCGAGGTTTCCAAGCTCAACGAGTGAATTTTCAATAAGAAGGACTATTGCGACGCCTGGGAATTGAATCTATAGCTGTTGTCGATGCAGATCGATTGGAAATGTCGAATGTCGCATTTTCCATGCTTTACAAGTGTATTTTTGATAATAAGGACGATTGCGACGCCTGGGAACTGAATCTGTAGCTGTTGTCGATGCAGATCGATTGGAAATGTCGAATATCGCGTTTTCCAAGTTCTACGAGTGAATTTTCAATAAGAAGACTATTGCGACGCCTGGGAACTGCCTCTTTGGCTGTTGTCGATGCAGATCGATTGGAAATATCGAATATCGCGTTTACCAAGCTCTACGAGTGAATTTTCAATAAGGACTATTGCGACGCCTGTGAACTGCATCTTTGGCTGTTGTCTATGCAGATAGATTGGAAATGTCGAATATCGCGTTTTCCAAGCTCTACGAGTGTATTTTTGATAATAAAGACTATTGCGACGCCTGCGAACTGAATCTTTAGCTGTTGTTGATGCAGATCGATTGGAAATGTCGAATATCGCATTTTCCATGCTATAGGAGTGTATTTTTGATAATAAAGACTATTACGACGCCTGGGAACTGAATCTTTAGCTGTTGTTGATGCAGATCGATTGGAAATGTCGAATATCGCGTTTTCCAAGCTCTACGAGTGAATCTTCAATAAGAAAGACTATTGCGACGCCTGGGAACTGCATCTTTGGCTGTTGTCTATGCAGATAGATTGGAAATGTCGAATATCGCGTTTTCCAAGCTCTACGAGTGTATTTTTGATAATAAAGACTATTGCGACGCCTGCGAACTGAATCTTTAGCTGTTGTCGATGCAGGTCGATTGGAGATGTCGAACCTCGAGGTATCCAAGCTCAACGAGTGAATTTTCAATAAGAAGGACTATTGCGATGCCTGGGAACTGAATCTTTAGCTTTTGTCGATGCAGATCGATTGGAAATGTCGAATATCGCGTTTTCCAAGCTCTACGAGTGAATTTTCAATAAGGACTATTGCGATGCCTGGGAACTGAATCTTTTGCTTTTGTCGATGCAGATCGATTAGAAATGTCGATTATCGCGTTTTCCTTGCTGTACGAGTGAATTTTCAATAAGCACTATTGCGACGCCTGGGAACTGAATCTTTAGCTGTTGTCGATGCAGGTCGATTGGAGATGTCGAATATCGAGGTTTCCAAGCTCAACGAGTGAATTTTCAATAAGAAGGACTATTGCGATGCCTGGGAACTGCATCTTTGGCTGTTGTCGATGCAGATCGATTGGAAATGTCGAATGTCGCATTTTCCATGCTTTACGAGTGTATTTTTGATAATAAGGACGATTGCGACGCCTGGGAACTGAATCTGTAGCTGTTGTCGATGCAGGTCGATTGGAAATGTCGAATATCGCGTTTCCCAAGTTCTACGAGTGAATTTTCAATAAGAAGGACTATTGCGACGCCTGGGAATTGAATCTTTAGCTGTTGTCGATGCAGATCGATTGGAAATGTCGAATGTCGCATTTTCCATGCTATACGAGTGTATTTTTGATAATAAAGAATATTGCCACGCCTGGGAACTGCATCTTGGCTGTTGTCGATGCAGATCGATTGGAAATGTCGAATATCGCGTTTTCAAAGCTCTACGAGTGAATTTTCAATAAGGACTATTGCGACGCCTGGGAACTGAATCTTTAGCTGTTGTTGATGCAGATCGATTGGAAATGTCGAATATCGCATTTTCCATGCTATAGGAGTGTATTTTTGATAATAAAGACTATTGCGACGCCTGGGAACTGAATCTATAGCTGTTGTTGATGCAGATCGATTGGAAATGTCGAATATCGCGTTTTCCAAGCTCTACGAGTGAATCTTCAATAAGAAAGACTATTGCGACGCCTGGGAACTGCATCTTTGGCTGTTGTCTATGCAGATAGATTGGAAATGTCGAATATCGCGTTTTCCAAGCTCTACGAGTGAATTTTCAATAAGGACTATTCCGACGCCTGGGAATTGAATCTTTAGCTGTTGTCGATGCAGCTCGATTGGAAATGTCGAATATCGCGTTTTCCAAGCTCTACGAGTGAATTTTCAATAAGGACTATTGCGACGCCTGGGAATTGAATCTTTAGCTGTTGTTGATGCAGATCGATTGGAAATGTCGAATATCGCATTTTCCATGCTATAGGAGTGTATTTTTGATAATAAAGTCTATTGCGAAGCCCGGGAACTGAATCTTTAGCTGTTGTCGATGCAGGTCGATTGGAGATGTCGAATCTCGAGGTATCCAAGCTCAACGAGTGAATTTTCAATAAGAAGGACTATTGCGATGCCTGGGAACTGAATCCTTAGCTTTTGTCGATGCAGATCGATTGGAAATGTCGAATATCGCGTTTTCCAAGCTCTACGAGTGAATTTTCAATAAGGACTATTGCGATGCCTGGGAACTGAATCTTTAGCTTTTGTCGATGCAGATCGATTAGAAATGTCGATTATCGCGTTTTCCTTGCTGTACGAGTGAATTTTCAATAAGCACTATTGCGACGCCTGGGAACTGAATCTTTAGCTGTTGTCGATGCAGGTCGATTGGAGATGTCGAATATCGAGGTTTCCAAGCTCAACGAGTGAATTTTCAATAAGAAGGACTATTGCGACGCCTGGGAATTGAATCTTTAGCTGTTGTCGATGTAGATCGATTGGAAATGTCGAATGTCGCATTTTCCATGCTTTACAAGTGTATTTTTGATAATAAGGACGATTGCGACGCCTGGGAACTGAATCTGTAGCTGTTGTCGATGCAGATCGATTGGAAATGTCGAATATCGCGTTTTCCAAGTTCTACGAGTGAATTTTCAATAAGAAGACTATTGCGACGCCTGGGAACTGCCTCTTTGGCTGTTGTCGATGCAGATCGATTGGAAATATCGAATATCGCGTTTACCAAGCTCTACGAGTGAATTTTCAATAAGGACTATTGCGACGCCTGGGAACTGAATCTTTATCTGTTGTTGATGCAGATCGATTGGAAATGTCGAATATCGCATTTTCCATGCTATAAGAGTGTATTTTTGATAATAAAGACTATTACGACGCCTGGGAACTGAATCTTTAGCTGTTGTTGATGCAGATCGATTGGAAATGTCGAATATCGCGTTTTCCAAGCTCTACGAGTGAATCTTCAATAAGAAAGACTATTGCGACGCCTGGGAACTGCATCTTTGGCTGTTGTCTATGCAGATAGATTGGAAATGTCGAATATCGCGTTTTCCAAGCTCTACGAGTGAATTTTCAATAAGGACTATTCCCACGCCTGGGAATTGAATCTTTAGCTGTTGTCGATGCAGCTCGATTGGAAATGTCGAATATCGCGTTTTCCAAGCTCTACGAGTGAATTTTCAATAAGGACTATTGCGACGCCTGGGAATTGAATCTTTAGCTGTTGTTGATGCAGATCGATTGGAAATGTCGAATATCGCATTTTCCATGCTATAGGAGTGTATTTTTGATAATAAAGACTATTGCGACGCCTGGGAACTGAATCTTTTGCTGTTGTCGATGCAGGTCGATTGGAGATTTCGAATATCGAGGTTTCCAAGCTCAACGAGTGAATTTGCAATAAGAAGGACTATTGCGACGCCTGGGAATTGAATCTTTAGCTGTTGTCGATGCAGATCGATTGGAAATGTCGAATGTCGCATTTTCCATGCTATAGGAGTGTATTTTTGATAAGAAAGACTATTGCGGCGCCTGGGAACTGAATCTTTAGCTGTTGTTGATGCAGATCGATTGGAAATGTCGAATATCGCATTTTCCATGCTATAGGAGTGTATTTTTGATAATATAGACTATTGCGACGCCTGGGAACTGAATCATTAGCTGTTGTTGATGCAGATCGATTGGAAATGTCGAATATCGCGTTTTCCAAGCTCTACGAGTGAATTTTCAATAAGGACTATTGCGACGCCTGGGAACTGAATCTTTAGCTTTTGTTGATGCAGATCGATTGGAAATGTCGAATATCGCGTTTTCCAAGCTCTACGAATGAATTTTCAATAAGGAGTATTGCGACGCCTGGGAACTGAATCTTTAGCTGTTGTCGATGGAGGTCGATTGGAGATGTCGAATATCGAGGTATCCAAGCTCAACGAGTGAATTTTCAATAATAAGGACTATTGCGACCCCTGGGAATTGAATCTTTAGCTTTTGTCGATGCAGATCGATTGGAAATGTCGAATATCGCGTTTTCCAAGCTCTACGAGTGAATCTTCAATAAGAAAGACTATTGCGACGCCTGGGAACTGCATCTTTGGCTGTTGTCTATGCAGATAGATTGGAAATGTCGAATATCGCGTTTTCCAAGCTCTACGAGTGAATTTTCAATAAGGACTATTCCGACGCCTGGGAATTGAATCTTTAGCTGTTGTCGATGCAGCTCGATTGGAAATGTCGAATATCGCGTTTTCCAAGCTCTACGAGTGTATTTTTGATAATAAAGACTATTGCGACGCCTGCGAACTGAATCTTTAGCTGTTGTCGATGCAGGTCGATTGGAGATGTCGAATCTCGAGGTATCCAAGCTCAACGAGTGAATTTTCAATAAGAAGGACTATTGCGATGCCTGGGAACTGAATCTTTAGCTTTTGTCGATGCAGATCGATTGGAAATGTCGAATATCGCGTTTTCCAAGCTCTACGAGTGAATTTTCAATAAGGACTATTGCGATGCCTGGGAACTGAATCTTTAGCTTTTGTCGATGCAGATCGATTAGAAATGTCGATTATCGCGTTTTCCTTGCTGTACGAGTGAATTTTCAATAAGCACTATTGCGACGCCTGGGAACTGAATCTTTAGCTGTTGTCGATGCAGGTCGATTGGAGATGTCGAATATCGAGGTTTCCAAGCTCAACGAGTGAATTTTCAATAAGAAGGACTATTGCGATGCCTGGGAACTGCATCATTGGCTGTTGTCGATGCAGATCGATTGGAAATGTCGAATGTCGCATTTTCCATGCTTTACGAGTGTATTTTTGATAATAAGGACGATTGCGACGCCTGGGAACTGAATCTGTAGCTGTTGTCGATGCAGGTCGATTGGAAATGTCGAATATTGCGTTTTCCTAGCTCTACGAGTGATTTTTCAATAAGAACTATTTCGACGCCTGGGAACTGAATCTTTAGCTGTTGTTGATGCAGATCGATTGGAATTGTCGAATATCGCATTTTCCATGCTATAGGAGTGTATTTTTGATAAGAAAGACTATTGCGACGCCTGGGAACTGCATCTTTGGCTGTTGTCTATGCAGATCGATTGGAAATGTCGAATATCGCGTTTTCAAAGCTCTACGAGTGAATTTTCAATAAGGACTATTGCGACGCCTGGGAACTGAATCATTAGCTGTTGTTGATGCAGATCGATTGGAAATGTCGAATATCGCGTTTTCCAAGCTCTACGAGTGAATTTTCAATAAGGACTATTGCGACGCCTGGGAATTGAATCTTTAGCTGTTGTTGATGCAGATCGATTGGAAATGTCGAATATCGCATTTTCCATGCTATAGGAGTGTATTTTTGATAATAAAGGCTATTGCGACGCCTGGGAACTGAATCTTTAGCTGTTGTCGATGCAGGTCGATTGGAGATTTCGAATATCGAGGTTTCCAAGCTCAACGAGTGAATTTTCAATAAGAAGGACTATTGCGACGCCTGGGAATTGAATCTTTAGCTGTTGTCGATGCAGATCGATTGGAAATGTCGAATGTCGCATTTTCCATGCTATAGGAGTGTATTTTTGATAAGAAAGACTATTGCGACGCCTGGGAACTGAATCTTTAGCTGTTGTTGATGCAGATCGATTGGAAATGTCGAATATCGCGTTTTCCAAGCTCTACGAGTGAATTTTCAATAAGGACTATTGCGACGCCTGGGAACTGAATCTTTATCTGTTGTTGATGCAGATCGATTGGAAATGTCGAATATCGCATTTTCCATGCTATAGGAGTGTATTTTTGATAATAAAGACTATTACGACGCCTGGGAACTGAATCTTTAGCTGTTGTTGATGCAGATCGATTGGAAATGTCGAATATCGCGTTTTCCAAGCTCTACGAGTGAATCTTCAATAAGAAAGACTATTGCGACGCCTGGGAACTGCATCTTTGGCTGTTGTCTATGCAGATAGATTGGAAATGTCGAATATCGCGTTTTCCAAGCTCTACGAGTGAATTTTCAATAAGGACTATTCCCACGCCTGGGAATTGAATCTTTAGCTGTTGTCGATGCAGCTCGATTGGAAATGTCGAATATCGCGTTTTCCAAGCTCTACGAGTGAATTTTCAATAAGGACTATTGCGACGCCTGGGAATTGAATCTTTAGCTGTTGTTGATGCAGATCGATTGGAAATGTCGAATATCGCATTTTCCATGCTATAGGAGTGTATTTTTGATAATAAAGACTATTGCGACGCCTGGGAACTGAATCTTTTGCTGTTGTCGATGCAGGTCGATTGGAGATTTCGAATATCGAGGTTTCCAAGCTCAACGAGTGAATTTGCAATAAGAAGGACTATTGCGACGCCTGGGAATTGAATCTTTAGCTGTTGTCGATGCAGATCGATTGGAAATGTCGAATGTCGCATTTTCCATGCTATAGGAGTGTATTTTTGATAAGAAAGACTATTGCGGCGCCTGGGAACTGAATCTTTAGCTGTTGTTGATGCAGATCGATTGGAAATGTCGAATATCGCATTTTCCATGCTATAGGAGTGTATTTTTGATAATATAGACTATTGCGACGCCTGGGAACTGAATCATTAGCTGTTGTTGATGCAGATCGATTGGAAATGTCGAATATCGCGTTTTCCAAGCTCTACGAGTGAATTTTCAATAAGGACTATTGCGACGCCTGGGAACTGAATCTTTAGCTTTTGTTGATGCAGATCGATTGGAAATGTCGAATATCGCGTTTTCCAAGCTCTACGAATGAATTTTCAATAAGGAGTATTGCGACGCCTGGGAACTGAATCTTTAGCTGTTGTCGATGGAGGTCGATTGGAGATGTCGAATATCGAGGTATCCAAGCTCAACGAGTGAATTTTCAATAATAAGGACTATTGCGACCCCTGGGAATTGAATCTTTAGCTTTTGTCGATGCAGATCGATTGGAAATGTCGAATATCGCGTTTTCCAAGCTCTACGAGTGAATCTTCAATAAGAAAGACTATTGCGACGCCTGGGAACTGCATCTTTGGCTGTTGTCTATGCAGATAGATTGGAAATGTCGAATATCGCGTTTTCCAAGCTCTACGAGTGAATTTTCAATAAGGACTATTCCGACGCCTGGGAATTGAATCTTTAGCTGTTGTCGATGCAGCTCGATTGGAAATGTCGAATATCGCGTTTTCCAAGCTCTACGAGTGTATTTTTGATAATAAAGACTATTGCGACGCCTGCGAACTGAATCTTTAGCTGTTGTCGATGCAGGTCGATTGGAGATGTCGAATCTCGAGGTATCCAAGCTCAACGAGTGAATTTTCAATAAGAAGGACTATTGCGATGCCTGGGAACTGAATCTTTAGCTTTTGTCGATGCAGATCGATTGGAAATGTCGAATATCGCGTTTTCCAAGCTCTACGAGTGAATTTTCAATAAGGACTATTGCGATGCCTGGGAACTGAATCTTTAGCTTTTGTCGATGCAGATCGATTAGAAATGTCGATTATCGCGTTTTCCTTGCTGTACGAGTGAATTTTCAATAAGCACTATTGCGACGCCTGGGAACTGAATCTTTAGCTGTTGTCGATGCAGGTCGATTGGAGATGTCGAATATCGAGGTTTCCAAGCTCAACGAGTGAATTTTCAATAAGAAGGACTATTGCGATGCCTGGGAACTGCATCATTGGCTGTTGTCGATGCAGATCGATTGGAAATGTCGAATGTCGCATTTTCCATGCTTTACGAGTGTATTTTTGATAATAAGGACGATTGCGACGCCTGGGAACTGAATCTGTAGCTGTTGTCGATGCAGGTCGATTGGAAATGTCGAATATTGCGTTTTCCTAGCTCTACGAGTGATTTTTCAATAAGAACTATTTCGACGCCTGGGAACTGAATCTTTAGCTGTTGTTGATGCAGATCGATTGGAATTGTCGAATATCGCATTTTCCATGCTATAGGAGTGTATTTTTGATAAGAAAGACTATTGCGACGCCTGGGAACTGCATCTTTGGCTGTTGTCTATGCAGATCGATTGGAAATGTCGAATATCGCGTTTTCAAAGCTCTACGAGTGAATTTTCAATAAGGACTATTGCGACGCCTGGGAACTGAATCATTAGCTGTTGTTGATGCAGATCGATTGGAAATGTCGAATATCGCGTTTTCCAAGCTCTACGAGTGAATTTTCAATAAGGACTATTGCGACGCCTGGGAATTGAATCTTTAGCTGTTGTTGATGCAGATCGATTGGAAATGTCGAATATCGCATTTTCCATGCTATAGGAGTGTATTTTTGATAATAAAGGCTATTGCGACGCCTGGGAACTGAATCTTTAGCTGTTGTCGATGCAGGTCGATTGGAGATTTCGAATATCGAGGTTTCCAAGCTCAACGAGTGAATTTTCAATAAGAAGGACTATTGCGATGCCTGGGAACTGCATCATTGGCTGTTGTCGATGCAGATCGATTGGAAATGTCGAATGTCGCATTTTCCATGCTTTACGAGTGTATTTTTGATAATAAGGACGATTGCGACGCCTGGGAACTGAATCTGTAGCTGTTGTCGATGCAGGTCGATTGGAAATGTCGAATATTGCGTTTTCCTAGCTCTACGAGTGATTTTTCAATAAGAACTATTTCGACGCCTGGGAACTGAATCTTTAGCTGTTGTTGATGCAGATCGATTGGAATTGTCGAATATCGCATTTTCCATGCTATAGGAGTGTATTTTTGATAAGAAAGACTATTGCGACGCCTGGGAACTGCATCTTTGGCTGTTGTCTATGCAGATCGATTGGAAATGTCGAATATCGCGTTTTCAAAGCTCTACGAGTGAATTTTCAATAAGGACTATTGCGACGCCTGGGAACTGAATCATTAGCTGTTGTTGATGCAGATCGATTGGAAATGTCGAATATCGCGTTTTCCAAGCTCTACGAGTGAATTTTCAATAAGGACTATTGCGACGCCTGGGAATTGAATCTTTAGCTGTTGTCGATGCAGCTCGATTGGAAATGTCGAATATCGCGTTTTCCAAGCTCTACGAGTGTATTTTTGATAATAAAGACTATTGCGACGCCTGCGAACTGAATCTTTAGCTGTTGTCGATGCAGGTCGATTGGAGATGTCGAATCTCGAGGTATCCAAGCTCAACGAGTGAATTTTCAATAAGAAGGACTATTGCGATGCCTGGGAACTGAATCTTTAGCTTTTGTCGATGCAGATCGATTGGAAATGTCGAATATCGCGTTTTCCAAGCTCTACGAGTGAATTTTCAATAAGGACTATTGCGATGCCTGGGAACTGAATCTTTAGCTTTTGTCGATGCAGATCGATTAGAAATGTCGATTATCGCGTTTTCCTTGCTGTACGAGTGAATTTTCAATAAGCACTATTGCGACGCCTGGGAACTGAATCTTTAGCTGTTGTCGATGCAGGTCGATTGGAGATGTCGAATATCGAGGTTTCCAAGCTCAACGAGTGAATTTTCAATAAGAAGGACTATTGCGATGCCTGGGAACTGCATCATTGGCTGTTGTCGATGCAGATCGATTGGAAATGTCGAATGTCGCATTTTCCATGCTTTACGAGTGTATTTTTGATAATAAGGACGATTGCGACGCCTGGGAACTGAATCTGTAGCTGTTGTCGATGCAGGTCGATTGGAAATGTCGAATATTGCGTTTTCCTAGCTCTACGAGTGATTTTTCAATAAGAACTATTTCGACGCCTGGGAACTGAATCTTTAGCTGTTGTTGATGCAGATCGATTGGAATTGTCGAATATCGCATTTTCCATGCTATAGGAGTGTATTTTTGATAAGAAAGACTATTGCGACGCCTGGGAACTGCATCTTTGGCTGTTGTCTATGCAGATCGATTGGAAATGTCGAATATCGCGTTTTCAAAGCTCTACGAGTGAATTTTCAATAAGGACTATTGCGACGCCTGGGAACTGAATCATTAGCTGTTGTTGATGCAGATCGATTGGAAATGTCGAATATCGCGTTTTCCAAGCTCTACGAGTGAATTTTCAATAAGGACTATTGCGACGCCTGGGAATTGAATCTTTAGCTGTTGTTGATGCAGATCGATTGGAAATGTCGAATATCGCATTTTCCATGCTATAGGAGTGTATTTTTGATAATAAAGGCTATTGCGACGCCTGGGAACTGAATCTTTAGCTGTTGTCGATGCAGGTCGATTGGAGATTTCGAATATCGAGGTTTCCAAGCTCAACGAGTGAATTTTCAATAAGAAGGACTATTGCGATGCCTGGGAACTGCATCATTGGCTGTTGTCGATGCAGATCGATTGGAAATGTCGAATGTCGCATTTTCCATGCTTTACGAGTGTATTTTTGATAATAAGGACGATTGCGACGCCTGGGAACTGAATCTGTAGCTGTTGTCGATGCAGGTCGATTGGAAATGTCGAATATTGCGTTTTCCTAGCTCTACGAGTGATTTTTCAATAAGAACTATTTCGACGCCTGGGAACTGAATCTTTAGCTGTTGTTGATGCAGATCGATTGGAATTGTCGAATATCGCATTTTCCATGCTATAGGAGTGTATTTTTGATAAGAAAGACTATTGCGACGCCTGGGAACTGCATCTTTGGCTGTTGTCTATGCAGATCGATTGGAAATGTCGAATATCGCGTTTTCAAAGCTCTACGAGTGAATTTTCAATAAGGACTATTGCGACGCCTGGGAACTGAATCATTAGCTGTTGTTGATGCAGATCGATTGGAAATGTCGAATATCGCGTTTTCCAAGCTCTACGAGTGAATTTTCAATAAGGACTATTGCGACGCCTGGGAATTGAATCTTTAGCTGTTGTTGATGCAGATCGATTGGAAATGTCGAATATCGCATTTTCCATGCTATAGGAGTGTATTTTTGATAATAAAGGCTATTGCGACGCCTGGGAACTGAATCTTTAGCTGTTGTCGATGCAGGTCGATTGGAGATTTCGAATATCGAGGTTTCCAAGCTCAACGAGTGAATTTTCAATAAGAAGGACTATTGCGACGCCTGGGAATTGAATCTTTAGCTGTTGTCGATGCAGATCGATTGGAAATGTCGAATGTCGCATTTTCCATGCTATAGGAGTGTATTTTTGATAAGAAAGACTATTGCGACGCCTGGGAACTGAATCTTTAGCTGTTGTTGATGCAGATCGATTGGAAATGTCGAATATCGCGTTTTCCAAGCTCTACGAGTGAATTTTCAATAAGGACTATTCAAACGCCTGGGAATTGAATCTTTAGCTGTTGTCGATGCAGCTCGATTGGAAATGTCGAATATCGCGTTTTCCAAGCTCTACGAGTGAATTTTCAATAAGGACTATTGCGGCGCCTGGGAATTGAATCTTTAGCTGTTGTTGATGCAGATCGATTGGAAATGTCGAATATCGCATTTTCCATGCTATAGGAGTGTATTTTTGATAATAAAGACTATTGCGACGCCTGGGAACTGAATCTTTAGCTGTTGTCGATGCAGGTCGATTGGAGATTTCGAATATCGAGGTTTCCAAGCTCAACGAGTGAATTTTCAATAAGAAGGACTATTGCGACGCCTGGGAATTGAATCTTTAGCTGTTGTCGATGCAGATCGATTGGAAATGTCGAATGTCGCATTTTCCATGCTATAGGAGTGTATTTTTGATAAGAAAGACTATTGCGACGCCTGGGAACTGAATCTTTAGCTGTTGTTGATGCAGATCGATTGGAAATGTCGAATATCGCATTTTCCAAGCTCTACGAGTGAATTTTCAATAAGGACTATTCAAACGCCTGGGAATTGAATCTTTAGCTGTTGTCGATGCAGCTCGATTGGAAATGTCGAATATCGCGTTTTCCAAGCTCTACGAGTGAATCTTCAATAAGAAAGACTATTGCGACGCCTGGGAACTGAATCTGTAGCTGTTGTCGATGCAGGTCGATTGGAAATGTCGAATATTGCGTTTTCCTAGCTCTACGAGTGATTTTTCAATAAGAACTATTTCGACGCCTGGGAACTGAATCTTTAGCTGTTGTTGATGCAGATCGATTGGAATTGTCGAATATCGCATTTTCCATGCTATAGGAGTGTATTTTTGATAAGAAAGACTATTGCGACGCCTGGGAACTGCATCTTTGGCTGTTGTCTATGCAGATCGATTGGAAATGTCGAATATCGCGTTTTCAAAGCTCTACGAGTGAATTTTCAATAAGGACTATTGCGACGCCTGGGAACTGAATCATTAGCTGTTGTTGATGCAGATCGATTGGAAATGTCGAATATCGCGTTTTCCATGCTCTACGAGTGAATTTTCAATAAGGACTATTGCGACGCCTGGGAATTGAATCTTTAGCTGTTGTTGATGCAGATCGATTGGAAATGTCGAATATCGCATTTTCCATGCTATAGGAGTGTATTTTTGATAATAAAGACTATTGCGACGCCTGGGAACTGAATCTTTAGCTGTTGTCGATGCAGGTCGATTGGAGATTTCGAATATCGAGGTTTTCAAGCTCAACGAGTGAATTTTCAATAAGAAGGACTATTGCGACGCCTGGGAATTGAATCTTTAGCTGTTGTCGATGCAGATCGATTGGAAATGTCGAATGTCGCATTTTCCATGCTATAGGAGTGTATTTTTGATAAGAAAGACTATTGCGACGCCTGGGAACTGAATCTTTAGCTGTTGATGATGCAGATCGATTGGAAATGTCGAATATCGCGTTTTCCAAGCTCTACGAGTGAATTTTCAATAAGGACTATTCAAACGCCTGGGAATTGAATCTTTAGCTGTTGTCGATGCAGCTCGATTGGAAATGTCGAATATCGCGTTTTCCAAGCTCTACGAGTGAATTTTCAATAAGGACTATTGCGGCGCCTGGGAATTGAATCTTTAGCTGTTGTTGATGCAGATCGATTGGAAATGTCGAATATCGCATTTTCCATGCTATAGGAGTGTATTTTTGATAATAAAGACTATTGCGACGCCTGGGAACTGAATCTTTAGCTGTTGTCGATGCAGGTCGATTGGAGATTTCGAATATCGAGGTTTCCAAGCTCAACGAGTGAATTTTCAATAAGAAGGACTATTGCGACGCCTGGGAATTGAATCTTTAGCTGTTGTCGATGCAGATCGATTGGAAATGTCGAATGTCGCATTTTCCATGCTATAGGAGTGTATTTTTGATAAGAAAGACTATTGCGACGCCTGGGAACTGAATCTTTAGCTGTTGTTGATGCAGATCGATTGGAAATGTCGAATATCGCATTTTCCAAGCTCTACGAGTGAATTTTCAATAAGGACTATTCAAACGCCTGGGAATTGAATCTTTAGCTGTTGTCGATGCAGCTCGATTGGAAATGTCGAATATCGCGTTTTCCAAGCTCTACGAGTGAATCTTCAATAAGAAAGACTATTGCGACGCCTGGGAACTGCATCTTTGGCTGTTGTCTATGCAGATAGATTGGAAATGTCGAATATCGCGTTTTCCAAGCTCTACGAGTGAATTTTCAATAAGGACTATTCCCACGCCTGGGAATTGAATCTTTAGCTGTTGTCGATGCAGCTCGATTGGAAATGTCGAATATCGCGTTTTCCAAGCTCTACGAGTGAATTTTCAATAAGGACTATTGCGACGCCTGGGAATTGAATCTTTAGCTGTTGTTGATGCAGATCGATTGGAAATGTCGAATATCGCATTTTCCATGCTATAGGAGTGTATTTTTGATAATAAAGACTATTGCGACGCCTGGGAACTGAATCTTTAGCTGTTGTCGATGCAGGTCGATTGGAGATTTCGAATATCGAGGTTTCCAAGCTCAACGAGTGAATTTTCAATAAGAAGGACTATTGCGACGCCTGGGAATTGAATCTTTAGCTGTTGTCGATGCAGATCGATTGGAAATGTCGAATGTCGCATTTTCCATGCTATAGGAGTGTATTTTTGATAAGAAAGACTATTGCGACGCCTGGGAACTGAATCTTTAGCTGTTGTCGATGCAGGTCGATTGGAGATGTCGAATCTCGAGGTATCCAAACTCAACGAGTGAATTTTCAATAAGAAGGACTATTGCGATGCCTGGGAACTGAATCTTTAGCTTTTGTCGATGCAGATCGATTGGAAATGTCGAATATCGCGTTTTCCAAGCTCTACGAGTGAATTTTCAATAAGGACTATTGCGACGCCTGGAATTGAATCTTTAGCTGTTGTTGATGCAGATCGATTGGAAATGTCGAATATCGCATTTTCCATGTTATAGGAGTGTATTTTTGATAATAAAGACTATTGCGAAGCCCGGGAACTGAATCTTTAGCTGTTGTCGATGCAGGTCGATTGGAGATGTCGAATCTCGAGGTATCCAAGCTCAACGAGTGAATTTTCAATAAGAAGGACTATTGCGATGCCTGGGAACTGAATCTTTAGCTTTTGTCGATGCAGATCGATTGGAAATGTCGAATATCGCGTTTTCCAAGCTCTACGAGTGAATTTTCAATAAGGACTATTGCGATGCCTGGGAACTGAATCTTTAGCTTTTGTCGATGCAGATCGATTAGAAATGTCGATTATCGCGTTTTCCTTGCTGTACGAGTGAATTTTCAATAAGCACTATTGCGACGCCTGGGAACTGAATCTTTAGCTGTTGTCGATGCAGGTCGATTGGAGATGTCGAATATCGAGGTTTCCAAGCTCAACGAGTGAATTTTCAATAAGAAGGACTATTGCGACGCCTGGGAATTGAATCTTTAGCTGTTGTCGATGCAGATCGATTGGAAATGTCGAATGTCGCATTTTCCATGCTTTACAAGTGTATTTTTGATAATAAGGACGATTGCGACGCCTGGGAACTGAATCTGTAGCTGTTGTCGATGCAGATCGATTGGAAATGTCGAATATCGCGTTTTCCAAGTTCTACGAGTGAATTTTCAATAAGAAGACTATTGCGACGCCTGGGAACTGCCTCTTTGGCTGTTGTCGATGCAGATCGATTGGAAATATCGAATATCGCGTTTACCAAGCTCTACGAGTGAATTTTCAATAAGGACTATTGCGACGCCTGGGAACTGAATCTTTATCTGTTGTTGATGCAGATCGATTGGAAATGTCGAATATCGCATTTTCCATGCTATAGGAGTGTATTTTTGATAATAAAGACTATTACGACGCCTGGGAACTGAATCTTTAGCTGTTGTTGATGCAGATCGATTGGAAATGTCGAATATCGCGTTTTCCAAGCTCTACGAGTGAATCTTCAATAAGAAAGACTATTGCGACGCCTGGGAACTGCATCTTTGGCTGTTGTCTATGCAGATAGATTGGAAATGTCGAATATCGCGTTTTCCAAGCTCTACGAGTGTATTTTTGATAATAAAGACTATTGCGACGCCTGCGAACTGAATCTTTAGCTGTTGTCGATGCAGGTCGATTGGAGATGTCGAACCTCGAGGTATCCAAGCTCAACGAGTGAATTTTCAATAAGAAGGACTATTGCGATGCCTGGGAATTGAATCTTTAGCTTTTGTCGATGCAGATCGATTGGAAATGTCGAATATCGCGTTTTCCAAGCTCTACGAGTGAATCTTTAGCTGTTGTCGATGCAGGTCGATTGGAGATGTCGAATATCGAGGTTTCCAAGCTCAACGAGTGAATTTTCAATAAGAAGGACTATTGCGATGCCTGGGAACTGCATCATTGGCTGTTGTCGATGCAGATCGATTGGAAATGTCGAATGTCGCATTTTCCATGCTTTACGAGTGTATTTTTGATAATAAGGACGATTGCGACGCCTGGGAACTGAATCTGTAGCTGTTGTCGATGCAGGTCGATTGGAAATGTCGAATATTGCGTTTTCCTAGCTCTACGAGTGATTTTTCAATAAGAACTATTTCGACGCCTGGGAACTGAATCTTTAGCTGTTGTTGATGCAGATCGATTGGAATTGTCGAATATCGCATTTTCCATGCTATAGGAGTGTATTTTTGATAAGAAAGACTATTGCGACGCCTGGGAACTGCATCTTTGGCTGTTGTCTATGCAGATCGATTGGAAATGTCGAATATCGCGTTTTCAAAGCTCTACGAGTGAATTTTCAATAAGGACTATTGCGACGCCTGGGAACTGAATCATTAGCTGTTGTTGATGCAGATCGATTGGAAATGTCGAATATCGCGTTTTCCAAGCTCTACGAGTGAATTTTCAATAAGGACTATTGCGACGCCTGGGAATTGAATCATTAGCTGTTGTTGATGCAGATCGATTGGAAATGTCGAATATCGCATTTTCCATGCTATAGGAGTGTATTTTTGATAATAAAGACTATTGCGACGCCTGGGAACTGAATCTTTAGCTGTTGTCGAGGCAGGTCGATTGGAGATTTCGAATATCGAGGTTTCCAAGCTCAACGAGTGAATTTTCAATAAGAAGGACTATTGCGACGCCTGGGAATTGAATCTTTAGCTGTTGTCGATGCAGATCGATTGGAAATGTCGAATGTCGCATTTTCCATGCTATAGGAGTGTATTTTTGATAAGAAAGACTATTGCGACGCCTGGGAACTGAATCTTTAGCTGTTGTTGATGCAGATCGATTGGAAATGTCGAATATCGCGTTTTCCAAGCTCTACGAGTGAATTTTCAATAAGGACTATTCAAACGCCTGGGAATTGAATCTTTAGCTGTTGTCGATGCAGCTCGATTGGAAATGTCGAATATCGCGTTTTCCAAGCTCTACGAGTGAATTTTCAATAAGGACTATTGCGACGCCTGGGAATTGAATCTTTAGCTGTTGTTGATGCAGATCGATTGGAAATGTCGAATATCGCATTTTCCATGCTATAGGAGTGTATTTTTGATAATAAAGACTATTGCGACGCCTGGGAACTGAATCTTTAGCTGTTGTCGATGCAGGTCGATTGGAGATTTCGAATATCGAGGTTTCCAAGCTCAACGAGTGAATTTTCAATAAGAAGGACTATTGCGACGCCTGGGAATTGAATCTTTAGCTGTTGTCGATGCAGATCGATTGGAAATGTCGAATGTCGCATTTTCCATGCTATAGGAGTGTATTTTTGATAAGAAAGACTATTGCGACGCCTGGGAACTGAATCTTTAGCTGTTGTTGATGCAGATCGATTGGAAATGTCGAATATCGCATTTTCCAAGCTCTACGAGTGAATTTTCAATAAGGACTATTCAAACGCCTGGGAAATGAATCTTTAGCTGTTGTCGATGCAGCTCGATTGGAAATGTCGAATATCGCGTTTTCCAAGCTCTACGAGTGAATCTTCAATAAGAAAGACTATTGCGACGCCTGGGAACTGCATCTTTGGCTGTTGTCTATGCAGATAGATTGGAAATGTCGAATATCGCGTTTTCCAAGCTCTACGAGTGAATTTTCAATAAGGACTATTCCCACGCCTGGGAATTGAATCTTTAGCTGTTGTCGATGCAGCTCGATTGGAAATGTCGAATATCGCGTTTTCCAAGCTCTACGAGTGAATTTTCAATAAGGACTATTGCGACGCCTGGGAATTGAATCTTTAGCTGTTGTTGATGCAGATCGATTGGAAATGTCGAATATCGCATTTTCCATGCTATAGGAGTGTATTTTTGATAATAAAGACTATTGCGACGCCTGGGAACTGAATCTTTAGCTGTTGTCGATGCAGGTCGATTGGAGATTTCGAATATCGAGGTTTCCAAGCTCAACGAGTGAATTTTCAATAAGAAGGACTATTGCGACGCCTGGGAATTGAATCTTTAGCTGTTGTCGATGCAGATCGATTGGAAATGTCGAATGTCGCATTTTCCATGCTATAGGAGTGTATTTTTGATAAGAAAGACTATTGCGACGCCTGGGAACTGAATCTTTAGCTGTTGTCGATGCAGGTCGATTGGAGATGTCGAATCTCGAGGTATCCAAACTCAACGAGTGAATTTTCAATAAGAAGGACTATTGCGATGCCTGGGAACTGAATCTTTAGCTTTTGTCGATGCAGATCGATTGGAAATGTCGAATATCGCGTTTTCCAAGCTCTACGAGTGAATTTTCAATAAGGACTATTGCGACGCCTGGGAATTGAATCTTTAGCTGTTGTTGATGCAGATCGATTGGAAATGTCGAATATCGCATTTTCCATGCTATAGGAGTGTATTTTTGATAATAAAGACTATTGCGAAGCCCGGGAACTGAATCTTTAGCTGTTGTCGATGCAGGTCGATTGGAGATGTCGAATCTCGAGGTATCCAAGCTCAACGAGTGAATTTTCAATAAGAAGGACTATTGCGATGCCTGGGAACTGAATCTTTAGCTTTTGTCGATGCAGATCGATTGGAAATGTCGAATATCGCGTTTTCCAAGCTCTACGAGTGAATTTTCAATAAGGACTATTGCGATGCCTGGGAACTGAATCTTTAGCTTTTGTCGATGCAGATCGATTAGAAATGTCGATTATCGCGTTTTCCTTGCTGTACGAGTGAATTTTCAATAAGCACTATTGCGACGCCTGGGAACTGAATCTTTAGCTGTTGTCGATGCAGGTCGATTGGAGATGTCGAATATCGAGGTTTCCAAGCTCAACGAGTGAATTTTCAATAAGAAGGACTATTGCGACGCCTGGGAATTGAATCTTTAGCTGTTGTCGATGCAGATCGATTGGAAATGTCGAATGTCGCATTTTCCATGCTATAGGAGTGTATTTTTGATAAGAAAGACTATTGCGACGCCTGGGAACTGAATCTTTAGCTGTTGTTGATGCAGATCGATTGGAAATGTCGAATATCGCATTTTCCAAGCTCTACGAGTGAATTTTCAATAAGGACTATTCAAACGCCTGGGAAATGAATCTTTAGCTGTTGTCGATGCAGCTCGATTGGAAATGTCGAATATCGCGTTTTCCAAGCTCTACGAGTGAATCTTCAATAAGAAAGACTATTGCGACGCCTGGGAACTGCATCTTTGGCTGTTGTCTATGCAGATAGATTGGAAATGTCGAATATCGCGTTTTCCAAGCTCTACGAGTGAATTTTCAATAAGGACTATTGCGACGCCTGGGAATTGAATCTTTAGCTGTTGTTGATGCAGATCGATTGGAAATGTCGAATATCGCATTTTCCATGCTATAGGAGTGTATTTTTGATAATAAAGACTATTGCGACGCCTGGGAACTGAATCTTTAGCTGTTGTCGATGCAGGTCGATTGGAGATTTCGAATATCGAGGTTTCCAAGCTCAACGAGTGAATTTTCAATAAGAAGGACTATTGCGACGCCTGGGAATTGAATCTTTAGCTGTTGTCGATGCAGATCGATTGGAAATGTCGAATGTCGCATTTTCCATGCTATAGGAGTGTATTTTTGATAAGAAAGACTATTGCGACGCCTGGGAACTGAATCTTTAGCTGTTGTCGATGCAGGTCGATTGGAGATGTCGAATCTCGAGGTATCCAAACTCAACGAGTGAATTTTCAATAAGAAGGACTATTGCGATGCCTGGGAACTGAATCTTTAGCTTTTGTCGATGCAGATCGATTGGAAATGTCGAATATCGCGTTTTCCAAGCTCTACGAGTGAATTTTCAATAAGGACTATTGCGACGCCTGGGAATTGAATCTTTAGCTGTTGTTGATGCAGATCGATTGGAAATGTCGAATATCGCATTTTCCATGCTATAGGAGTGTATTTTTGATAATAAAGACTATTGCGAAGCCCGGGAACTGAATCTTTAGCTGTTGTCGATGCAGGTCGATTGGAGATGTCGAATCTCGAGGTATCCAAGCTCAACGAGTGAATTTTCAATAAGAAGGACTATTGCGATGCCTGGGAACTGAATCTTTAGCTTTTGTCGATGCAGATCGATTGGAAATGTCGAATATCGCGTTTTCCAAGCTCTACGAGTGAATTTTCAATAAGGACTATTGCGATGCCTGGGAACTGAATCTTTAGCTTTTGTCGATGCAGATCGATTAGAAATGTCGATTATCGCGTTTTCCTTGCTGTACGAGTGAATTTTCAATAAGCACTATTGCGACGCCTGGGAACTGAATCTTTAGCTGTTGTCGATGCAGGTCGATTGGAGATGTCGAATATCGAGGTTTCCAAGCTCAACGAGTGAATTTTCAATAAGAAGGACTATTGCGACGCCTGGGAATTGAATCTTTAGCTGTTGTCGATGCAGATCGATTGGAAATGTCGAATGTCGCATTTTCCATGCTTTACAAGTGTATTTTTGATAATAAGGACGATTGCGACGCCTGGGAACTGAATCTGTAGCTGTTGTCGATGCAGATCGATTGGAAATGTCGAATATCGCGTTTTCCAAGTTCTACGAGTGAATTTTCAATAAGAAGACTATTGCGACGCCTGGGAACTGCCTCTTTGGCTGTTGTCGATGCAGATCGATTGGAAATATCGAATATCGCGTTTACCAAGCTCTACGAGTGAATTTTCAATAAGGACTATTGCGACGCCTGGGAACTGAATCTTTATCTGTTGTTGATGCAGATCGATTGGAAATGTCGAATATCGCATTTTCCATGCTATAGGAGTGTATTTTTGATAATAAAGACTATTACGACGCCTGGGAACTGAATCTTTAGCTGTTGTTGATGCAGATCGATTGGAAATGTCGAATATCGCGTTTTCCAAGCTCTACGAGTGAATCTTCAATAAGAAAGACTATTGCGACGCCTGGGAACTGCATCTTTGGCTGTTGTCTATGCAGATAGATTGGAAATGTCGAATATCGCGTTTTCCAAGCTCTACGAGTGTATTTTTGATAATAAAGACTATTGCGACGCCTGCGAACTGAATCTTTAGCTGTTGTCGATGCAGGTCGATTGGAGATGTCGAACCTCGAGGTATCCAAGCTCAACGAGTGAATTTTCAATAAGAAGGACTATTGCGATGCCTGGGAATTGAATCTTTAGCTTTTGTCGATGCAGATCGATTGGAAATGTCGAATATCGCGTTTTCCAAGCTCTACGAGTGAATTTTCAATAAGGACTATTGCGATGCCTGGGAACTGAATCTTTTGCTTTTGTCGATGCAGATCGATTAGAAATGTCGATTATCGCGTTTTCCTTGCTGTACGAGTGAATTTTCAATAAGCACTATTGCGACGCCTGGGAACTGAATCTTTAGCTGTTGTCGATGCAGGTCGATTGGAGATGTCGAATATCGAGGTTTCCAAGCTCAACGAGTGAATTTTCAATAAGAAGGACTATTGCGATGCCTGGGAACTGCATCTTTGGCTGTTGTCGATGCAGATCGATTGGAAATGTCGAATGTCGCATTTTCCATGCTTTACGAGTGTATTTTTGATAATAAGGACGATTGCGACGCCTGGGAACTGAATCTGTAGCTGTTGTCGATGCAGGTCGATTGGAAATGTCGAATATCGCGTTTCCCAAGTTCTACGAGTGAATTTTCAATAAGAAGGACTATTGCGACGCCTGGGAATTGAATCTTTAGCTGTTGTCGATGCAGATCGATTGGAAATGTCGAATGTCGCATTTTCCATGCTTTACAAGTGTATTTTTGATAATAAGGACGATTGCGACGCCTGGGAACTGAATCTGTAGCTGTTGTCGATGCAGATCGATTGGAAATGTCGAATATCGCGTTTTCCAAGTTCTACGAGTGAATTTTCAATAAGAAGACTATTGCGACGCCTGGGAACTGCCTCTTTGGCTGTTGTCGATGCAGATCGATTGGAAATATCGAATATCGCGTTTACCAAGCTCTACGAGTGAATTTTCAATAAGGACTATTGCGACGCCTGGGAACTGAATCTTTATCTGTTGTTGATGCAGATCGATTGGAAATGTCGAATATCGCATTTTCCATGCTATAGGAGTGTATTTTTGATAATAAAGACTATTACGACGCCTGGGAACTGAATCTTTAGCTGTTGTTGATGCAGATCGATTGGAAATGTCGAATATCGCGTTTTCCAAGCTCTACGAGTGAATCTTCAATAAGAAAGACTATTGCGACGCCTGGGAACTGCATCTTTGGCTGTTGTCTATGCAGATAGATTGGAAATGTCGAATATCGCGTTTTCCAAGCTCTACGAGTGTATTTTTGATAATAAAGACTATTGCGACGCCTGCGAACTGAATCTTTAGCTGTTGTCGATGCAGGTCGATTGGAGATGTCGAACCTCGAGGTATCCAAGCTCAACGAGTGAATTTTCAATAAGAAGGACTATTGCGATGCCTGGGAATTGAATCTTTAGCTTTTGTCGATGCAGATCGATTGGAAATGTCGAATATCGCGTTTTCCAAGCTCTACGAGTGAATTTTCAATAAGGACTATTGCGATGCCTGGGAACTGAATCTTTTGCTTTTGTCGATGCAGATCGATTAGAAATGTCGATTATCGCGTTTTCCTTGCTGTACGAGTGAATTTTCAATAAGCACTATTGCGACGCCTGGGAACTGAATCTTTAGCTGTTGTCGATGCAGGTCGATTGGAGATGTCGAATATCGAGGTTTCCAAGCTCAACGAGTGAATTTTCAATAAGAAGGACTATTGCGATGCCTGGGAACTGCATCTTTGGCTGTTGTCGATGCAGATCGATTGGAAATGTCGAATGTCGCATTTTCCATGCTTTACGAGTGTATTTTTGATAATAAGGACGATTGCGACGCCTGGGAACTGAATCTGTAGCTGTTGTCGATGCAGGTCGATTGGAAATGTCGAATATCGCGTTTCCCAAGTTCTACGAGTGAATTTTCAATAAGAAGGACTATTGCGACGCCTGGGAATTGAATCTTTAGCTGTTGTCGATGCAGATCGATTGGAAATGTCGAATGTCGCATTTTCCATGCTATACGAGTGTATTTTTGATAATAAAGAATATTGCCACGCCTGGGAACTGCATCTTGGCTGTTGTCGATGCAGATCGATTGGAAATGTCGAATATTGCGTTTTCCTAGCTCTACGAGTGATTTTTCAATAAGAACTATTTCGACGCCTGGGAACTGAATCTTTAGCTGTTGTTGATGCAGATCGATTGGAAATGTCGAATATCGCATTTTCCATGCTATAGGAGTGTATTTTTGATAAGAAAGACTATTGCGACGCCTGGGAACTGCATCTTTGGCTGTTGTCTATGCAGATCGATTGGAAATGTCGAATATCGCGTTTTCAAAACTCTACGAGTGAATTTTCAATAAGGACTATTGCGACGCCTGGGGACTGAATCATTAGCTGTTGTTGATGCAGATCGATTGGAAATGTCGAATATCGCATTTTCCATGCTATAGGAGTGTATTTTTGATAATAAAGACTATTGCGACGCCTGGGAACTGAATCTTTAGCTGTTGTTGATGCAGATGGATTGGAAATGTCGAATATCGCGTTTTCCAAGCTCTACGAGTGAATCTTCAATAAGAAAGACTATTGCGACGCCTGGGAACTGCATCTTTGGCTGTTGTCTATGCAGATAGATTGGAAATGTCGAATATCGCGTTTTCCAAGCTCTACGAGTGAATTTTCAATAAGGACTATTCCCACGCCTGGGAATTGAATCTTTAGCTGTTGTCGATGCAGCTCGATTGGAAATGTCGAATATCGCGTTTTCCAAGCTCTACGAGTGAATTTTCAATAAGGACTATTGCGACGCCTGGGAATTGAATCTTTAGCTGTTGTTGATGCAGATCGATTGGAAATGTCGAATATCGCATTTTCCATGCTATAGGAGTGTATTTTTGATAATAAAGACTATTGCGACGCCTGGGAACTGAATCTTTAGCTGTTGTCGATGCAGGTCGATTGGAGATTTCGAATATCGAGGTTTCCAAGCTCAACGAGTGAATTTTCAATAAGAAGGACTATTGCGACGCCTGGGAATTGAATCTTTAGCTGTTGTCGATGCAGATCGATTGGAAATGTCGAATGTCGCATTTTCCATGCTATAGGAGTGTATTTTTGATAAGAAAGACTATTGCGACGCCTGGGAACTGAATCTTTAGCTGTTGTTGAAGCAGATCGATTGGAAATGTCGAATATCGCATTTTCCATGCTATAGGAGTGTATTTTTGATAATAAAGACTATTGCGACGCCTGGGAACTGAATCATTAGCTGTTGTTGATGCAGATCGATTGGAAATGTCGAATATCGCGTTTTCCAAGCTCTACGAGTGAATTTTCAATAAGGACTATTGCGACGCCTGGGAACTGAATCTTTAGCTTTTGTTGATGCAGATCGATTGGAAATGTCGAATATCGCGTTTTCCAAGCTCTACGAATGAATTTTCAATAAGGAGTATTGCGACGCCTGGGAACTGAATCTTTAGCTGTTGTCGATGGAGGTCGATTGGAGATGTCGAATATCGAGGTATCCAAGCTCAACGAGTGAATTTTCAATAAGAAGGACTATTGCGACGCCTGGGAATTGAATCTTTAGCTTTTGTCGATGCAGATCGATTGGAAATGTCGAATATCGCGTTTTCCAAGCTCTACGAGTGAATCTTCAATAAGAAAGACTATTGCGACGCCTGGGAACTGCATCTTTGGCTGTTGTCTATGCAGATAGATTGGAAATGTCGAATATCGCGTTTTCCAAGCTCTACGAGTGAATTTTCAATAAGGACTATTCCGACGCCTGGGAATTGAATCTTTAGCTGTTGTCGATGCAGCTCGATTGGAAATGTCGAATATCGCGTTTTCCAAGCTCTACGAGTGTATTTTTGATAATAAAGACTATTGCGACGCCTGCGAACTGAATCTTTAGCTGTTGTCGATGCAGGTCGATTGGAGATGTCGAATCTCGAGGTATCCAAGCTCAACGAGTGAATTTTCAATAAGAAGGACTATTGCGATGCCTGGGAACTGAATCTTTAGCTTTTGTCGATGCAGATCGATTGGAAATGTCGAATATCGCATTTTCCATGCTATAGGAGTGTATTTTTGATAATAAAGACTATTGCGACGCCTGGGAACTGAATCTTTAGCTGTTGTCGATGCAGGTCGATTGGAGATTTCGAATATCGAGGTTTCCAAGCTCAACGAGTGAATTTTCAATAAGAAGGACTATTGCGACGCCTGGGAATTGAATCTTTAGCTGTTGTCGATGCAGATCGATTGGAAATGTCGAATGTCGCATTTTCCATGCTATAGGAGTGTATTTTTGATAAGAAAGACTATTGCGACGCCTGGGAACTGAATCTTTAGCTGTTGTCGATGCAGGTCGATTGGAGATGTCGAATCTCGAGGTATCCAAACTCAACGAGTGAATTTTCAATAAGAAGGACTATTGCGATGCCTGGGAACTGAATCTTTAGCTTTTGTCGATGCAGATCGATTGGAAATGTCGAATATCGCGTTTTCCAAGCTCTACGAGTGAATTTTCAATAAGGACTATTGCGACGCCTGGGAATTGAATCTTTAGCTGTTGTTGATGCAGATCGATTGGAAATGTCGAATATCGCATTTTCCATGCTATAGGAGTGTATTTTTGATAATAAAGACTATTGCGAAGCCCGGGAACTGAATCTTTAGCTGTTGTCGATGCAGGTCGATTGGAGATGTCGAATCTCGAGGTATCCAAGCTCAACGAGTGAATTTTCAATAAGAAGGACTATTGCGATGCCTGGGAACTGAATCTTTAGCTTTTGTCGATGCAGATCGATTGGAAATGTCGAATATCGCGTTTTCCAAGCTCTACGAGTGAATTTTCAATAAGGACTATTGCGATGCCTGGGAACTGAATCTTTAGCTTTTGTCGATGCAGATCGATTAGAAATGTCGATTATCGCGTTTTCCTTGCTGTACGAGTGAATTTTCAATAAGCACTATTGCGACGCCTGGGAACTGAATCTTTAGCTGTTGTCGATGCAGGTCGATTGGAGATGTCGAATATCGAGGTTTCCAAGCTCAACGAGTGAATTTTCAATAAGAAGGACTATTGCGACGCCTGGGAATTGAATCTTTAGCTGTTGTCGATGCAGATCGATTGGAAATGTCGAATGTCGCATTTTCCATGCTTTACAAGTGTATTTTTGATAATAAGGACGATTGCGACGCCTGGGAACTGAATCTGTAGCTGTTGTCGATGCAGATCGATTGGAAATGTCGAATATCGCGTTTTCCAAGTTCTACGAGTGAATTTTCAATAAGAAGACTATTGCGACGCCTGGGAACTGCCTCTTTGGCTGTTGTCGATGCAGATCGATTGGAAATATCGAATATCGCGTTTACCAAGCTCTACGAGTGAATTTTCAATAAGGACTATTGCGACGCCTGGGAACTGAATCTTTATCTGTTGTTGATGCAGATCGATTGGAAATGTCGAATATCGCATTTTCCATGCTATAGGAGTGTATTTTTGATAATAAAGACTATTACGACGCCTGGGAACTGAATCTTTAGCTGTTGTTGATGCAGATCGATTGGAAATGTCGAATATCGCGTTTTCCAAGCTCTACGAGTGAATCTTCAATAAGAAAGACTATTGCGACGCCTGGGAACTGCATCTTTGGCTGTTGTCTATGCAGATAGATTGGAAATGTCGAATATCGCGTTTTCCAAGCTCTACGAGTGTATTTTTGATAATAAAGACTATTGCGACGCCTGCGAACTGAATCTTTAGCTGTTGTCGATGCAGGTCGATTGGAGATGTCGAACCTCGAGGTATCCAAGCTCAACGAGTGAATTTTCAATAAGAAGGACTATTGCGATGCCTGGGAATTGAATCTTTAGCTTTTGTCGATGCAGATCGATTGGAAATGTCGAATATCGCGTTTTCCAAGCTCTACGAGTGAATTTTCAATAAGGACTATTGCGATGCCTGGGAACTGAATCTTTTGCTTTTGTCGATGCAGATCGATTAGAAATGTCGATTATCGCGTTTTCCTTGCTGTACGAGTGAATTTTCAATAAGCACTATTGCGACGCCTGGGAACTGAATCTTTAGCTGTTGTCGATGCAGGTCGATTGGAGATGTCGAATATCGAGGTTTCCAAGCTCAACGAGTGAATTTTCAATAAGAAGGACTATTGCGATGCCTGGGAACTGCATCTTTGGCTGTTGTCGATGCAGATCGATTGGAAATGTCGAATGTCGCATTTTCCATGCTTTACGAGTGTATTTTTGATAATAAGGACGATTGCGACGCCTGGGAACTGAATCTGTAGCTGTTGTCGATGCAGGTCGATTGGAAATGTCGAATATCGCGTTTCCCAAGTTCTACGAGTGAATTTTCAATAAGAAGGACTATTGCGACGCCTGGGAATTGAATCTTTAGCTGTTGTCGATGCAGATCGATTGGAAATGTCGAATGTCGCATTTTCCATGCTATACGAGTGTATTTTTGATAATAAAGAATATTGCCACGCCTGGGAACTGCATCTTGGCTGTTGTCGATGCAGATCGATTGGAAATGTCGAATATTGCGTTTTCCTAGCTCTACGAGTGATTTTTCAATAAGAACTATTTCGACGCCTGGGAACTGAATCTTTAGCTGTTGTTGATGCAGATCGATTGGAAATGTCGAATATCGCATTTTCCATGCTATAGGAGTGTATTTTTGATAAGAAAGACTATTGCGACGCCTGGGAACTGCATCTTTGGCTGTTGTCTATGCAGATCGATTGGAAATGTCGAATATCGCGTTTTCAAAACTCTACGAGTGAATTTTCAATAAGGACTATTGCGACGCCTGGGGACTGAATCATTAGCTGTTGTTGATGCAGATCGATTGGAAATGTCGAATATCGCATTTTCCATGCTATAGGAGTGTATTTTTGATAATAAAGACTATTGCGACGCCTGGGAACTGAATCTTTAGCTGTTGTTGATGCAGATGGATTGGAAATGTCGAATATCGCGTTTTCCAAGCTCTACGAGTGAATCTTCAATAAGAAAGACTATTGCGACGCCTGGGAACTGCATCTTTGGCTGTTGTCTATGCAGATAGATTGGAAATGTCGAATATCGCGTTTTCCAAGCTCTACGAGTGAATTTTCAATAAGGACTATTCCCACGCCTGGGAATTGAATCTTTAGCTGTTGTCGATGCAGCTCGATTGGAAATGTCGAATATCGCGTTTTCCAAGCTCTACGAGTGAATTTTCAATAAGGACTATTGCGACGCCTGGGAACTGAATCTTTAGCTTTTGTTGATGCAGATCGATTGGAAATGTCGAATATCGCGTTTTCCATGCTATAGGAGTGTATTTTTGATAATAAAGACTATTGCGACGCCTGGGAACTGAATCATTAGCTGTTGTTGATGCAGATCGATTGGAAATGTCGAATATCGCATTTTCCATGCTATAGGAGTGTATTTTTGATAAGAAAGACTATTGCGACGCCTGGGAACTGAATCTTTAGCTGTTGTCGATGCAGGTCGATTGGAGATTTCGAATATCGAGGTTTCCAAGCTCAACGAGTGAATTTTCAATAAGAAGGACTATTGCGACGCCTGGGAATTGAATCTTTAGCTGTTGTCGATGCAGATCGATTGGAAATGTCGAATGTCGCATTTTCCATGCTATAGGAGTGTATTTTTGATAAGAAAGACTATTGCGACGCCTGGGAACTGAATCTTTAGCTGTTGTTGAAGCAGATCGATTGGAAATGTCGAATATCGCATTTTCCATGCTATAGGAGTGTATTTTTGATAATAAAGACTATTGCGACGCCTGGGAACTGAATCATTAGCTGTTGTTGATGCAGATCGATTGGAAATGTCGAATATCGCGTTTTCCAAGCTCTACGAGTGAATTTTCAATAAGGACTATTGCGACGCCTGGGAACTGAATCTTTAGCTTTTGTTGATGCAGATCGATTGGAAATGTCGAATATCGCGTTTTCCAAGCTCTACGAATGAATTTTCAATAAGGAGTATTGCGACGCCTGGGAACTGAATCATTAGCTGTTGTTGATGCAGATCGATTGGAAATGTCGAATATCGCGTTTTCCAAGCTCTACGAGTGAATTTTCAATAAGGACTATTGCGACGCCTGGGAACTGAATCTTTAGCTTTTGTTGATGCAGATCGATTGGAAATGTCGAATATCGCGTTTTCCAAGCTCTACGAATGAATTTTCAATAAGGAGTATTGCGACGCCTGGGAACTGAATCTTTAGCTGTTGTCGATGGAGGTCGATTGGAGATGTCGAATATCGAGGTATCCAAGCTCAACGAGTGAATTTTCAATAAGAAGGACTATTGCGACGCCTGGGAATTGAATCTTTAGCTTTTGTCGATGCAGATCGATTGGAAATGTCGAATATCGCGTTTTCCAAGCTCTACGAGTGAATCTTCAATAAGAAAGACTATTGCGACGCCTGGGAACTGCATCTTTGGCTGTTGTCTATGCAGATAGATTGGAAATGTCGAATATCGCGTTTTCCAAGCTCTACGAGTGAATTTTCAATAAGGACTATTCCGACGCCTGGGAATTGAATCTTTAGCTGTTGTCGATGCAGCTCGATTGGAAATGTCGAATATCGCGTTTTCCAAGCTCTACGAGTGTATTTTTGATAATAAAGACTATTGCGACGCCTGCGAACTGAATCTTTAGCTGTTGTCGATGCAGGTCGATTGGAGATGTCGAATCTCGAGGTATCCAAGCTCAACGAGTGAATTTTCAATAAGAAGGACTATTGCGATGCCTGGGAACTGAATCTTTAGCTTTTGTCGATGCAGATCGATTGGAAATGTCGAATATCGCGTTTTCCAAGCTCTACGAGTGAATTTTCAATAAGGACTATTGCGATGCCTGGGAACTGAATCTTTAGCTTTTGTCGATGCAGATCGATTAGAAATGTCGATTATCGCGTTTTCCTTGCTGTACGAGTGAATTTTCAATAAGCACTATTGCGACGCCTGGGAACTGAATCTTTAGCTGTTGTCGATGCAGGTCGATTGGAGATGTCGAATATCGAGGTTTCCAAGCTCAACGAGTGAATTTTCAATAAGAAGGACTATTGCGATGCCTGGGAACTGCATCATTGGCTGTTGTCGATGCAGATCGATTGGAAATGTCGAATGTCGCATTTTCCATGCTTTACGAGTGTATTTTTGATAATAAGGACGATTGCGACGCCTGGGAACTGAATCTGTAGCTGTTGTCGATGCAGGTCGATTGGAAATGTCGAATATTGCGTTTTCCTAGCTCTACGAGTGATTTTTCAATAAGAACTATTTCGACGCCTGGGAACTGAATCTTTAGCTGTTGTTGATGCAGATCGATTGGAATTGTCGAATATCGCATTTTCCATGCTATAGGAGTGTATTTTTGATAAGAAAGACTATTGCGACGCCTGGGAACTGCATCTTTGGCTGTTGTCTATGCAGATCGATTGGAAATGTCGAATATCGCGTTTTCAAAGCTCTACGAGTGAATTTTCAATAAGGACTATTGCGACGCCTGCGAACTGAATCATTAGCTGTTGTTGATGCAGATCGATTGGAAATGTCGAATATCGCGTTTTCCAAACTCTACGAGTGAATTTTCAATAAGGACTATTGCGACGCCTGGGAATTGAATCTTTAGCTGTTGTTGATGCAGATCGATTGGAAATGTCGAATATCGCATTTTCCATGCTATAGGAGTGTATTTTTGATAATAAAGACTATTGCGACGCCTGGGAACTGAATCTTTAGCTGTTGTCGATGCAGGTCGATTGGAGATTTCGAATATCGAGGTTTCCAAGCTCAACGAGTGAATTTTCAATAAGAAGGACTATTGCGACGCCTGGGAATTGAATCTTTAGCTGTTGTCGATGCAGATCGATTGGAAATGTCGAATGTCGCATTTTCCATGCTATAGGAGTGTATTTTTGATAAGAAAGACTATTGCGACGCCTGGGAACTGAATCTTTAGCTGTTGTTGATGCAGATCGATTGGAAATGTCGAATATCGCGTTTTCCAAGCTCTACGAGTGAATTTTCAATAAGGACTATTCAAACGCCTGGGAATTGAATCTTTAGCTGTTGTCGATGCAGCTCGATTGGAAATGTCGAATATCGCGTTTTCCAAGCTCTACGAGTGAATTTTCAATAAGGACTAATGCGACGCCTGGGAATTGAATCTTTAGCTGTTGTTGATGCAGATCGATTGGAAATGTCGAATATCGCATTTTCCATGCTATAGGAGTGTATTTTTGATAATAAAGACTATTGCGACGCCTGGGAACTGAATCTTTAGCTGTTGTCGATGCAGGTCGATTGGAGATTTCGAATATCGAGGTTTCCAAGCTCAACGAGTGAATATTCAATAAGAAGGACTATTGCGACGCCTGGGAATTGAATCTTTAGCTGTTGTCGATGCAGATCGATTGGAAATGTCGAATGTCGCATTTTCCATGCTATAGGAGTGTATTTTTGATAAGAAAGACTATTGCGACGCCTGGGAACTGAATCTTTAGCTGTTGTTGATGCAGATCGATTGGAAATGTCGAATATCGCATTTTCCATGCTATAGGAGTGTATTTTTGATAATAAAGACTATTGCGACGCCTGGGAACTGAATCATTAGCTGTTGTTGATGCAGATCGATTGGAAATGTCGAATATCGCGTTTTCCAAGCTCTACGAGTGAATTTTCAATAAGGACTATTGCGACGCCTGGGAACTGAATCTTTAGCTTTTGTCGATGCAGATCGATTAGAAATGTCGATTATCGCGTTTTCCTTGCTGTACGAGTGAATTTTCAATAAGCACTATTGCGACGCCTGGGAACTGAATCTTTAGCTGTTGTCGATGCAGGTCGATTGGAGATGTCGAATATCGAGGTTTCCAAGCTCAACGAGTGAATTTTCAATAAGAAGGACTATTGCGATGCCTGGGAACTGCATCATTGGCTGTTGTCGATGCAGATCGATTGGAAATGTCGAATGTCGCATTTTCCATGCTTTACGAGTGTATTTTTGATAATAAGGACGATTGCGACGCCTGGGAACTGAATCTGTAGCTGTTGTCGATGCAGGTCGATTGGAAATGTCGAATATTGCGTTTTCCTAGCTCTACGAGTGATTTTTCAATAAGAACTATTTCGACGCCTGGGAACTGAATCTTTAGCTGTTGTTGATGCAGATCGATTGGAATTGTCGAATATCGCATTTTCCATGCTATAGGAGTGTATTTTTGATAAGAAAGACTATTGCGACGCCTGGGAACTGCATCTTTGGCTGTTGTCTATGCAGATCGATTGGAAATGTCGAATATCGCGTTTTCAAAGCTCTACGAGTGAATTTTCAATAAGGACTATTGCGACGCCTGGGAACTGAATCATTAGCTGTTGTTGATGCAGATCGATTGGAAATGTCGAATATCGCGTTTTCCAAACTCTACGAGTGAATTTTCAATAAGGACTATTGCGACGCCTGGGAATTGAATCTTTAGCTGTTGTTGATGCAGATCGATTGGAAATGTCGAATATCGCATTTTCCATGCTATAGGAGTGTATTTTTGATAATAAAGACTATTGCGACGCCTGGGAACTGAATCTTTAGCTGTTGTCGATGCAGGTCGATTGGAGATTTCGAATATCGAGGTTTCCAAGCTCAACGAGTGAATTTTCAATAAGAAGGACTATTGCGACGCCTGGGAATTGAATCTTTAGCTGTTGTCGATGCAGATCGATTGGAAATGTCGAATGTCGCATTTTCCATGCTATAGGAGTGTATTTTTGATAAGAAAGACTATTGCGACGCCTGGGAACTGAATCTTTAGCTGTTGTTGATGCAGATCGATTGGAAATGTCGAATATCGCGTTTTCCAAGCTCTACGAGTGAATTTTCAATAAGGACTATTCAAACGCCTGGGAATTGAATCTTTAGCTGTTGTCGATGCAGCTCGATTGGAAATGTCGAATATCGCGTTTTCCAAGCTCTACGAGTGAATTTTCAATAAGGACTAATGCGACGCCTGGGAATTGAATCTTTAGCTGTTGTTGATGCAGATCGATTGGAAATGTCGAATATCGCATTTTCCATGCTATAGGAGTGTATTTTTGATAATAAAGACTATTGCGACGCCTGGGAACTGAATCTTTAGCTGTTGTCGATGCAGGTCGATTGGAGATTTCGAATATCGAGGTTTCCAAGCTCAACGAGTGAATATTCAATAAGAAGGACTATTGCGACGCCTGGGAATTGAATCTTTAGCTGTTGTCGATGCAGATCGATTGGAAATGTCGAATGTCGCATTTTCCATGCTATAGGAGTGTATTTTTGATAAGAAAGACTATTGCGACGCCTGGGAACTGAATCTTTAGCTGTTGTTGATGCAGATCGATTGGAAATGTCGAATATCGCGTTTTCCAAGCTCTACGAGTGAATTTTCAATAAGGACTATTGCGACGCCTGGGAACTGAATCATTAGCTGTTGTTGATGCAGATCGATTGGAAATGTCGAATATTGCGTTTTCCTAGCTCTACGAGTGATTTTTCAATAAGAACTATTTCGACGCCTGGGAACTGAATCTTTAGCTGTTGTTGATGCAGATCGATTGGAAATGTCGAATATCGCATTTTCCATGCTATAGGAGTGAATTTTTGATAAGAAAGACTATTGCGACGCCTGGGAACTGCATCTGTGGCTGTTGTCTATGCAGATCGATTGGAAATGTCGAATATCGCGTTTTCAAAACTCTACGAGTGAATTTTCAATAAGGACTATTGCGACGCCTGGGAACTGAATCATTAGCTGTTGTTGATGCAGATCGATTGGAAATGTCGAATATCGCATTTTCCATGCTATAGGAGTGTATTTTTGATAATAAAGACTATTGCGACGCCTGGGAACTGAATCTTTAGCTGTTGTCGATGCAGGTCGATTGGAGATTTCGAATATCGAGGTTTCCAAGCTCAACGAGTGAATTTTCAATAAGAAGGACTATTGCGACGCCTGGGAATTGAATCTTTAGCTGTTGTCGATGCAGATCGATTGGAAATGTCGAATGTCGCATTTTCCATGCTATAGGAGTGTATTTTTGATAAGAAAGACTATTGCGACGCCTGGGAACTGAATCTTTAGCTGTTGTTGATGCAGATCGATTGGAAATGTCGAATATCGCATTTTCCATGCTATAGGAGTGTATTTTTGATAATAAAGACTATTGCGACGCCTGGGAACTGAATCATTAGCTGTTGTTGATGCAGATCGATTGGAAATGTCGAATATCGCGTTTTCCAAGCTCTACGAGTGAATTTTCAATAAGGACTATTGCGACGCCTGGGAACTGAATCTTTAGCTTTTGTTGATGCAGATCGATTGGAAATGTCGAATATCGCGTTTTCCAAGCTCTACGAATGAATTTTCAATAAGGAGTATTGCGACGCCTGGGAACTGAATCTTTAGCTGTTGTCGATGGAGGTCGATTGGAGATGTCGAATATCGAGGTATCCAAGCTCAACGAGTGAATTTTCAATAAGAAGGACTATTGCGACGCCTGGGAATTGAATCTTTAGCTTTTGTCGATGCAGATCGATTGGAAATGTCGAATATCGCGTTTTCCAAGCTCTACGAGTGAATCTTCAATAAGAAAGACTATTGCGACGCCTGGGAACTGCATCTTTGGCTGTTGTCTATGCAGATAGATTGGAAATGTCGAATATCGCGTTTTCCAAGCTCTACGAGTGAATTTTCAATAAGGACTATTCCGACGCCTGGGAATTGAATCTTTAGCTGTTGTCGATGCAGCTCGATTGGAAATGTCGAATATCGCGTTTTCCAAGCTCTACGAGTGTATTTTTGATAATAAAGACTATTGCGACGCCTGCGAACTGAATCTTTAGCTGTTGTCGATGCAGGTCGATTGGAGATGTCGAATCTCGAGGTATCCAAGCTCAACGAGTGAATTTTCAATAAGAAGGACTATTGCGATGCCTGGGAACTGAATCTTTAGCTTTTGTCGATGCAGATCGATTGGAAATGTCGAATATCGCGTTTTCCAAGCTCTACGAGTGAATTTTCAATAAGGACTATTGCGATGCCTGGGAACTGAATCTTTAGCTTTTGTCGATGCAGATCGATTAGAAATGTCGATTATCGCGTTTTCCTTGCTGTACGAGTGAATTTTCAATAAGCACTATTGCGACGCCTGGGAACTGAATCTTTAGCTGTTGTCGATGCAGGTCGATTGGAGATGTCGAATATCGAGGTTTCCAAGCTCAACGAGTGAATTTTCAATAAGAAGGACTATTGCGATGCCTGGGAACTGCATCATTGGCTGTTGTCGATGCAGATCGATTGGAAATGTCGAATGTCGCATTTTCCATGCTTTACGAGTGTATTTTTGATAATAAGGACGATTGCGACGCCTGGGAACTGAATCTGTAGCTGTTGTCGATGCAGGTCGATTGGAAATGTCGAATATTGCGTTTTCCTAGCTCTACGAGTGATTTTTCAATAAGAACTATTTCGACGCCTGGGAACTGAATCTTTAGCTGTTGTTGATGCAGATCGATTGGAATTGTCGAATATCGCATTTTCCATGCTATAGGAGTGTATTTTTGATAAGAAAGACTATTGCGACGCCTGGGAACTGCATCTTTGGCTGTTGTCTATGCAGATCGATTGGAAATGTCGAATATCGCGTTTTCAAAGCTCTACGAGTGAATTTTCAATAAGGACTATTGCGACGCCTGGGAACTGAATCATTAGCTGTTGTTGATGCAGATCGATTGGAAATGTCGAATATCGCGTTTTCCAAACTCTACGAGTGAATTTTCAATAAGGACTATTGCGACGCCTGGGAATTGAATCTTTAGCTGTTGTTGATGCAGATCGATTGGAAATGTCGAATATCGCATTTTCCATGCTATAGGAGTGTATTTTTGATAATAAAGAATATTGCCACGCCTGGGAACTGCATCTTGGCTGTTGTCGATGCAGATCGATTGGAAATGTCGAATATTGCGTTTTCCTAGCTCTACGAGTGATTTTTCAATAAGAAGGACTATTGCGACGCCTGGGAATTGAATCTTTAGCTGTTGTCGATGCAGATCGATTGGAAATGTCGAATGTCGCATTTTCCATGCTATAGGAGTGTATATTTGATAAGAAAGACTATTGCGACGCCTGGGAACTGAATCTTTAGCTGTTGTTGATGCAGATCGATTGGAAATGTCGAATATCGCGTTTTCCAAGCTCTACGAGTGAATTTTCAATAAGGACTATTCAAACGCCTGGGAATTGAATCTTTAGCTGTTGTCGATGCAGCTCGATTGGAAATGTCGAATATCGCGTTTTCCAAGCTCTACGAGTGAATTTTCAATAAGGACTATTGCGACGCCTGGGAATTGAATCTTTAGCTGTTGTTGATGCAGATCGATTGGAAATGTCGAATATCGCATTTTCCATGCTATTGGAGTGTATTTTTGATAATAAAGACTATTGCGACGCCTGGGAACTGAATCTTTAGCTGTTGTCGATGCAGGTCGATTGGAGATTTCGAATATCGAGGTTTCCAAGCTCAACGAGTGAATTTTCAATAAGAAGGACTATTGCGACGCCTGGGAATTGAATCTTTAGCTGTTGTCGATGCAGATCGATTGGAAATGTCGAATGTCGCATTTTCCATGCTATAGGAGTGTATTTTTGATAAGAAAGACTATTGCGACGCCTGGGAACTGAATCTTTAGCTGTTGTTGATGCAGATCGATTGGAAATGTCGAATATCGCGTTTTCCAAGCTCTACGAGTGAATTTTCAATAAGGACTATTCAAACGCCTGGGAATTGAATCTTTAGCTGTTGTCGATGCAGCTCGATTGGAAATGTCGAATATCGCGTTTTCCAAGCTCTACGAGTGAATCTTCAATAAGAAAGACTATTGCGACGCCTGGGAACTGCATCTTTGGCTGTTGTCTATGCAGATAGATTGGAAATGTCGAATATCGCGTTTTCCAAGCTCTACGAGTGAATTTTCAATAAGGACTATTCCCACGCCTGGGAATTGAATCTTTAGCTGTTGTCGATGCAGCTCGATTGGAAATGTCGAATATCGCGTTTTCCAAGCTCTACGAGTGAATTTTCAATAAGGACTATTGCGACGCCTGGGAATTGAATCTTTAGCTGTTGTTGATGCAGATCGATTGGAAATGTCGAATATCGCATTTTCCATGCTATAGGAGTGTATTTTTGATAATAAAGACTATTGCGACGCCTGGGAACTGAATCTTTAGCTGTTGTCGATGCAGCTCGATTGGAGATTTCGAATATCGAGGTTTCCAAGCTCAACGAGTGAATTTTCAATAAGAAGGACTATTGCGACGCCTGGGAATTGAATCTTTAGCTGTTGTCGATGCAGATCGATTGGAAATGTCGAATGTCGCATTTTCCATGCTATAGGAGTGTATTTTTGATAAGAAAGACTATTGCGACGCCTGGGAACTGAATCTTTAGCTGTTGTCGATGCAGGTCGATTGGAGATGTCGAATCTCGAGGTATCCAAACTCAACGAGTGAATTTTCAATAAGAAGGACTATTGCGATGCCTGGGAACTGAATCTTTAGCTTTTGTCGATGCAGATCGATTGGAAATGTCGAATATCGCGTTTTCCAAGCTCTACGAGTGAATTTTCAATAAGGACTATTGCGATGCCTGGGAACTGAATCTTTAGCTTTTGTCGATGCAGATCGATTAGAAATGTCGACTATCGCGTTTTCCTTGCTGTACGAGTGAATTTTCAATAAGCACTATTGCGACGCCTGGGAACTGAATCTTTAGCTGTTGTCGATGCAGGTCGATTGGAAATGTCGAATGTCGCATTTTCCATGCTTTACGAGTGTATTTTTGATAATAAGGACGATTGCGACGCCTGGGAACTGAATCTGTAGCTGTTGTCGATGCAGATCGATTGGAAATGTCGAATATCGCGTTTTCCAAGTTCTATGAGTGAATTTTCAATAAGAAGGACTATTGCAACGCCTGGGAATTGAATCTTTAGCTGTTGTCGATGCAGATCGATTGGAAATGTCGAATGTCGCGTATCCCAAGTTCTACGAGTGAATTTTCAATAAGAAGGACTATTGCGACGCCTGGGAACTGCATCTTTGGCTGTTGTCGATGCAGATCGATTGGAAATGTCGAATATCGCGTTTTCCAAGCTCTACGAGTGAATTTTCAATAAGGAGTATTGCGACGCCTGGGAACTGAATCTTTAGCTGTTGTCGATGGAGGTCGATTGGAGATGTCGAATATCGAGGTATCCAAGCTCAACGAGTGAATTTTCAATAAGAAGGACTATTGCGACGCCTGGGAATTGAATCTTTAGCTGTTGTCGATGCAGATCGATTGGAAATGTCGAATGTCGCATTTTCCATGCTATACTAGTGTATTTTTGATAATAAGGACGATTGCTACGCCTGGGAACTGAATCTGTAGCTGTTGTCGATGCAGGTCGATTGGAAATGTCGAATATCGCGTTTTCCAAGTTCTACGAGTGAATTTTCAATAAGAAGACTATTGCGACGCCTGGGAACTGCCTCTTTGGCTGTTGTCGATGCAGATCGATTGGAAATGTCGAATGTCGCATTTTCCATGCTATAGGAGTGTATTTTTGATAATAAAGACTATTGCGACGCCTGGGAACTGAATCTTTAGCTGTTGTTGATGCAGATCGATTGGAAATGTCGAATATCGCGTTTTCCAAGCTCTACGAGTGAATCTTCAATAAGAAAGACTATTGCGACGCCTGGGAATTGAATCTTTAGCTGTTGTCGATGCAGATCGATTGGAAATGTCGAATGTCGCGTATCCCAAGTTCTACGAGTGAATTTTCAATAAGAAGGACTATTGCGACGCCTGGGAACTGCATCTTTGGCTGTTGTCGATGCAGATCGATTGGAAATGTCGAATATCGCGTTTTCCAAGCTCTACGAGTGAATTTTCAATAAGGAGTATTGCGACGCCTGGGAACTGAATCTTTAGCTGTTGTCGATGGAGGTCGATTGGAGATGTCGAATATCGAGGTATCCAAGCTCAACGAGTGAATTTTCAATAAGAAGGACTATTGCGACGCCTGGGAATTGAATCTTTAGCTGTTGTCGATGCAGATCGATTGGAAATGTCGAATGTCGCATTTTCCATGCTATACGAGTGTATTTTTGATAATAAGGACGATTGCTACGCCTGGGAACTGAATCTGTAGCTGTTGTCGATGCAGGTCGATTGGAAATGTCGAATATCGCGTTTTCCAAGTTCTACGAGTGAATTTTCAATAAGAAAGACTATTGCGACGCCTGGGAACTGAATCTTTAGCTGTTGTCGATGCAGATCGATTGGAAATGTCGAATGTCGCATTTTCCATGCTATAGGAGTGTATTTTTGATAATAAAGACTATTGCGACGCCTGGGAACTGAATCTTTAGCTGTTGTTGATGCAGATCGATTGGAAATGTCGAATATCGCGTTTTCCAAGCTCTACGAGTGAATCTTCAATAAGAAAGACTATTGCGACGCCTGGGAACTGCCTCTTTGGCTGTTGTCGATGCAGATCGATTGGAAATATCGAATATCGCGTTTACCAAGCTCTACGAGTGAATTTTCAATAAGGACTATTGCGACGCCTGGGAACTGAATCTTTAGCTGTTGTCGATGCAGATCGATTGGAAATGTCGGATGTCGCATTTTCCATGCTATAGGAGTGTATTTTTGATAATAAAGACTATTGCGACGCCTGGGAACTGAATCTTTAGCTGTTGTTGATGCAGATCGATTGGAAATGTCGAATATCGCGTTTTCCAAGCTCTACGAGTGAATCTTCAATAAGAAAGACTATTGCGACGCCTGGGAACTGCATCTTTGGCTGTTGTCTATGCAGATAGATTGGAAATGTCGAATATCGCGTTTTCCAAGCTCTACGAGTGAATTTTCAATAAGGACTATTCCGACGCCTGGGAATTGAATCTTTAGCTGTTGTCGATGCAGCTCGATTGGAAATGTCGAATATCGCGTTTTCCAAGCTCTACGAGTGAATTTTCAATAAGGACTATTGCGACGCCTGGGAATTGAATCTTTAGCTGTTGTTGATGCAGATCGATTGGAAATGTCGAATATCGCATTTTCCATGCTATAGGAGTGAATTTTTGATAATAAAGACTATTGCGACGCCTGGGAACTGAATCTTTAGCTGTTGTCGATGCAGGTCGATTGGAGATGTCGAATATCGAGGTTTCCAAGCTCAACGAGTGAATTTTCAATAAGAAGGACTATTGCGACGCCTGGGAATTGAATCGTTAGCTGTTGTCGATGCAGATCGATTGGAAATGTCGAATGTCGCATTTTCCATGCTATAGGAGTGTATTTTTGATAAGAAAGACTATTGCGACGCCTGGGAACTGCATCTTTGGCTGTTGTCTATGCAGATCGATTGGAAATGTCGAATATCGCGTTTTCCAAGCTCTACGAGTGAATTTTCAATAAGGGCTATTCCGACGCCTGGGAATTGAATCTTTAGCTGTTGTTGAAACAGATCGATTGGAAATGTCGAATATCGCATTTTCCATGCTATAGGAGTGTATTTTTGATAATAAAGACTATTGCGACGCCTGGGAACTGAATCTTTAGCTGTTGTCGATGCAGCTCCATTGGAAATGTCGAATATCGCGTTTTCCAAGCTCTACGAGTGAATTTTCAATAAGGAGTATTGCGACGCCTGGGAACTGAATCTTTAGCTGTTGTCGATGGAGGTCGATTGGAAATGTCGAATGTCGCATTTTCCATTCTATACGAGTGTATTTTTGATAATAAGGACGATTGCTACGCCTGGGAACTGAATCTGTAGCTGTTGTCGATGCAGATCGATTGGAAATGTCGAATATCGCGTTTTCCAAGTTCTACGAGTGAATTTTCAATAAGAAGACTATTGCGACGCCTGGGAACTGCCTCTTTGGCTGTTGTCGATGCAGATGGATTGGAAATATCGAATGTCGCGTTTACCAAGCTCTACGAGTGAATTTTCAATAAGGACTATTGCGACGCCTGGGAACTGAATCTTTAGCTGTTGTTGATGCAGATCGATTGGAAATATCGAATATCGCATTTTCCATGCTATAGGAGTGTATTTTTGATAATAAAGACTATTGCGACGCCTGGGAACTGAATCTTTAGCTGGTGTTGATGCAGATCGATTGGAAATGTCGAATATCGCGTTTTCCATGCTCTACGAGTGAATCTTCAATAAGAAAGACTATTGCGACGCCTGGGAACTGCATCTTTGGCTGTTGTCTATGCAGATAGATTGGAAATGTCGAATATCGCGTTTTCCAAGCTCTACGAGTGAATTTTCAATAAGGACTATTCCGACGCCTGGGAATTGAATCTTTAGCTGTTGTCGATGCAGCTCGATTGGAAATGTCGAATATCGCGTTTTCCAAGCTCTACGAGTGAATTTTCAATAAGGACTATTGCGACGCCTGGGAATTGAATCTATAGCTGTTGTTGAGGCAGATCGATTGGAAATGTCGAATATCGCATTTTCCATGCTATAGGAGTGTATTTTTGATAATAAAGACTATTGCGACGCCTGGGTACTGAATCTTTAGCTGTTGTCGATGCAGGTCGATTGGAGATATCGAATCTCGAGGTATCCAAGCTCAACGAGTGAATTTTCAATAAGAAGGACTATTGCGATGCCTGGGAACTGAATCTTTAGCTTTTGTCGATGCAGATCGATTGGAAATGTCGAATATCGCGTTTTCCAAGCTCTACGAGTGAATTTTCAATAAGGACTATTGCGATGCCTGGGAACTGAATCTTTAGCTTTTGTCGATGCAGATCGATTAGAAATGTCGATTATCGCGTTTTCCTTGCTGTACGAGTGAATTTTCAATAAGCACTATTGCGACGCCTGGGAACTGAATCTTTAGCTGTTGTCGATGCAGGTCGATTGGAGATGTCGAATATCGAGGTTTCCAAGCTCAACGAGTGAATTTTCAATAAGAAGGACTATTGCGATGCCTGGGAACTGCATCTTTGGCTGTTGTCGATGCAGATCGATTGGAAATGTCGAATGTCGCATTTTCCATGCTTTACGAGTGTATTTTTGATAATAAGGACGATTGCGACGCCTGGAAACTGAATCTGTAGCTGTTGTCGATGCAGGTCGATTGGAAATGTCGAATATCGCGTTTCCCAAGTGCTACGAGTGAATTTTCAATAAGAAGGACTATTGCGACGCCTGGGAATTGAATCTTTAGCTTTTGTCGATGCAGATCGATTGGAAATGTCGAATGTCGCATTTTCCATGCTATACGAGTGTATTTTTGATAATAAAGACTATTGCCACGCCTGGGAACTGCATCTTTGGCTGTTGTCGATGCAGATCGATTGGAAATGTCGAATATTGCGTTTTCCTAGCTGTACGAGTGATTTTTCAATAAGAACTATTTCGACGCCTGGGAACTGAATCTTTAGCTGTTGTTGATGCAGATCGATTGGAAATGTCGAATATCGCATTTTCCATGCTATAGGAGTGTATTTTTGATAAGAAAGACTATTGCGACGCCTGGGAACTGCATCTTTGGCTGTTGTCTATGCAGATCGATTGGAAATGTCGAATATCGCGTTTTCAAAGCTCTACGAGTGAATTTTCAATAAGGACTATTGCGACGCCTGGGAACTGAATCTTTAGCTGTTGTTGATGCAGATCGATTGGAAATGTCGAATGTCGCATTTTCCATGCTATAGGAGTGTATTTTTGATAATAAAGACTATTGCGACGCCTGGGAACTGAATCTTTAGCTGTTGTTGATGCAGATCGATTGGAAATGTCGAATAACGCGTTTTCCAAGCTCTACGAGTGAATCTTCAATAAGAAAGACTATTGCGACGCCTGGGAACTGCATCTTTGGCTGTTGTCTATGCAGATAGATTGGAAATGTCGAATATCGCGTTTTCCAAGCTCTACGAGTGAATTTTCAATAAGGACTATTCCGACGCCTGGGAATTGAATCTTTAGCTGTTGTCGATGCAGCTCGATTGGAAATGTCGAATATCGCGTTTTCCAAGCTCTACGAGTGAATTTTCAATAAGGACTATTGCGACGCCTGGGAATTGAATCTTTAGCTGTTGTTGATGCAGATCGATTGGAAATGTCGAATGTCGCATTTTCCATGCTATACGAGTGTATTTTTGATAATAAAGACTATTGCGACGCCTGGGAACTGAATCTTTAGCTGTTGTCGATGCAGGTCGATTGGAGATGTCGAATATCGAGGTTTCCAAGCTCAACGAGTGAATTTTCAATAAGAGGGACTATTGCGACGCCTGGGAATTGAATCTTTAGCTGTTGTCGATGCAGATCGATTGGAAATGTCGAATGTCGCATTTTCCATGCTTTACGAGTGTATTTTTGATAATAAGGACGATTGCGACGCCTGGGAACTGAATCTGTAGCTGTTGTCGATGCAGATCGATTGGAAATGTCGAATATCGCGTTTTCCAAGTTCTACGAGTGAATTTCCAATAAGAAGGACTATTGCAACGCCTGGGAATTGAATCTTTAGCTGTTGTCGATGCAGATCGATTGGAAATGTCGAATGTCGCGTATCCCAAGTTCTACGAGTGAATTTTCAATAAGAAGGACTATTGCGACGCCTGGGAACTGCATCTTCGGCTGTTGTCGATGCAGATCGATTGGAAATGTCGAATGTCGCATTTTCCATGCTTTACGAGTGTATTTTTGATAATAAGGACGATTGCGACGCCTGGGAACTGAATCTGTAGCTGTTGTCGATGCAGGTCGATTGGAAATGTCGAATATCGCGTTTCCCAAGTTCTACGAGTGAATTTTCAATAAGAAGGACTATTGCGACGCCTGGGATCTGCATCTTTGGCTGTTGTCGATGCAGATCGATTGGAAATGTCGAATATCGCGTTTTCCAAGCTCTACGAGTGAATTTTCAATAAGGACTATTGCGACGCCTGGGAACTGAATCTTTAGCTGTTGTTGACGCAGATCGATTGGAAATGTCGAATATCGCATTTTCCATGCTATAGGAGTGTATTTTTGATAATAAAGACTATTGCGACGCCTGGGAACTGAATCTTTAGCTGTTGTCGATGCAGGTCGATTGGAGATGTCGAATATCGAGGTTTCCAAGCTCAACGAGTGAATTTTCAATAAGAAGGACTATTGCGACGCCTGGGAATTGAATCGTTAGCTGTTGTCGATGCAGATCGATTGGAAATGTCGAATGTCGCATTTTCCATGCTATAGGAGTGTATTTTTGATAAGAAAGACTATTGCGACGCCTGGGAACTGCATCTTTGGCTGTTGTCTATGCAGATCGATTGGAAATGTCGAATATCGCGTTTTCCAAGCTCTACGAGTGAATTTTCAATAAGGGCTATTCCGACGCCTGGGAATTGAATCTTTAGCTGTTGTTGAAACAGATCGATTGGAAATGTCGAATATCGCATTTTCCATGCTATAGGAGTGTATTTTTGATAATAAAGACTATTGCGACGCCTGGGAACTGAATCTTTAGCTGTTGTCGATGCAGCTCGATTGGAAATGTCGAATATCGCGTTTTCCAAGCTCTACGAGTGAATTTTCAATAAGGACTATTCCGACGCCTGGGAATTGAATCTTTAGCTGTTGTCGATGCAGCTCGATTGGAAATGTCGAATATCGCGTTTTCCAAGCTCTACGAGTGAATTTTCAATAAGGACTATTGCGACGCCTGGGAATTGAATCTTTAGCTGTTGTTGATGCAGATCGATTGGAAATGTCGAATATCGCATTTTCCATGCTATAGGAGTGAATTTTTGATAATAAAGACTATTGCGACGCCTGGGAACTGAATCTTTAGCTGTTGTCGATGCAGGTCGATTGGAGATGTCGAATATCGAGGTTTCCAAGCTCAACGAGTGAATTTTCAATAAGAAGGACTATTGCGACGCCTGGGAATTGAATCGTTAGCTGTTGTCGATGCAGATCGATTGGAAATGTCGAATGTCGCATTTTCCATGCTATAGGAGTGTATTTTTGATAAGAAAGACTATTGCGACGCCTGGGAACTGCATCTTTGGCTGTTGTCTATGCAGATCGATTGGAAATGTCGAATATCGCGTTTTCCAAGCTCTACGAGTGAATTTTCAATAAGGGCTATTCCGACGCCTGGGAATTGAATCTTTAGCTGTTGTTGAAACAGATCGATTGGAAATGTCGAATATCGCATTTTCCATGCTATAGGAGTGTATTTTTGATAATAAAGACTATTGCGACGCCTGGGAACTGAATCTTTAGCTGTTGTCGATGCAGCTCCATTGGAAATGTCGAATATCGCGTTTTCCAAGCTCTACGAGTGAATTTTCAATAAGGAGTATTGCGACGCCTGGGAACTGAATCTTTAGCTGTTGTCGATGGAGGTCGATTGGAAATGTCGAATGTCGCATTTTCCATTCTATACGAGTGTATTTTTGATAATAAGGACGATTGCTACGCCTGGGAACTGAATCTGTAGCTGTTGTCGATGCAGATCGATTGGAAATGTCGAATATCGCGTTTTCCAAGTTCTACGAGTGAATTTTCAATAAGAAGACTATTGCGACGCCTGGGAACTGCCTCTTTGGCTGTTGTCGATGCAGATGGATTGGAAATATCGAATGTCGCGTTTACCAAGCTCTACGAGTGAATTTTCAATAAGGACTATTGCGACGCCTGGGAACTGAATCTTTAGCTGTTGTTGATGCAGATCGATTGGAAATATCGAATATCGCATTTTCCATGCTATAGGAGTGTATTTTTGATAATAAAGACTATTGCGACGCCTGGGAACTGAATCTTTAGCTGTTGTTGATGCAGATCGATTGGAAATGTCGAATATCGCGTTTTCCATGCTCTACGAGTGAATCTTCAATAAGAAAGACTATTGCGACGCCTGGGAACTGCATCTTTGGCTGTTGTCTATGCAGATAGATTGGAAATGTCGAATATCGCGTTTTCCAAGCTCTACGAGTGAATTTTCAATAAGGACTATTCCGACGCCTGGGAATTGAATCTTTAGCTGTTGTCGATGCAGCTCGATTGGAAATGTCGAATATCGCGTTTTCCAAGCTCTACGAGTGAATTTTCAATAAGGACTATTGCGACGCCTGGGAATTGAATCTTTAGCTGTTGTTGAGGCAGATCGATTGGAAATGTCGAATATCGCATTTTCCATGCTATAGGAGTGTATTTTTGATAATAAAGACTATTGCGACGCCTGGGTACTGAATCTTTAGCTGTTGTCGATGCAGGTCGATTGGAGATGTCGAATCTCGAGGTATCCAAGCTCAACGAGTGAATTTTCAATAAGAAGGACTATTGCGATGCCTGGGAACTGAATCTTTAGCTTTTGTCGATGCAGATCGATTGGAAATGTCGAATATCGCGTTTTCCAAGCTCTACGAGTGAATTTTCAATAAGGACTATTGCGATGCCTGGGAACTGAATCTTTAGCTTTTGTCGATGCAGATCGATTAGAAATGTCGATTATCGCGTTTTCCTTGCTGTACGAGTGAATTTTCAATAAGCACTATTGCGACGCCTGGGAACTGAATCTTTAGCTGTTGTCGATGCAGGTCGATTGGAGATGTCGAATATCGAGGTTTCCAAGCTCAACGAGTGAATTTTCAATAAGAAGGACTATTGCGATGCCTGGGAACTGCATCTTTGGCTGTTGTCGATGCAGATCGATTGGAAATGTCGAATGTCGCATTTTCCATGCTTTACGAGTGTATTTTTGATAATAAGGACGATTGCGACGCCTGGAAACTGAATCTGTAGCTGTTGTCGATGCAGGTCGATTGGAAATGTCGAATATCGCGTTTCCCAAGTGCTACGAGTGAATTTTCAATAAGAAGGACTATTGCGACGCCTGGGAATTGAATCTTTAGCTTTTGTCGATGCAGATCGATTGGAAATGTCGAATGTCGCATTTTCCATGCTATACGAGTGTATTTTTGATAATAAAGACTATTGCCACGCCTGGGAACTGCATCTTTGGCTGTTGTCGATGCAGATCGATTGGAAATGTCGAATATTGCGTTTTCCTAGCTGTACGAGTGATTTTTCAATAAGAACTATTTCGACGCCTGGGAACTGAATCTTTAGCTGTTGTTGATGCAGATCGATTGGAAATGTCGAATATCGCATTTTCCATGCTATAGGAGTGTATTTTTGATAAGAAAGACTATTGCGACGCCTGGGAACTGCATCTTTGGCTGTTGTCTATGCAGATCGATTGGAAATGTCGAATATCGCGTTTTCAAAGCTCTACGAGTGAATTTTCAATAAGGACTATTGCGACGCCTGGGAACTGAATCTTTAGCTGTTGTTGATGCAGATCGATTGGAAATGTCGAATGTCGCATTTTCCATGCTATAGGAGTGTATTTTTGATAATAAAGACTATTGCGACGCCTGGGAACTGAATCTTTAGCTGTTGTTGATGCAGATCGATTGGAAATGTCGAATAACGCGTTTTCCAAGCTCTACGAGTGAATCTTCAATAAGAAAGACTATTGCGACGCCTGGGAACTGCATCTTTGGCTGTTGTCTATGCAGATAGATTGGAAATGTCGAATATCGCGTTTTCCAAGCTCTACGAGTGAATTTTCAATAAGGACTATTCCGACGCCTGGGAATTGAATCTTTAGCTGTTGTCGATGCAGCTCGATTGGAAATGTCGAATATCGCGTTTTCCAAGCTCTACGAGTGAATTTTCAATAAGGACTATTGCGACGCCTGGGAATTGAATCTTTAGCTGTTGTTGATGCAGATCGATTGGAAATGTCGAATGTCGCATTTTCCATGCTATACGAGTGTATTTTTGATAATAAAGACTATTGCGACGCCTGGGAACTGAATCTTTAGCTGTTGTCGATGCAGGTCGATTGGAGATGTCGAATATCGAGGTTTCCAAGCTCAACGAGTGAATTTTCAATAAGAGGGACTATTGCGACGCCTGGGAATTGAATCTTTAGCTGTTGTCGATGCAGATCGATTGGAAATGTCGAATGTCGCATTTTCCATGCTTTACGAGTGTATTTTTGATAATAAGGACGATTGCGACGCCTGGGAACTGAATCTGTAGCTGTTGTCGATGCAGATCGATTGGAAATGTCGAATATCGCGTTTTCCAAGTTCTACGAGTGAATCTTCAATAAGAAAGACTATTGCGACGCCTGGGAACTGCATCTTTGGCTGTTGTCTATGCAGATAGATTGGAAATGTCGAATATCGCGTTTTCCAAGCTCTACGAGTGAATTTTCAATAAGGACTATTCCGACGCCTGGGAATTGAATCTTTAGCTGTTGTCGATGCAGCTCGATTGGAAATGTCGAATATCGCGTTTTCCAAGCTCTACGAGTGAATTTTCAATAAGGACTATTGCGACGCCTGGGAATTGAATCTTTAGCTGTTGTTGATGCAGATCGATTGGAAATGTCGAATGTCGCATTTTCCATGCTATACGAGTGTATTTTTGATAATAAAGACTATTGCGACGCCTGGGAACTGAATCTTTAGCTGTTGTCGATGCAGGTCGATTGGAGATGTCGAATATCGAGGTTTCCAAGCTCAACGAGTGAATTTTCAATAAGAGGGACTATTGCGACGCCTGGGAATTGAATCTTTAGCTGTTGTCGATGCAGATCGATTGGAAATGTCGAATGTCGCATTTTCCATGCTTTACGAGTGTATTTTTGATAATAAGGACGATTGCGACGCCTGGGAACTGAATCTGTAGCTGTTGTCGATGCAGATCGATTGGAAATGTCGAATATCGCGTTTTCCAAGTTCTACGAGTGAATTTCCAATAAGAAGGACTATTGCAACGCCTGGGAATTGAATCTTTAGCTGTTGTCGATGCAGATCGATTGGAAATGTCGAATGTCGCGTATCCCAAGTTCTACGAGTGAATTTTCAATAAGAAGGACTATTGCGACGCCTGGGAACTGCATCTTTGGCTGTTGTCGATGCAGATCGATTGGAAATGTCGAATGTCGCATTTTCCATGCTTTACGAGTGTATTTTTGATAATAAGGACGATTGCGACGCCTGGGAACTGAATCTGTAGCTGTTGTCGATGCAGGTCGATTGGAAATGTCGAATATCGCGTTTCCCAAGTTCTACGAGTGAATTTTCAATAAGAAGGACTATTGCGACGCCTGGGATCTGCATCTTTGGCTGTTGTCGATGCAGATCGATTGGAAATGTCGAATATCGCGTTTTCCAAGCTCTACGAGTGAATTTTCAATAAGGACTATTGCGACGCCTGGGAACTGAATCTTTAGCTGTTGTTGACGCAGATCGATTGGAAATGTCGAATATCGCATTTTCCATGCTATAGGAGTGTATTTTTGATAATAAAGACTATTGCGACGCCTGGGAACTGAATCTTTAGCTGTTGTCGATGCAGGTCGATTGGAGATGTCGAATATCGAGGTTTCCAAGCTCAACGAGTGAATTTTCAATAAGAAGGACTATTGCGACGCCTGGGAATTGAATCGTTAGCTGTTGTCGATGCAGATCGATTGGAAATGTCGAATGTCGCATTTTCCATGCTATAGGAGTGTATTTTTGATAAGAAAGACTATTGCGACGCCTGGGAACTGCATCTTTGGCTGTTGTCTATGCAGATCGATTGGAAATGTCGAATATCGCGTTTTCCAAGCTCTACGAGTGAATTTTCAATAAGGGCTATTCCGACGCCTGGGAATTGAATCTTTAGCTGTTGTTGAAACAGATCGATTGGAAATGTCGAATATCGCATTTTCCATGCTATAGGAGTGTATTTTTGATAATAAAGACTATTGCGACGCCTGGGAACTGAATCTTTAGCTGTTGTCGATGCAGCTCGATTGGAAATGTCGAATATCGCGTTTTCCAAGCTCTACGAGTGAATTTTCAATAAGGAGTATTGCGACGCCTGGGAACTGAATCTTTAGCTGTTGTCGATGGAGGTCGATTGGAAATGTCGAATGTCGCATTTTCCATTCTATACGAGTGTATTTTTGATAATAAGGACGATTGCTACGCCTGGGAACTGAATCTGTAGCTGTTGTCGATGCAGATCGATTGGAAATGTCGAATATCGCGTTTTCCAAGTTCTACGAGTGAATTTTCAATAAGAAGACTATTGCGACGCCTGGGAACTGCCTCTTTGGCTGTTGTCGATGCAGATGGATTGGAAATATCGAATGTCGCGTTTACCAAGCTCTACGAGTGAATTTTCAATAAGGACTATTGCGACGCCTGGGAACTGAATCTTTAGCTGTTGTTGATGCAGATCGATTGGAAATATCGAATATCGCATTTTCCATGCTATAGGAGTGTATTTTTGATAATAAAGACTATTGCGACGCCTGGGAACTGAATCTTTAGCTGTTGTTGATGCAGATCGATTGGAAATGTCGAATATCGCGTTTTCCAAGCTCTACGAGTGAATCTTCAATAAGAAAGACTATTGCGACGCCTGGGAACTGCATCTTTGGCTGTTGTCTATGCAGATAGATTGGAAATGTCGAATATCGCGTTTTCCAAGCTCTACGAGTGAATTTTCAATAAGGACTATTCCGACGCCTGGGAATTGAATCTTTAGCTGTTGTCGATGCAGCTCGATTGGAAATGTCGAATATCGCGTTTTCCAAGCTCTACGAGTGAATTTTCAATAAGGACTATTGCGACGCCTGGGAATTGAATCTTTAGCTGTTGTTGAGGCAGATCAATTGGAAATGTCGAATATCGCATTTTCCATGCTATAGGAGTGTATTTTTGATAATAAAGACTATTGCGACGCCTGGGTACTGAATCTTTAGCTGTTGTCGATGCAGGTCGATTGGAGATGTCGAATCTCGAGGTATCCAAGCTCAACGAGTGAATTTTCAATAAGAAGGACTATTGCGATGCCTGGGAACTGAATCTTTAGCTTTTGTCGATGCAGATCGATTGGAAATGTCGAATATCGCGTTTTCCAAGCTCTACGAGTGAATTTTCAATAAGCACTATTGCGACGCCTGGGAACTGAATCTTTAGCTGTTGTCGATGCAGGTCGATTGGAGATGTCGAATATCGAGGTTTCCAAGCTCAACGAGTGAATTTTCAATAAGAAGGACTATTGCGATGCCTGGGAACTGCATCTTTGGCTGTTGTCGATGCAGATCGATTGGAAATGTCGAATGTCGCATTTTCCATGCTTTACGAGTGTATTTTTGATAATAAGGACGATTGCGACGCCTGGAAACTGAATCTGTAGCTGTTGTCGATGCAGGTCGATTGGAAATGTCGAATATCGCGTTTCCCAAGTGCTACGAGTGAATTTTCAATAAGAAGGACTATTGCGACGCCTGGGAATTGAATCTTTAGCTTTTGTCGATGCAGATCGATTGGAAATGTCGAATGTCGCATTTTCCATGCTATACGAGTGTATTTTTGATAATAAAGACTATTGCCACGCCTGGGAACTGCATCTTTGGCTGTTGTCGATGCAGATCGATTGGAAATGTCGAATATTGCGTTTTCCTAGCTGTACGAGTGATTTTTCAATAAGAACTATTTCGACGCCTGGGAACTGAATCTTTAGCTGTTGTTGATGCAGATCGATTGGAAATGTCGAATATCGCATTTTCCATGCTATAGGAGTGTATTTTTGATAAGAAAGACTATTGCGACGCCTGGGAACTGCATCTTTGGCTGTTGTCTATGCAGATCGATTGGAAATGTCGAATATCGCGTTTTCAAAGCTCTACGAGTGAATTTTCAATAAGGACTATTGCGACGCCTGGGAACTGAATCTTTAGCTGTTGTTGATGCAGATCGATTGGAAATGTCGAATGTCGCATTTTCCATGCTATAGGAGTGTATTTTTGATAATAAAGACTATTGCGACGCCTGGGAACTGAATCTTTAGCTGTTGTTGATGCAGATCGATTGGAAATGTCGAATAACGCGTTTTCCAAGCTCTACGAGTGAATCTTCAATAAGAAAGACTATTGCGACGCCTGGGAACTGCATCTTTGGCTGTTGTCTATGCAGATAGATTGGAAATGTCGAATATCGCGTTTTCCAAGCTCTACGAGTGAATTTTCAATAAGGACTATTCCGACGCCTGGGAATTGAATCTTTAGCTGTTGTCGATGCAGCTCGATTGGAAATGTCGAATATCGCGTTTTCCAAGCTCTACGAGTGAATTTTCAATAAGGACTATTGCGACGCCTGGGAATTGAATCTTTAGCTGTTGTTGATGCAGATCGATTGGAAATGTCGAATGTCGCATTTTCCATGCTATAGGAGTGTATTTTTGATAATAAAGACTATTGCGACGCCTGGGAACTGAATCTTTAGCTGTTGTCGATGCAGCTCGATTGGAAATGTCGAATATCGCGTTTTCCAAGCTCTACGAGTGAATTTTCAATAAGGAGTATTGCGACGCCTGGGAACTGAATCTTTAGCTGTTGTCGATGGAGGTCGATTGGAAATGTCGAATGTCGCATTTTCCATTCTATACGAGTGTATTTTTGATAATAAGGACGATTGCGACGCCTGGAAACTGAATCTGTAGCTGTTGTCGATGCAGATCGATTGGAAATGTCGAATATCGCGTTTTCCAAGTTCTACGAGTGAATTTTCAATAAGAAGACTATTGCGACGCCTGGGAACTGCCTCTTTGGCTGTTGTCGATGCAGATGGATTGGAAATATCGAATGTCGCGTTTACCAAGCTCTACGAGTGAATTTTCAATAAGGACTATTGCGACGCCTGGGAACTGAATCTTTAGCTGTTGTTGATGCAGATCGATTGGAAATATCGAATATCGCATTTTCCATGCTATAGGAGTGTATTTTTGATAATAAAGACTATTGCGACGCCTGGGAACTGAATCTTTAGCTGTTGTTGATGCAGATCGATTGGAAATGTCGAATATCGCGTTTTCCAAGCTCTACGAGTGAATCTTCAATAAGAAAGACTATTGCGACGCCTGGGAACTGCATCTTTGGCTGTTGTCTATGCAGATAGATTGGAAATGTCGAATATCGCGTTTTCCAAGCTCTACGAGTGAATTTTCAATAAGGACTATTCCGACGCCTGGGAATTGAATCTTTAGCTGTTGTCGATGCAGCTCGATTGGAAATGTCGAATATCGCGTTTTCCAAGCTCTACGAGTGAATTTTCAATAAGGACTATTGCGACGCCTGGGAATTGAATCTTTAGCTGTTGTTGAGGCAGATCGATTGGAAATGTCGAATATCGCATTTTCCATGCTATAGGAGTGTATTTTTGATAATAAAGACTATTGCGACGCCTGGGTACTGAATCTTTAGCTGTTGTCGATGCAGGTCGATTGGAGATGTCGAATCTCGAGGTATCCAAGCTCAACGAGTGAATTTTCAATAAGAAGGACTATTGCGATGCCTGGGAACTGAATCTTTAGCTTTTGTCGATGCAGATCGATTGGAAATGTCGAATATCGCGTTTTCCAAGCTCTACGAGTGAATTTTCAATAAGGACTATTGCGATGCCTGGGAACTGAATCTTTAGCTTTTGTCGATGCAGATCGATTAGAAATGTCGATTATCGCGTTTTCCTTGCTGTTCGAGTGAATTTTCAATAAGCACTATTGCGACGCCTGGGAACTGAATCTTTAGCTGTTGTCGATGCAGGTCGATTGGAGATGTCGAATATCGAGGTTTCCAAGCTCAACGAGTGAATTTTCAATAAGAAGGACTATTGCGATGCCTGGGAACTGCATCTTTGGCTGTTGTCGATGCAGATCGATTGGAAATGTCGAATGTCGCATTTTCCATGCTTTACGAGTGTATTTTTGATAATAAGGACGATTGCGACGCCTGGAAACTGAATCTGTAGCTGTTGTCGATGCAGGTCGATTGGAAATGTCGAATATCGCGTTTCCCAAGTGCTACGAGTGAATTTTCAATAAGAAGGACTATTGCGACGCCTGGGAATTGAATCTTTAGCTTTTGTCGATGCAGATCGATTGGAAATGTCGAATGTCGCATTTTCCATGCTATACGAGTGTATTTTTGATAATAAAGACTATTGCCACGCCTGGGAACTGCATCTTTGGCTGTTGTCGATGCAGATCGATTGGAAATGTCGAATATTGCGTTTTCCTAGCTGTACGAGTGATTTTTCAATAAGAACTATTTCGACGCCTGGGAACTGAATCTTTAGCTGTTGTTGATGCAGATCGATTGGAAATGTCGAATATCGCATTTTCCATGCTATAGGAGTGTATTTTTGATAAGAAAGACTATTGCGACGCCTGGGAACTGCATCTTTGGCTGTTGTCTATGCAGATCGATTGGAAATGTCGAATATCGCGTTTTCAAAGCTCTACGAGTGAATTTTCAATAAGGACTATTGCGACGCCTGGGAACTGAATCTTTAGCTGTTGTTGATGCAGATCGATTGGAAATGTCGAATGTCGCATTTTCCATGCTATAGGAGTGTATTTTTGATAATAAAGACTATTGCGACGCCTGGGAACTGAATCTTTAGCTGTTGTTGATGCAGATCGATTGGAAATGTCGAATAACGCGTTTTCCAAGCTCTACGAGTGAATCTTCAATAAGAAAGACTATTGCGACGCCTGGGAACTGCATCTTTGGCTGTTGTCTATGCAGATAGATTGGAAATGTCGAATATCGCGTTTTCCAAGCTCTACGAGTGAATTTTCAATAAGGACTATTCCGACGCCTGGGAATTGAATCTTTAGCTGTTGTCGATGCAGCTCGATTGGAAATGTCGAATATCGCGTTTTCCAAGCTCTACGAGTGAATTTTCAATAAGGACTATTGCGACGCCTGGGAATTGAATCTTTAGCTGTTGTTGATGCAGATCGATTGGAAATGTCGAATGTCGCATTTTCCATGCTATACGAGTGTATTTTTGATAATAAAGACTATTGCCACGCCTGGGAACTGCATCTTTGGCTGTTGTCGATGCAGATCGATTGGAAATGTCGAATATTGCGTTTTCCTAGCTGTACGAGTGATGTTTCAATAAGAACTATTTCGACGCCTGGGAACTGAATCTTTAGCTGTTGTTGATGCAGATCGATTGGAAATGTCGAATACCGCATTTTCCATGCTATAGGAGTGTATTTTTGATAATAAAGACTATTGCGACGCCTGGGAACTGAATCTTTAGCTGTTGTCGATGCAGGTCGATTGGAGATGTCGAATATCGAGGTTTCCAAGCTCAACGAGTGAATTTTCAATAAGAGGGACTATTGCGACGCCTGGGAATTGAATCTTTAGCTGTTGTCGATGCAGATCGATTGGAAATGTCGAATGTCGCATTTTCCATGCTTTACGAGTGTATTTTTGATAATAAGGACGATTGCGACGCCTGGGAACTGAATCTGTAGCTGTTGTCGATGCAGATCGATTGGAAATGTCGAATATCGCGTTTTCCAAGTTCTACGAGTGAATTTCCAATAAGAAGGACTATTGCAACGCCTGGGAATTGAATCTTTAGCTGTTGTCGATGCAGATCGATTGGAAATGTCGAATGTCGCGTATCCCAAGTTCTACGAGTGAATTTTCAATAAGAAGGACTATTGCGACGCCTGGGAACTGCATCTTTGGCTGTTGTCGATGCAGATCGATTGGAAATGTCGAATGTCGCATTTTCCATGCTTTACGAGTGTATTTTTGATAATAAGGACGATTGCGACGCCTGGGAACTGAATCTGTAGCTGTTGTCGATGCAGATCGATTGGAAATGTCGAATATCGCGTTTTCCAAGTTCTACGAGTGAATTTCCAATAAGAAGGACTATTGCAACGCCTGGGAATTGAATCTTTAGCTGTTGTCGATGCAGATCGATTGGAAATGTCGAATGTCGCGTATCCCAAGTTCTACGAGTGAATTTTCAATAAGAAGGACTATTGCGACGCCTGGGATCTGAATCTTTGGCTGTTGTCGATGCAGATCGATTGGAAATGTCGAATATCGCGTTTTCCAAGCTCTACGAGTGAATTTTCAATAAGGACTATTGCGACGCCTGGGAACTGAATCTTTAGCTGTTGTTGACGCAGATCGATTGGAAACGTCGAATATCGCGTTTTCCAAGCTCTACGAGTGAATTTTCAATAAGGACTATTGCGACGCCTGGGAATTGAATCTTTAGCTGTTGTCGATGCAGGTCGATTGGAGATGTCGAATATCGAGGTTTCCAAGCTCAACGAGTGAATTTTCAATAAGAAGGACTATTGCGACGCCTGGGAATTGAATCTTTAGCTGTTGTCGATGCAGATCGATTGGAAATGTCGAATGTCGCATTTTCCATGCTATACGAGTGTATTTTTGATAATAAAGACTATTGCGACGCCTGGGAACTGCATCTTTGGCTGTTGTCGATGCAGATCGATTGGAAATGTCGAATATTGCGTTTTCCTAGCTCTACGAGTGATTTTTCAATAAGAACTATTTCGACGCCTGGGAACTGAATCTTTAGCTGTTGTTGATGCAGATCGATTGGAAATGTCGAATATCGCATTTTCCATGCTATACGAGTGTATTTTTGATAATAAAGACTATTGCGACGCCTGGGAACTGAATCTTTAGCTGTTGTCGATGCAGCTCGATTGGAAATGTCGAATATCGCGTTTTCCAAGCTCTACGAGTGAATTTTCAATAAGGACTATTCCGACGCCTGGGAATTGAATCTTTAGCTGTTGTCGATGCAGCTCGATTGGAAATGTCGAATATCGCGTTTTCCAAGCTCTACGAGTGAATTTTCAATAAGGACTATTGCGACGCCTGGGAATTGAATCTTTAGCTGTTGTTGATGCAGATCGATTGGAAATGTCGAATATCGCATTTTCCATGCTATAGGAGTGTATTTTTGATAATAAAGACTATTGCGACGCCTGGGAACTGAATCTTTAGCTGTTGTCGATGCAGGTCGATTGGAGATGTCGAATATCGAGGTTTCCAAGCTCAACGAGTGAATTTTCAATAAGAAGGACTATTGCGACGCCTGGGAATTGAATCTTTAGCTGTTGTCGATGCAAATCGATTGGAAATGTCGAATATCGCGTTTTCCAAGCTCTACGAGTGAATTTTCTATAAGGAGTATTGCGACGCCTGGGAACTGAAACTTTAGCTGTTGTCGATGGAGGTCGAGTGGAGATGTTGTCACGTTCCAGGTTACTTCCGGAAGAGACATACTGTACGCACGCTGGATGAGGAACGGAAATTGAATGGGGAAGGTGAACGTAGGTTCTCGGGGTCGAATTCAAGATTCGCGCACGCCGAGAGGAAAGGTAAGTAGAGAAAAGGAAGAATCTCGGGGTCGAATGCAAGATTCGCGCACGCCGAGAGGAAAGGTAAGTAAAGGAACGGAAGAATCTCGGGGTCGAATGCAAGATTCGCGCACGCCGAGAGGAAAGGTAAGTAAAGGAACGGAAGAATCTCGGGGTCGAATGCAAGATTCGCGCACGCCGAGAGGAAAGGTAAGTAGAGAAAGGAAGAATCTCGGGGTCGAATGCAAGATTCGCGCACGCCGAGAGGAAAGGTAAGTAAAGGAAAAGGAATACCTCGGGGTCGAATGCAAGATTCGCGCACGCCGAGAGGAAAGGTATGTAAAGGAAAAGGAAGAATCTCGGGGTCGAATACAAGATTCGCGCACGCCGAGAGGAAAGGTAAGTAAAGGAAAAGGAAGAATCTCGGGGTCGAATACAAAATTCGCGCACGCCGAGAGGAAAGGTAAGTAAAGGAAAAGGAAGAATCTCGGGGTCGAATACAAGATTCGCGCACGCCGAGAGGAAAGGTAAGTAAAGGAAAAGGAAGGGAAAAGGAAGTTAGGAGTGCCGTACTATTACTGCGGAAGGATTGATCTGCAGCAATACCAATTCCTCGGATTCCAAACAATATTGAGAAATGCGAACGAAATCTCGTAGAGAACGAAGTAATAAAACGACTCACCGAGCTGCAATGTCGTGTTTGCGATCCTCGGGTATACACTTATAATTGCTACCATCGGGTGAGCACCTCGAGTACGTGTCCCGATTGTACTTGCCGCAGCTCTTCCTCTGTTATTTCCAAGTACTGTTCTGTGCACTCTGCGCACTGAGATGCTGGACGGATGGAGGAGATTTCGGTGTTGCAGTGTGCACAAATGGAAATGCGTTGGGCTTCTTCGGCTTCTTCCCAAATATCGTAAGGGAGCTGCATTCGATAAATAATGGTGTGGTGCTGCGCGAAAGTTTCTTGAGGTTCACTGGCTTATTGTATTTATTAGAATAAGTCAAGAATACTTCGAAGTTCGTTGAGGTATTTATTGAAATAATCGTGAAATAATTCTATGTTCCTTAAGGTATTTATTGAAATAAATCGTGAAATTATTCTAAGTTCCTTAAGGTATTTATCGAAATAAATCGTGGAATTATTCTATGATCCTTAAGGTATTTATCGAAATAAATCGTGGAATTATTCTAAGTTCCTTAAGGTATTTATTGAAATAAATCGTGAAATAATTCTATGTTCCTTAAGGTATTTATCGAAATAAATCGTGGAATTATTCTAAGTTCCTTAAGGTATTTATCGAAATAATTCACTGTATGATTCTAAAATCAAGACCGGTATATCAACGTTCACTGTAACTTGTAGATTGATTCACTGATGTGTAGGCGCTTGCTGCCACTCGAAGACTGAACTGAACGACTGAACGACTGGACTGAATGACTGAACTGAACGACTGTACGATTATTCAGGTGGTGCCGGCTTATTTATACCCATCCATGGAATCTCTGGTATGCGAGGAATGTCTGGTATGCGTGGTATGTCTGGTATGCGTGGTATGCGTGGTATGTTGACTGCTACTGGAGTCGATTGCTCTGGAATGCCAGTGATCCTCAACCGGCAGGGGTTCTCCATTGTACCGAGATTGGTTAAAATAAATTATATTAGTTAATTACAATATTGTTATATGGTGAATTCGGATAGGTTGTTTGATGATATCGTTTTGTAATAAAATATTTTAATAAATTGTATTGGTTAATTATGCATCTTTTGTATTGTAGGTTCGGGTGTGTTATTTGATTTGATCATATTGTAGCGATATACTCGAGTGGATTCGAAAGGGGTTTTCTTCCTCGTGGAGTGAGGGCTTCTCTTGGGACGCGAAAGGGGTTTCTTCCTCGTGGAGTGAGGGCTTCTCTTGGGACGCGAAAGGGATTTCTTCCTCGTGGAGTGAGGGCTTCTCTTGGGACGCAAAAGGGGTTTCTTCCTCGTGGAGTGAGGGCTTCTCTCGTGTGTCGTTGTTCTTCGTTTAAGGTAATGATGTTTTGTGTAGTGATGAGTTGGAATAATGAGAGATTTTATTTGTTTGCAGGTAGTCGGTGATGAGAAGAGAAATATAAGGTGAGTATCTTATGAGAGGAGTTTGTTCGAAAGCAGTCGATGATGAGAAATGTAATGTAAGGTAAGTATCTCGTTTGACTAGTGATGGGTTGGAGTAATAAGAGAGTTATTTGTTCACAGGCAGTCGATGATGAGAAGCGCAACATAAGGTAAGTACTTCGTTTGACTAGTGATGGGTTGGAGTAATAAGAGAGTTCGTTTGTTCACAGGTAATCGATGATGAGAAGCGCAACATAAGGTAAGTACCTCGTTTGACTAGTGATGGGTTGGAGTAATAAGAGAGTTCGTTTGTTCACAGGCAGTGGATATAGTTAATAAAGGAAGAAAAATGTGAGCCGACATGCGGCAAAAAATGACGGCACGTCACACCTCCCCCCTTATTTTAAGAAATGCCTGCATTTCTTTAGCGGGAGACGTGGCTTGAACGAAAAATAACCTTTTCCCTTAATCCTGTATTCGTAGCAGGTAAACGATATGCAATGAAATTGTTTTCCCTTATTTGAAGTGAAATTTATGTATGTTTAAATAAAATAAAAGCTTGTTTTCGTTTATTGCTTTTGCGTTGTGATTTCATAAAATAATTATAACCTTGCCTGATAACTAAAATTATATTTTTTTTTTTTTATTATTGTATCAGAGTAAAACAAATCAGTGTAAAATAAAGTTATTTCTCCTTAATTAGACGGATTAAAATTGAGGGTGGAGTATTTCGGAACGAACCGTCTTTGTTTTCTCTCGTTGTTAGTAGGAGATATATTGGTTAAACTATAATTATTTTCATTAGTTGAACGAAATGAACTTAGTAGTTGTTTTGAAAAGAATAAAAGTTTAACATGTTAGAATGATTAATACCAAGGTAAGTATTGTATGATAAAAATAAAATAAAATGGATATATTTGTGGGCTCAGTAAATGGTGGACGTCGCATTGCCGCAGGGGCAGTCCAGCGATTACATCACAGCTCCGAATTAAATGATTTGTTTTCTTTTTGGGTTTTTGAATTTTTTTTTGTTATAGTAGTTTAACTTAGGCTTAGCAAAAATTAAATTTAGGAATAAGTAATAGTGTTAATAACTAAGTAGGGTAGATATAAGGAAGATTAATATAATATGAATTAAACGTAGGATTAATTAATAAGGTTAAATAATTAAAGTAAATCGTTAAAGTCGAGTAGGATGTCGAGCCACTCGGGCTGCGCCGATTCCTGTCCGACTGGCGGAGCATTTGGGGTATGCGCGGGGGTGAAGTGTATGTCGCACACTTCAAATAATACCGATTCCTCTAAAGCGCCGTGCTCCACTCGGAAGGCGGTGGAGGTGTCCAACACTTCAATGACTGGCGGGGGTGGATGAATCGTCGCCTGTAAGGCAATTTGAACCATTGTCGCCGGTTCCTGCGGGTGATGAACAGGTGGCATAATCACCTCTAGATGTCCCAAGGATCGTTTAAAATGCTCGTCGACGGCGGTGGCTGCGTCGCCTTCGTGGTAAGTTATAATTGTGCAAGTGTCAGTTACAACTTCCACGCGAGTCTCGGTTTTCGCCTGTTCCGTGGTCGGTACGGGGGCGGTTCTCGTGGGCGATTCCTTTACCGGGGCTTCCGCGTTGGCCGGGGACCGTACAAACGTAACTCTTCTTGTGGCCGGCAAAATTTCGTCCACTAGAATTTTAGGGAGCGCTTTACGGCGTGTTAACCGTGGAATTTTCTTCCTGGCTGCGTGGCAATAAGTGCCGGCAGCCTTGCACCGTTTTCGGTTGCGGTTGTTTCCGGGCATGGTTGTACTCGAATGGTGGAACACGTGGCGCGGACTCGCACTTATAGGAGAGTTGGAATGCGAAGAATGTTAGTATGCTAGGAATGCTAAGAATTTTGGTATGCTAGGAATGCTAAGAATGTTGGTATCTCAGGAATGTCGCGTATTTCTGCAGTGGTTCTCAACCTATTGTGACGTTTATCGAAATATTATTAGGGTGGCGGGTTGGCTAAGGTTTAATACAACTATATATGTATATACATTCGTTTCACTTCGTAATCCTAAGTTATATTTACATGACTGATACATACATATACGCCTATATATGTATCTTATTATTTTTGTTTGTTTTCTCTCTCTTTTTTTTGTTAAATTACGTCTAATAAAAGGTATTAATTTTAATGTAAGTTAAATAAGATATCAATTTTTTATGTAAGTGTCATTTTTTAGAGTATATAGTGTATAGGTATAAGGGGAGGAGCGATATCCGAAGGGATATCGACGCGTGTTGATAGTTTATGTTAAATTTTCGCAAATGCGAGACTGTGATGAAGAGCGATAAGGGGGAGGGGCGATATCCAAGGGGATATCGACGTGCGGTGTTAATTCAGATTTGATCCTGGGAATTATTTTGGAGAAAATTAGAAATACCGTCTGAAAGAAATGAAAATTAAAAGGGGGGGAGAAAAAGGGGGAGCGATATCCAAGAGGATATCGACACGTAGAATTTAATTGGTGTTTCAAGAATTGTCGTGGGTAAATTTAGTGCTACTAGCGGTATGTAAAAAGGGGGAAAAGGGGGAGCGATATCCAAGAGGATATCGACACGTGTTGATTTTTAGTGGGTGATTTTCCGCGCTTGGTTCGCATGAATAACCTTGTAGCCGTTATTTCACGAAATCTTTAGGTTGTGCTGAGGAAGTACTTCAATGACCTTGTGCGGGCCAGTGTAATGATCCGCGAATTTACCCTTGCGGCTATTTTTTATTACAAAGACCTCGTCTCCGGCTTGGAAGGTTTCCTCGTTTATACGACGATCGTAATACATTTTGTACCTTTCTTTAGCGCGTTTTAATCTATCCGCGGCGAGATTTTGTAATTCATTAATGCACTCCGTTAATCGCGAGAGGTAACCCCCGTAGGTTTCGTCGTCTGGGGGTTCGACCGGCCGCTGTTGGGCGGGGACCCGTGCTATTTTTCCGAAGACTAATTCATGTGGAGTATAGCCCGTACCTTCATGGAAACTCGTATTGTAGGAGAATGCCGCGAGATCGGTCCAGCTATCCCAATCGTCGTTTTGACTCACGTACATTTTCAAAAATTCTACTAACACTATATGAGATCTTTCTAAGGATCCATTTGATTGGGGATGGAACGCGGTGGTCTTACATTGTGCGATCCTGAATTTACGGGCAATGGTTTTCATAAACGCGCTGATGAAGTTCGATCCTTGGTCGGTGAGAACGGCTTTTGGTGCGCCGAATCGGCATATTAAATTCCTTATGAAGGCGTCGGCAACTTCCAGGGCGGTGGTGCCCTTCAGTGGTGCGCATACAAAGTATTTCGTGAGCAGATCTTGCATCGTTAATATGTATGTATTCCCGGATGGTGATATAGGGAGAGGACCTACTATGTCCATACCGATCTTGTCGAATGCTGCCCCAGGGGTGTCGGTTAAAATCATTGGTTGTCGAGTTTTGACCCGTACTAATTTCTTTTTCTGGCACAGCATGCAACTTTTTATGTATATCCTCACTTGTTGCTTCAATCCTTGCCAGTAATAATTTTGGCGGATTCTTTTTATCGTTTTTGTTACTCCTCTGTGTCCTCCTACGGCTGAAGAGTGGTAGTCTTGAATAATGGGTAACCTTAGAATTGCGTCGGGTATTTGCACCGTTTGCGTGCAAATGGTTAGTTGTAAGTTTTCCTCTATTAGTTTAGAGCGTATTTCGTATATTATTTCTTCCCAGGTGAGGGTTCCAATTTGCGGAGTTTTTGCGATGCTTGCTGCTGACAATCGCAATTCTTGTACCACGTCCTTCAATGAATCGGTAGCACTATGGAAGATTCCTGGATCCACTGGGAAGTTGGCTTTCTCCTTGACGACTAGGCCAATGACCGTTTTTCCTCTGTGTTTCAGTACGCGTGCTCGCCCGAGCGTGAGGTCTCTTCTAATAGGGAGATCTGCGTACCTTCTTAGATTCTCTCCTCCATTGTCACAGGGGTTGCCATCTGCGGCCAAAAAGATTATTACGGGCCCGTGTTGGACGACCAAGGGGTCCGGACTGACGCGAATGGTGCCGCTGTGGTTCGGGTTTTGCGGAGTGGTTTCCGGTTGGTCGCTATCCGTGAGGCCATCGTCCGATTCTCCTGTAGAGTCGTCGTCTATACTGACGGGGAGATTTTGAGGCGTATCAGTTCCTTCTTCTGGATGCATTTCGGTTCGGCTGTTAGGCTGAAATTCTGGTTCAGCTCTGCTGGTGGATGGCGTATTGCGGACTGATTGTAGCGGTGGCGTCGGTTCCGTGTCCGAGATATCTTCGTGTTGTGGTCTTCTCGGAGGGTTGGGGTGACTAAAAATAGGTTCGTCCGAGTCTGTAGAGCTTTCTCGTCCTGTTTCCCAATGCAAATGTACGGGTCCGTGATATCTGGGCCGTTTTCTGTTTTCAGGTCCGAGGAATAGTTCTGTGTCTGAGTCGGAACTCGATCGTGGGCGGATAGGACAGGTAACTAATTGGCATTTACAGGGTTGTAATTTTAGGTTAGCTTCGCGCAGCCTATTGGCGAGCCTTCGAAATTTGATTTCGTGTTCACTAATTGAACTGCAAGAGATAACAATATCATCTAAGAAGACGAACATTTCGGACCCTTGCAGCCCTGAAAGGACGTGATCCATAAGTCGCTGGAACGCCGCGGGTGCGTTGCGTAATCCGAAGGGCATTCTTGAGAATTCGTAATGCCCGTGTGGGGCCGAGAACGCAGTTTTCTGCGCGTGTTCTGGTTTCATAGGGATTTGGTGAAAACCAGAAACAAGATCGAACACTGAAAAATACTTGGCGCTGCCGAGCTGATCAAGTATATCTATGATATTTGGGAGCGGGTACGCGTCTGGAACTGTTTTTTGATTAAGCTGGCGATAGTCAATTACCATTCTCCATTTTCGTTTCCCGTCGGCTCCTGGCTTTTTTGGAACTATCCAGAGAGGCGAACTGTACGGGGAGACGGATGGTTTGATAATTTCCTTCTTCAGCAGTTCCTCCATTTGTGTACGGATTTCTTCCTTGTGAATAGGAGGGAAGCGGTATTGTTTAGTAAACACGGGAATCGAGTCGGTGGTTTCTATGGAGTGGCTAATGGCGTGCGTATGGCCTAGGGGTTCGCTGGGCAAGTGGAATACGTCTTCGTATTTACTGACGAGTTGTCGGACGTGATCTTCTTCTTCCCGATTGAGGTCCTTCGGGGATATGAGGTCAAGTATCTCTGCAACTCGTGTTTGTTGGGTGAGCTCGTCCCTGTAAGGGGCTTCGGCGGGTGTGGACCCTTGTAATCCTTCTGTGGGGTTAATTTGGTGTGCCACCTTCTGATCCGCAATTAGGCATCCGAGGGGTGTGGACCTTTGTCCGTTTCGCTGGGTTCTTCCTTCTATGAGGGTTTCGCTAAGGGGGGTGGGCCGGTTGCCCGTTTGAGAATTGGGATTCATCGTGTCTTCGGTTTGCTTCGAAGTCACGGTTTCCTCGGTATGCTTCACTTGGGGGTACGTTGTGGGAGCTTCTTCAAATTTTTCCAGCTGGACTGGGGGTATCTGGATACTCGCCGGTTGCTCATTGGTGTTAATGATTCGTATGTTTGCCTTGCCATCCTGGTTTCGCACTAGGGCTTGTCCTGCGTATAGCCCTTCTCCTATGTCTATGCGTGGAATATATCCTTCCTCGATTTCAGGGTTAGTAACTGTCGCTCGTGCGACCACGCTGGTTCTCGGGGGTACTGTTACTTCCTCGATTTTGTTGAAAGGGACGAAATAGCCATTAAACGCTAGCCATCTGTTTTTGAAATCCACCGTTACTCCGCTTTCAGTTAGGAATCCCGAACCCAATAACCCTTGATAGCGTAGTGGTATAGTGTCTTCAACGACGTGAAATTGTACGGGGTAGTTGAATAAATTTGCTGTGAGGGTGCCTAGGGTGGGCACCATGTTTTCGGTGATCCCGATTAAATCGATTACGTTGTCCCTGTCGATTTCGCAGGGCGTCGTGATGCACGATTGTTTTATTAAGTTTACCTCTGCCCCCGTGTCGATCATCAAGTCCGTGGGAAAGTTTAATTGCGGGCTGCGGACGTTGATGGAGGGAACATTGTTGTAGGGGGAGTGGTGCACCTTGGCGATTCTGGGCCGAGTTGGTTCGTAGGCCGGAATGTATTTATCGGGTGTGCATTTGTCCTGCCCATTCCACGAGGCGCTTCCCTGTAATCTCGTGGGGGCTGGTCGTTTGCCGACATGTTTTGATCGTGCATTTTCTTACGGCATTCCGCGGCCAAGTGCCCTATTCTCCCGCAGTAGTTGCAGGATCGCGTCTCAGGTCGACGTGGCGTATTATGATCCGTCGTTGGGTGTAGATCCCGGTCTTGAGGGTCGCGTGCTGTTATCGCACCACGGCCTATGAGGCGGCGTGCGTACTGGCAGGAACGCTCCCCGTGCACCTGCGGATCAAGGAGAGAATCCGCTGGTACAAAAATATGAGGCAATCCAGGGGCGAGGACGTGCAACCCACTAGAGAAAGTAGAGATAAGGCGAGAAAGAAACTAAGGGAGGACATTGTGGCCCTATGGCAGGCAGAATGGGATAAGTTTAACGAGATGAACTGGACGAGGAAGCTTATCCCGGATTTAAAGGAATGGCTTAAGGGAAGTGGTAAGGCAAACATGGACTACCACCTTGCGCAACTTCTGACGGGACACGGAGTCTTCAACCAATACAGAGTCCGCATCGGTAAAACGGGAGACCCCGCCTGCTGGGACTGCGGGTTTGCCGTGGACAACGCGGAACATGTCCTGTTGGCCTGCCCGCGCTGGAGTAAGGAACGTGAGACGCTCGAGGAGGCCCTTGGGGCCCGCGTGGCAATCCACGACATAGTTAGACGCGCGTGTAAAAACACCGACAGCTGGACATCACTGAGGAGTTTTGCCCGGACCATAATGGATAATAGAATACAGAAGGAAAATGAGATCCAGAAAGAAGCACGGTTGCAGGGGGGGACTCTCCCTCCGCAAAGAAGACAAAGAGAGTAGCTTGACTACGCTACAGCAATGAGCCATAGGATTCTACGTGCTCATAGATGCAGCAGAGGCCTAAATCGACACCAATACGACGATGGGATATAACAGTAGGACGGAACCCCTACTTTTTACTTTAGGACCATGCTAGTGTACACATGTACATAGGTTTTAGAGCATTAACCTTTAACAAGTTAATTTATCTATCTTAACTTATTTACCGACTTATTTATCTATTTATTTATTTATTGATTTATTATTTATTTATTTATTGATTGATTGATTTATTAATTTTATTTATTTATCTATTTATTATTATTTTATTATTATTTTATTATTGTTTTATTATTATTTGTTATTTTTACTTTTCACTTATTTATTATTATCTTATTTTGACTAACGGGGTACTCTTAGCCCAATATCCAAGGTACCTGTCTACGCCTTGCTTCCTGTTTCCTTTCCTTTTTATCATACTTTTATAAGATACTGACTTAGTATATTTTAATGTATATATCTGACGGAGGGGCATCTCCCCGGATAGACAAGGAAATATTGTATGCGGCGTAGAGTAACGGGCCGAGGTATGTACGTGTAATTCGAGCTCCCCTTCGTTGTTTGGAAGCCGGACTTTGCGTCAGGGCGCCTTCTGCGCATATCTTTGCTCGTCCCGGGGTCGGTGTGCCGGGCATTCCTCCCTGTATGCGAAAGCGGGGCAGGGAGGAATGAGAGGGATGGATGGAGGGCCAAAAAAAAAAAAAAAAAAAAAAAAAAAAAGGTTTGGTTTAGGTTTGGGTCAGGTTTGGGTTAGGTTTGCGATAAATTATATATAAACTTTGGTTAGGTTAGGATTGGGTTAGATGCGAGTCTCGATTTTCTAGCGTTCAATTTCGGCACTAAGTCGTAGACTTTGTAGCCGCCCCGATGCGGCTCGCTATCTCTTCGTTTAAAGAATTTGAATTCGTTATCTCAAAATTTTCATTAGAAATTTCGGAAAAGTGGACAGGCTATCTTATAGCCAGCATGAAACAGTTTAACTTTGCCCTCTTTGCGTTTCTTCCTAATGTTTACCGTTTACTGGTGGCATGACGGCAAAATGTCCGATTTTTGGTGGAACGTACGGTAAGTACCACTAGGAACGTCCGTAATCGAATTCTGGTTTGCTGGGTAGTATTCCAGTGGGACGGCGATCAACCTGGCGAATTTTTGATTTTTCGATTTTTGTTTCCAAAAACCTCGAAATTCTGATATATCGAAGAGTATGGCTTTTTTTCTGATTTCGATGCAATTTCTATGGTCTTAACCACTCGCGCCCCCACGACCACACTAACCACAACCAACCCTGTATCCGCATAGTGGGTCGATTCGGATCCGCGCTGCACCTACGGATCGTCACGTTTCGGAGGATCCCGGGACGTGACACTAACATCATAATTGGAAGAAATGAGCACATATTGGATTATATTTCAAGAGTAAAAGACTTGAAATTCGCCATCACCGACGAAGACGCTGATTATTATCGAAACTCAAGGACGGCGTTATACGATGTCGATCAGCTAGCGTTAAGATCATTTTTAGACGGACTTCCCCTTTCAATGCGCACTCAGATGGACCCCACGACATTGACGTCCTTGGATGAAGCATCCGACAGAGCGGTCCGAGTAGCGAAATTGATCGAGCGCGATCGCCGCCGGTTTATGGGAGAAAGGACACACCGCACTCTATGCCAACTATGCAATCGGGAAGGACACGACGCGCGATCGTGCAGGACCTACCCGACTAATAATCATCCGCCCCTTGCGCGGGTCCCGGAACGATATAACGAAAGAGGTTTCGACCGTCTCTTTGTCTTCTTTGCGGAGGGAGAGTCCCCCCCTGCAACCGTGCTTCTTTCTGGATCTCATTTTCCTTCTGTATTCTATTATCCATTATGGTCCGGGCAAAACTCCTCAGTGATGTCCAGCTGTCGGTGTTTTTACACGCGCGTCTAACTATGTCGTGGATTGCCACGCGGGCCCCAAGGGCCTCCTCGAGCGTCTCACGTTCCTTACTCCAGCGCGGGCAGGCCAACAGGACATGTTCCGCGTTGTCCACGGCAAACCCGCAGTCCCAGCAGGCGGGGTCTCCCGTTTTACCGATGCGGACTCTGTATTGGTTGAAGACTCCGTGTCCCGTCAGAAGTTGCGCAAGGTGGTAGTCCATGTTTGCCTTACCACTTCCCTTAAGCCATTCCTTTAAATCCGGGATAAGCTTCCTCGTCCAGTTCATCTCGTTAAACTTATCCCATTCTGCCTGCCATAGGGCCACAATGTCCTCCCTTAGTTTCTTTCTCGCCTTATCTCTACTTTCTCTAGTGGGTTGCACGTCCTCGCCCCTGGATTGCCTCATATTTTTGTACCAGCGGATTCTCTCCTTGATCCGCAGGTGCACGGGGAGCGTTCCTGCCAGTACGCACGCCGCCTCATAGGCCGTGGTGCGATAACAGCACGCGACCCTCAAGACCGGGATCTTATGGGCTCTTCTCAGGGCCAACCTCAGTGTGCCCCTCTCCAGGGCCGGCCCCCCCCAGATCGGGGCCCCATATAACGCCACTGCGTTCCAGACTGCCTCATAAAGCCTTCTGCACTGTTGTCCCGGCCCCCCGTGATTTGGCAGGAGGGGGATTAGTGCCGACATAAGCCTGGTGGCCTTTTCCACAGTCTTCTTGACGTGGGCGGCAAACGATCTCTTTGTATCTAGGATTACCCCCAGATATTTGATCTCGGCGGTCGCTGTAACCTTCCTGCCGTCTATCACAAACTCCGCTGGGCTCGGAATCCATTTACGGGTCAACATAATGACACTCGTCTTTTCGGGGCAAACTCGAAGCCCTTTATTGGCAAACCACCCTAGTATCTGCGGGTGGATGGCATTTATATTTTTGCGTACCTTATCAAAATCGCGGCCGATCGTTACCAACAGAAGGTCGTCGGCAAATGCAATTAGGGTAGAACTGTGCCCTGTCGTATGTAGCACCCCATCGTAAACCAAGTTCCATAGTAGGGGCCCTAGGACGGACCCCTGGGGGACCCCCGCGTACACGGGTATCTCCTCCGCACCCATTTCCTTGTCCACAACAATCACTCTTTCGCTCAGATAATTCTTCAGTACTTTCTGGAGGTACGGGGGCACGCTCCTAACCCGACACTCCTCGAGCACCCCCTTCCAAGGGAGCGTGTTAAAGGCATTTTTTATGTCGAATGCCACCGCCGCGCACAGTAAATTCCTCCGTCTAGCGTCCTCCACGATCTCATTTAACTTATAGAGGGCGTCTAATGTCGATTTCCCCTTTCTAAAACCATATTGCCTTGTATGGAGCCCTGTAGTGCCCAGGAATTCCTCAATTCTGGCTTTTATCACGTATTCCCAAATTTTTGAGATTGCTGGGAGGATACTTATGGGTCTGTAGTCCCCCGGAGATGCCCCCAGCTTATTTGGCTTCCTGAGACATACCAGTCGGGCCATTTTCCACTCTCGAGGAATCCCGCATGTCAGCGTCGCTGTAAAGACTTCGGATAAATCTTCCGGTGCATTATTGGCCAATAGCCTTACGATGGTGGCCGGGACCTTATCGACTCCCGCTGCTTTCTTTATTTTAATTTTTTTTGCCGCAGCCAGTATCTCTCCTGGGGTTACCGGCGGAGTTTCCTGATCGTCCATGGCTTGCTCAATCCCAATCTCTTCTTCGGTCCCCACAGGGGGGGTCACGACAAACAGATTTTTGACTATTTTAACCATCATGTCTTCTGGGATCGGAGTCGACTTCGTCCCCTTCAGCCTCCGTGTGACTACTAAATAAGGTCGGCCCCACGGATTATTGTCTAGGGTCGCACAAAACTCACGCCATTTTCGCTCCTTGTTATTTCTTATGGCATTCCTCAGCTCTTTCCTTGAGGCTTTAAACTCTTGTACCAGCTCATTTTTGTCGGGGCTATTCCTCTTTGTAGCCCGCTGGGCCTTTCTCCTTCGTTTATTTGTTAGTTTTCTGAGCTCTGCTATCTCGGCCGACCACCAATAGCAGGTTTTGCCTCGGACGATAGCTGGGGCTTTACGCAGTGCTGTATCACAAACTGTTTTGACGAGTACGGTATACGCCTTTGGTAGGGGTGATTTATCCGGGTAGCCCCAGGGTAATCCCTCTCTAGCTTCGTTATATACACTCAGTACTCTTTCCTGGTCCACATCCCGCAGTGAATAATTCCAACTTGTCTCCTTGCCGCTAAATGATCCTATTGGCCGGAATTCATGCAGCAAGTAGAAATGGTCTGAGGCTGAGTAGTCCGCCAGAACTCTACTGAAACTCAGCCGGTCGTGTGCCTCATTATTAATTAGGACACAGTCAATTTTTGACCGTCTCCCACATCGTTCAAACGTGGCTCCGCCGGTTGAATTAATTGGGACCAGTCCCTTTTCCAAAGCCAAGTCCATCATAACTGCTCCGCGGTCGTCGAGCACCTTACTTCCCCATGCTGGGGATTTAGCGTTAAAATCCCCGGCGAGGGCCACATATTTGGTTTTAGACATGTCGTCCATCCCTTGCGCCAGGCCATCGACGAAGTTTAAAAACACCTCCTGGGTGACGTTAGGGGAGCAATAACAGCTACCCACTAGCCAATCCGACGCCCGTAGCAGGACAAAACCTTCCCCTGCGGATACCTCGTCGTGTGTTAAGAGGGCACTGCCCGGGGGTGTGTAGATCGCAACATCCCCCCTTGTATCTGCATGCCATCCTTCTAGGATGCGGTAAGGTTCCGAGATACATATCACGTCCGCATTGTACTGTGTGGCTGACTTCGCTAGTAGTTCGTGCGCAAGCTTGCACCTATTTAGGTTTATTTGGAGCACCCGTATTTGTCTAGCATGTATCCTACTAGCCATTTTTGGTGGTCGTGTTTTTCCCCCTATACGCCGGGCAATTTAATGCCCCGGCCACATGCCTAACATTCACACCCTCAGTGCCCATCCCGGAGCAAAGTACGCATCTGGGCGATTTGACGCATATCTCCATGGTGTGCCCCTCCTGCCCGCATTTGCGGCACAATGCTTTTCCTTCCTCCAGGTTTCGGCATTCGGCCCCAACGTGGCCGTTCTGGTGGCATCTGAAGCATCTTATGACGTCTGGTAGGATCTTGGCTCGACAGATTACCATACCTACTCTTAATCTTCCTGACCTTAATTCCCCACTCACTTTCCTGGTGGGGATCCTCACTATAGCCGCCTGGGTACCGTCTCGCATGGGCCTCAGCGCCTGAACATGTACCTCGGCCGGGTCGATTTTTCCTGCAGCTGCCAAGTCGATTGCTACCTCCTCCTTCGTTACTATGGGGTCTAGGCCCCTCAGTTGGAGGGTGATAGTTTCCTGTAGCTGTCTCACCTGCGCGACTTCGCCCAGGCAGTTACGCACAAGTTTGGTGACTTCCTCGACCTTAGTCTCGCGACCAATCTCAATCAGCAGGTGGCCGGTTCGGGTCTTTCGCACCCCCTTTATATCTTTGCAGTGGGCCCTAAGGTCCCCAGCTACCTTTTTGTAAGTTTCCAAGTAGGTGCTCCCCTCTCCGATTTTTACGAGAACTGCCTCTGGCTTGGCCCTTCTTCTTGGTCTCTTTGGCCTTTTTGGAGGGGCCACCCTTGCCGTATCTTGTCTCCCGGCGGTCGTCGTTTCTCGGCCCGCCGCTGTTCGATCCCGAGGGTATCCTCTACGTATCGTTTCCAGGGGTTCCAGACCCAGCAGGTCCCCCTCGCCTGCCTCAGTGAGGTCCCCACTAGAGTACCCTTGCCACTCCCAGTGGGGGATCCTGGCCTCTCGAAGGTACGCTATTTCCGCGTTGGCCCTAAGTGGGTTTCGATACAGTCCCCTTCTCTCCTCTCTTACCGTCTCGGCGTACGTTGGTCGTCTAGGTGATCGTTCCCTTGGTAGTACGTTAGAGACATAGTCCCATGTGGCGTCTGGAGTGGGCCGTGTAGGCCGGATGGGTCGTCCCCGGCTCTGCCTCTTACGCGAAAGATGGCGCAGCGGCGGACCGGCATCCAGGTCCATAAGTTCTACATAGTCGTCAGTGGGGGGCCTAATCATAGGGCTCCCCAGGTCCGATTCGCTTGGCTCTGAAGGCCTCTCCGCACTCCCCCTAACGAGTTCGTTACCCCGTTCGGTTAGTTGGGTCAGGTTATCCGAAACCTTGACGTTAGGTCGACTACGCTTCTTCCCTTCTTGGTCCGGGGGGGTCCTTTCTTTTCTTCTGAGTCTACTACTCTTGGGTCGACTTCCCTCCTTAATAGCCTCTTTGGTCACGGTACCTCTCCTCATTTGCAGGGTCCCTCCTTCCTGCTCCTCTTTTGGCGTTCGGATGTCCATACGGGGCGCTCGGTCCTCAATTTGGGTGGCTGTACTTGGGGTTCCCGGTTTCGCCTTTCCAATGCCCACCTCCTGGGCCGTATTTTCCTCCCGTGGAGGGTGATCCTCTCGAGCATCTTCCCGATCTCGTCCAGCAGGCATATCGGCCTGTAGGCGGACGGCTCCTCCGCGGGCCTCCCCTCCTTCCTCAGGAGGACCAGCCTCCCTCTCTTCCACAAGGAGGGGAATTCCCCGGTCCGCAGACAGGCGTCGAACGCCCGCCTCAGCCTGTCCCCGAGGATGGACACGGCCCAGGCCAACACTCTGCCCGGAACCCCGTCCGGACCGGGCGCCGTGCGCCGGGACGTCATCTTCCGGACGGCCGCCCCGATCTCCCCGTCCGTCACCTCCAGCTCGGCGGGCCAGTCCGAAGGGCCCACCACTCCGGGCATCAGGCGGGACTCACCACCCCCATCACCGGCCAAGGGGAACAGGGCGTCCAGAACGCCTCCCAGCAGCCGAGGATCCATCGTCTGCGTCAGGGGGGGCGTCCATGGTCGCAGCTTGCCCATGACCAGGCGGTACGGACGCCCCCACGGCTCCACGTCCAGTGTCCCGAGGAGCTCGCGCCAGGCGCCGACCTTCGCGGCAGCGACGGCGCGTTGCAGGGCCACCCGCGCCTCCCTATAGGCCCCGTACGGGAGAGCAGCCGCTCCAACCACGCCACGCCTCCGGCGGCGCGCCCTCGTGTACCGGCGCCGCGCGCGGATGCAGATCGCTCTCAGATCCTCGATCTCGCGCGACCACCAATACACGGGCGGTCTTCGCGGCGGGACGGCCCGGGGCATGGCAACGTCGCACACCGCCCTCAACGAGCCCCGGAACCACCTCGCCACCCCCTCACCGCTAACCGGTCCAGCCGGAGCAACCCCGGACCACGCGACGGCGTGAAGCGCCGCCGCCAGGGCATCCCTGTTGATCCTGCCGAGCGCCCATCTCGGCGGCGGGGAGGCTGCCCTCCCCCCAGGCCGGGCCCGCGCGGCGGACACACCGCCGCCGGTGGCCACCTCCATGATGATGTGGAGGTGGTCGGACAAGGTCTCGACGTGCTCGGCCACTCTCCAGCCCGATATCTTCCGTACGGCAGCAGGTGTGGCCCACGTAAGGTCCACGATGGACGTACCCTGCCACCGCACGCACGTCGCCACCGACCCGCGATTCGCCAGCCTGAGGTCCAGCCCCGCCGCCCAGCCCAGCAGCACGTCGCCCTTGGCGCTCGTCCGGGGAGAGCCCCACGCCGTGGCGTGAGCGTTGAAATCGCCCAACACCACGACCGGCCGGGGAAGGCACCGCGCCACACACGCCCCCACCCGGTCTAGGAAGGCCCCGAACGCCAGGGCGCGCATGCTAGGCGACGCGTACACGCCCACCACCGCCGTGTCCCCCCACAGCGCGGCGACGAACCCATCGCCGCGTTCCAGCAGGGTTGCCGGCGTTACGCGTCCTCCCCCTCCCCCCACTATCGCCGCGGAGCCACGCGTGTCCCCCATCCACGAAGTGGAGGGGGTAACGGGGACCGCATATGGCTCCGCGACGACCGCCAGCCCTATATCCCACTCCCGCATGGTCTGCATGAGCAGATCCTGCGCTCCGCGGGAGTGGTTTATGTTGGTCTGGAGCAGCCTGGCACTGAAGGCTACTCCAGATCCATGCCCCCCTCCGTAGGGCAGTGCCCGACCGTGCGGTCAGGGCTCCTCTCCGCCGGCTCCTGAGCCGGACTCAGCTCAAGAGCCGACACTCGTGCCTCCACTTGCTCCGTGGTGTCCCGCTGCACAACCTCCAGTTCCATGGCCGCCGGTGCCGGCGCGGCCGGTGCTGGTGCTGCCGGTGCCGGCGCCGCCGGAAGAGCAGGCCTCGGTGCCGGACCCGGCTCCCTCATCCCTCTTCTCCCTCCAGGCTTGCAGGGAGCGCACGAAGGAGCCCCCAGCCTGTGCCCAGCCGGTCGCCCCAGGTCGCTGCACACGGGGCATCTCGGGGCAGCCGAGCACTTGCTGGCCCGGTGACCGCCATCCCCGCACCTGTAGCACCGATCGCTCCTGTCGGTGCCGCTGGTGCACCCGCTCCTCGTGTGCCCAACCTCCAGGCACCTGAAGCACTGGAGCGGGCGCGTTTGGAGGGGTTCCACGGACACGCTGCACCACCCGACGGTGATTCGCCCCGCCCTCATCACCCGGTGTGCCGCCTCCAGCGGGCATCGGACCCACGCGGCTCCTCGTCCCAGCGGGTTGAAGGCGATATCGCCCACCCTCACGTTTCCCACTGGGCAGCCACCGGCCACCGCCACCGCCGCCGCCACCTCTTGGGGCCTGGAGGACACATCCAGCCCCCGCACCCTCAATTCCCCGGTCTTACTGGGCCTGGAGACTCTCACCCCCGAGCCCTCCAGGACTCCCGCCATCCTGTCGGCCAGTTGTTGGGCCTTCTCCTGGCCACCGGGTCCCCGAATCTCCAGGATAAGCCCGCCGGTCTTCGACGTCTTGGGCCTAACCCCGTCGATCCCAATCTCGGCCAGGCTTATTTTCTCCCTGGCCGCCGCCATCGCCTGCGCGTACGTCAGTCTGGCGTCCGACGCAGCCGTCAGCGTGACGACGGCCGTCCTCGGGGGCCGCTGGAGAATCCGCGCCCCTTTCTTCGGCCGTCGCCCCTCCGTCCCGTCGTTGCCCCTGGCGCCCGCACCCGGCGGCGGCGCACGCCTCTGTCGCGACGCCTTCCCGCGCGTCGGCTGTTGAACCGGGGGGGAGGAGACCGTTGTCGTTCGTCTCCCCTTCTTCTTCTCCTTCCTGAGGGCAGCCCTGCTCCTGGCTACCCTCCATTCTTCCCCAGCTGTCCTGACCGGCGCCACGCCCGTGGGCATCCGGGGCGCCGCAACCGGAGCCGCAGGTTGCGACACAGGGGGCGACGGCGCAGCACCCTCCGCGCGTAGCTCGCCCCCGCCACCAGCCTGGGCGGCAGAAGCAACCGCCGCGAGGAGCCTCCTCTCCATGGCAGCCATTTCCATCCTCACCATGGCTGCCACCTTCTCCTGAAGGGAGCTCCCCTCCCTCTGCCGGGAAAGATCTTTCGCCGAGGGGGATCCGGATACAGAGGACAAAGGCAACGGCAACGGCGCACTCACCGGTTGCAAGGGGGGCCGCCGCGGTTGCCGCCGTTCTTCCCCCTCCACACCCTCATCGGTGTCCGCCAGACGCCGCTGCTCGCGACGAATCCCCTCCATTCGCGCCGCAACCGTCGCCCTGGTGATCCGGACTGCTGCACTCCCTGCCCCTCCGGCAGTCTTCGCGCCGGTCGGTCCCGGCACAGCCTGCGCGCCGTTCGCCACGATGCTGGCAGCCCCCCTGCGCAGCTCCTTATGCAGGTCGACCAGCTCCTTCTTGGCGTCGCGCAGCTCGGCCCTCAGCTGCGCATTTTCCGTTTCCAGCCACTGTGCCTCCACGGAGCTGGAGGAGCGCTGCACAAGCTCGGTGACGGCCGCCGAGGTCTCCCTGGCTGCCACCCGCAAGGCGTGAACGAAGCTGCCCTTCAGGTTCCTGGAGGCCGAGGATATCCTCTCGACCTCCCTCATATGTCCCACGACAGCGCCGCCCAGTCCACCCGTCGCCTCCGTTTGCATCTCGCGGCGCAAATCCTCCGCTCTCGGCAGGGCTCGCTCCGAACTCCTGCAGAGCCCCGACTTGGTCGCGATCCCGCGCTGCCCTGCGGTCCCCGCATCCGAGTCGCAGGTAGAGGCTCGTCCTCCGATGTCTCCCCGCCTCGGAGAATCCGAGGAGACCCAAACCCTGGGTCTCTTCCTGGGTTTCTTCCCCCTCCCGTTTGTCCTATTTCCTCCTCGGACGCTCGATCCAGAGTCCGAGTGCGATTCCGGTACGCCTTCAGGATCGCTCCTCCTCTCGCCAGTAGTCATAGAGTGTACAGTGGCCTGGTCTTCCACCACTGACACTCCGCAGTCGTAAGATAACGACGAAGCAGGGGCCTGCTTAACCACCCCCGCAACGCCGGCCCTGGAGGTTCCGAGGCCTCCTGAGCAGTAATGTTCAATTCCGTTCGTTGTGTCTGTCATAATAATTTTTTAAAACTCCACTCTTGCCCGTTTCGTCGTAAGATCCAGTCCTGTTACCACTCACTCTTTCGCCCCCTGCCCCAGCTATGCTGGTGCAGGGGAACCAGGGAGCCCCACGAGGAGGTGAGGTGAGTGGATTTAGCCGGATTGGGCCCACACAACTTCACCGAAGTTCTCCGCACCTGACCGCAATAGGCGCAGCCCGGATATAGGAGAACATCAGTTCCATCGGGGTTTCGACCCGGCGGGGACGCCGCCAGGAAGTCCCGCACCAGCTTCTGCTCCCCAACCTAACCCAAACCTAACTCAAACCTAACCTAAACCCAACCAAAACTCGTGTGCAGCATAACACCGACCTAACCGACACAACCACCCAATATAATCCAAACCTGACCCAACCGATGGGAATTCCCAAATTGTCACAAAGTAGCCAATCCATCTCGCTATTACCCGTAACTAATAAAAATGTATGTTACCATAGGCAGTTCTCTACCACACATCGACGTACGGCCACACACACACACACACACACTGATAATTGTCCTGATGGTAGCATTAAGTCTAAGTACTTTCTTAAGTTAAGAAACCAGGGGTAAACGTGAGTATGCTGACTCACCTATGATAAGATAGATTATAAGAATACGTAGATTAAGAACCGTGACGAATCAGGGTGTGCGGACCAATCCGTGTTTGTCCTTTCAAGTTAAGGACAAGCACGGATAAGTGCTGACGACAATAGCGAAGGGATAGCGTTGTCTCGCACGTGGGCATTCCGGAGTCAAGGCCTGGGAAAAGATCGGGTAATAATCTGCTGAACATGACGATATGCCTCGGTGCACCAGCATCCGCTCCCAGAGCGATAACAACTGTCGCTCAGGAATGCACACGCTGCAGAGATACGAAGCGCGAGAACCGTCGCGAGGGCGATAACAACTGTCGCTCAGGAATGCACACGCTGCAGAAATACGAAGCGCGAGAACCGTCGCGAAACGGTCGTTCCCAGGACGGTGGCCCCTGCTGGATCAGCATCTTCTGGCTGCGGCAGTAGGGGCTGCTGCATCAGCACCTGGGAGGAGTAATAGACCGGAGCGAACGGTCGCAAGGCAGTTCAGTTCCAACCGAGAAGTTAGAAACATCAAGTTCTACACGACTGAAGTTCAATCCGGTAGTCTAACGGTGCAGTTCGACGAGTTCGTTGTAGTTGTGCTTGTAAGCGGCAAATCGTCAGCACGATCCACCATTTGTTACTTGTACTCTCAACTGTAGTCGACCGATAGGTAAAGGTGAGCATTAATAAACAGTAACACCTGACATTTCATCGGTCTTCCATTTTATACGAACAACTTACTACTCGCCGAATGTGTTCGGTAGATGCCCGCTGGAAATAGGCGAAGGCGTAGGAGAGGGGTCCAGTCGCGGCTCCGCCACAATATCAGGCGCCGGGAGCTGATCGCCGCCCGTCGCGTGCAATTGGCGCAAGAGACTGGGCCGTTGATCGACCTGACGTTAGCTTCTCCACCGGCGCCAGTCGACCTGACGCTGGATTCTCCAAGGGCGCCGATCGACTCGACAACCGCTGGCGCCGGGGCCGTTCCGTCCATCATCGACTTGACAGTCGGGGGTTCGCCCGAGCCCTCGACTTCGCGGGGTCTCTCCGCCCAAATACCCGTGTTGCCTTCCTCGCCTCACGCATCGCCTTTGTCCATCTCGTATTCCCCCATCTCCCACGCATCCGAACAAACTCCGCAGCCCTTCGCTAGACGACAACTAGTTTTCTCGTCATCCCCGGCTCAGACAACTACATCCTCGGTAGATTCAAGGGCAACCACGCCCGAATATTACCGGCCCTATATCGACCCCCCGGTCAGTCCCCCATCCCCGCAACAGCAACTCGACCCTCTGGACAGCGACGAGGAGTGGCCACATCAACAGATTTATCCGAATTACCCGGGATATTATCCGGTTTTTATTAGCGACCGGTTCCCTGGTCAACCTAACGTCCCCGAAGGCGAGCCGGTCCCGGAAGAGTATCATACGTTGTTATTTCAAACGATATTTCTTCGCGAGGAATAATGTAACAGCCTCCACTGTATTAAATCAGGGAAAAAGAAAGTGGACGTAAATATAACTCATAAACAATCGATACCAATTGTTTTCCTGACCCTACCGCATCTTAACGTCCCGATCCCGGTTGACTGTCCTAAGAGACCAGTCACAGATCGAAATTGCGAGCGTATCCTGTTGAAGATTTGGCGCACGTTCCCGTTGGGCAACACGGATCCCGACGAGGACGTAACATTAGCTAGTTCGCCGCGGTAGTGATCGGAAGTTTTAGCGGGGGCGAACACCGTTTTTAGTCTGCCGATGAATGCGTTAACCGTATCAAAGCAGTAATCTTCCACGATCAAGTACGCGTGGTTTTGTAAACGGTTCCTTAATAAGCGCGCTAACTGAGGTTCGGACGCGGGAGGGATCATTTCTCGAGCTCGTCTGCACGCTCTCGCAAATTGCAGGATCGACATGTTATGTCCATCGAAGCGCGGTACCGTCTCGAAGGCATCCTTCAGAGTGACCTGAAGTTTTCCGTACATTGTCGGTTCGATAAACGCGTCGTTACGCGGGTTTCCTTCGCGGTAACCGGAGGCAGGGGTTTCAAAATGTGTTTTAATGCGCTGTTTTCTTGTTAGCGCATCCACTGCGTCCTGCAGACAGGCTATTTGTTTTGCGAGGTTTTCCAACCCGGAGGCGGTTTGGTGTGTTTGTTCTTCCTGCACCAAATCGTCGGCTGGACTAACAGGTCGCATTTGCTTGTTCATGAATAATTCGTAATGCTCTTCGATTTGAGCTTGTTTTTCGCGCAGGAGATTCAATTTATCTTGCAACGCGGCGGTCGACGCGTCGATGGCTCTGTTAGCATCCTCGACGGGGGTAGCGAGGGGGTTGGATCCGTCGGCGTCGCCGTACAGCGACATGGTATTTTATGTATATGGTTGAGCGAGATGAACAAATGTATATATATATATTTATTTTATATGCGCGAGGGCCTGTGATATGGCGGGTTATCTATTCGTAGGTGATTAATTTTCCGAACACGTATCAAAAATTTGATATTAAAGCGTTTCAAGCTTCAATTGGCGTTTTTAGAGAGCGATTGTGGGGTTGGTTTTCGAATATCCCACCGCTGTCACCAGTTTAATATGTCACGTTCCAGGTTACTTCCGGAAGAGACATACTGTACGCACGCAGGATGAGGAACGGAAATTGAATGGGGAAGGTGAACGTAGGTTCTCGGGGTCGAATTCAAGATTCGCGCACGCCGAGAGGAAAGGTAAGTAGAGAAAAGCAAGAATCTCGGGGTCGAATGCAAGATTCGCGCACGCCGAGAGGAAAGGTAAGTAGAGAAAAGAAAGGAAATACCTCGGGGTCGAATGCAAGATTCGCGCACGCCGAGAGGAAAGGTAAGTAGAGAAAGGAAGAATCTCGGGGTCGAATGCAAGATTCGCGCACGCCGAGAGGAAAGGTAAGTAGAGAAAGGAAAGGAAATACCTCGGGGTCGAATGCAAGATTCGCGCACGCCGAGAGGAAAGATAAGTAGAGAAAAGGAAGAATCTCGGGGTCGAATGCAAGATTCGCGCACGCCGAGAGGAAAGATAAGTAGAGAAAAGGAAGAATCTCGGGGTCGAATGCAAGATTCGCGCACGCCGAGAGGAAAGGTAAGTAGAGAAGGGAAAGGAAATACCTCGGGGTCGAATGCAAGATTCGCGCACGCCGAGAGGAAAGGTAAGTAGAGAAAGGAAAGGAAATACCTCGGGGTCGAATGCAAGATTCGCGCACGCCGAGAGGAAAGGTAAGTAAAGGAAAAGGAAGAATCTCGGGGTCGAATACAAGATTCGCGCACGCCGAGAGGAAAGGTAAGTAAAGGAAAAGGAAGAATCTCGGGGTCGAATACAAAATTCGCGCACGCCGAGAGGAAAGGTAAGTAAAGGAAAAGGAAGAATCTCGGGGTCGAATACAAGATTCGCGCACGCCGAGAGGAAAGGTAAGTAAAGGAAAAGGAAGGGAAAAGGAAGTTAGGAGTGCCGTACTATTACTGCGGAAGGATTGATCTGCAGCAATACCAATTCCTCGGATTCCAAACAATATTGAGAAATGCGAACGAAATCTCGTAGAGAACGAAGTAATAAAACGACTCACCGAGCTGCAATATCGTGATTGCGATCCTCGGGTAGACACTTATAATTGCTACCATCGGGTGAGCACCTCGAGTACGTGTCCCGATGGTACTTGCCGCAGCTCTTCCTCTGTTATTTCCAAGTACTGTTCTGTGCACTCTGCGCACTGAGATGCTGGACGGATGGAGGATATTTCGGTGTTGCAGTGTGCACAAATGGAAATGCGTTGGGGTTCTTCGGCTTCTTCCCAAATATCGTAAGGGAGCTGCATTCGATAAATAATGCTGTGGTGCTGCGCGAAAGTTTCTTGAGGTTCACTGGCTTATTGTATTTATTAGAATAAGTCAAGAATACTTCGAAGATCGTTGAGGTATTTATTGAAATAATCGTGAAATTATTCTAAGTTCCTTAAGGTATTTATCGAAATAAATCGTGGAATTATTCAATGTTCCTTAAGGTATTTATCGAAATAAATCGTGGAATTATTCTAAGTTCCTTAAGGTATTTATTGAAATAATCGTGAAATAATTCTATGTTCCTTAAGGTATTTATTGAAATAAATCGTGAAATTATTCTAAGTTCTTTAAGGTATTTATCGAAATAAATCGTGAAATAATTCTATGTTCCTTAAGGTATTTATTGAAATAAATCGTGAAATTATTCTAAGTTCCTTAAGGTATTTATCGAAATAAATCGTGGAATTATTCTAAGTTCCTTAAGGTATTTATCGAAATAATTCACTGTATGATTCTAAAATCAAGACCGGTATATCAACGTTCACTGTCACTTGTAGATTGATTCACTGATGTGTAGGCGCTTGCTGCCACTCGAAGACTGAACTGAACGACTGAACGACTGGACTGAATGACTGAACTGAACGACTGTACGATTATTCAGGTGGTGCCGGCTTATTTATACCCATCCATGGAATCTCTGGTATGCGAGGAATGTCTGGTATGCGTGGTATGTCTGGTATGCGTGGTATGCGTGGTATGTTGACTGCTGCTGGAGTCGATTGCTCTGGAATGCCAGTGATCCTCAACCGGCAGGGGTTCTCCATTGTACCGAGATTGGTTAAAATAAATTATATTAGTTAATTACAATATCTTTATATGGTGAATTCGGATAGGTTGTTTGATGATATCTTTTGTAATAGAATATTTTAATAAATTGTATTGGTTAATTATGAGTCTTTTGTATTGTAGGTTCGGGTGTGTTATTTGATTTGATCATATTGCAGCGATATACTCGAGAGGATTCGAAAGGGGTTTTCTTCCTCGTGGAGTGAGGGCTTCTCTTGGGACGCAAAAGGGGTTTCTTCCTCGTGGAGTGAGGGCTTCTCTTGGGACGCGAAAGGGGTTTCTTCCTCGTGGAGTGAGGGCTTCTCTTGGGACGCAAAAGGGGTTTCTTCCTCGTGGAGTGAGGGCTTCTCTCGAGTGTCGTTGTTCTTCGTTTAAGGTAATGATGTTTTGTGTAGTGATGAGTTGGAATAATGAGAGATTTTATTTGTTTGCAGGTAGTCGGTGATGAGAAGAGAAATATAAGGTGAGTATCTTATGAGAGGAGTTTGTTCGAAAGCAGTCGATGATGAGAAATGTAATGTAAGGTAAGTATCTCGTTTGACTAGTGATGGGTTGGAGTAATAAGAGAGTTATTTGTTCACAGGCAGTCGATGATGAGAAGCGCAACATAAGGTAAGTACCTCGTTTAACTAGTGATGGGTTGGAGTAATAAGAGAGTTCGTTTGTTCACAGGTAATCGATGATGAGAAGCGCAACATAAGGTAAGTACCTCGTTTGACTAGTGATGGGTTGGAGTAATAAGAGAGTTCGTTTGTTCACAGGCAGTGGATATAGTTAATAAAGGAAGAAAAATGTGAGCCGACATGCGGCAAAAAATGACGGCACGTCACAATGTCGAATATCGCATTTTCCATGCTATTGGAGTGTATTTTTGATAATAAAGACTATTGCGACGCCTGGGAACTGAATCTTTAGCTGTAGTCGATGCAGGTCGATTGGAGATGTCGAATATCGAGGTTTCCAAGCTCAACGAGTGAATTTTCAATAAGAAGGACTATTGCGACGCCTGGGAACTGCCTCTTTGGCTGTTGTCTATGCAGATAGATTGGAAATGTCGAATGTCGCATTTTCCATGCTATACGAATGTATTTTTGATAATAAGGACGATTGCTACGCCTGGGAACAGCATCTTTGGCTGTTGTCTATGCAGATAGATTGGAAATGTCGAATATCGCGTTTTCCAAGCTCTACGAGTGAATTTTCAAAAAGGACTATTCCGACGCCTGGGAATTGAATCCTTAGCTGTTGTCGATGCAGATCGATTAGAAATGTCGATTATCGCGTTTTCCTTGCTGTACGAGTGAATTTTCAATAAGCACTATTGCGACGCCTGGGAACTGAATCTTTAGCTGTTGTCGATGCAGGTCGATTGGAGATGTCGAATATCGAGGTTTCCAAGCTCAACGAGTAAATTTTCAATAAGAAGGACTATTGCGACGCCTGGGAATTGAATCTTTAGCTGTTGTTGATGCAGATCGATTGGAAATGTCGAATATCGCATTTTCCATGCTATAGGAGTGTATCTTTGATAATAAAGACTATTGCGACGCCTGGGAACTGAATCTTTAGCTGTTGTCGATGCAGGTCGATTGGAGATGTCGAATCTCGAGGTATCCAAGCTCAACGAGTGAATTTTCAATAAGAAGGACTATTGCGACGCCTGGGAACTGCATCTTTGGCTGTTATCGATGCAGATCGATTGGAAATATCGAATATCGCGTTTTCCAAGCTCTACGAGTGAATTTTCAATAAGGACTATTGCGACGCCTGGGAACTGAATCTTTAGCTGTTGTTGATGCAGATCGATTGGAAATGTCGAATGTCGCATTTTCCATGCTATAGGAGTGTATTTTTGATAATAAAGGGAATTGAATCTTTTGCTGTTGTCGATGCAGATCGATTGGAAATGTCGAATATCGCGTTTTCCAAGCTCTACGAGTGAATTTTCAATAAGGAGTATTGCGACGCCTGGGAACTGAATCTTTAGCTGTTGTCGATGGAGGTCGATTGGAGATGTCGAATATCGAGGTATCCAAGCTCAACGAGTGAATTTTTAATAAGAAGGACTATTGCGACGCCTGGGAATTGAATCTTTAGCTGTTGTCGATGCAGATCGATTGGAAATGTCGAATGTCGCATTTTCCATGCTATACGAGTGTATTTTTGATAATAAGGACGGTTGCTACGCCTGGGAACTGCATCTTTGGCTGTTGTCTATGCAGATAGATTGGAAATGTCGAATATCGCGTTTTCCAAGCTCTACGAGTGAATTTTCAATAAGGACTATTCCGACGCCTGGGAATTGAATCCTTAGCTGTTGTCGATGCAGCTCGATTGGAAATGTCGAATATCGCGTTTTCCAAGCTCTACGAGTGAATTTTCAATAAGGACTATTGCGACGCCTGGGAATTGAATCTTTAGCTGTTGTTGATGCAGATCAATTGGAAATGTCGAATATCGCATTTTCCATGCTATAGGAGTGTATCTTTGATAATAAAGACTATTGCGACGCCTGGGAACTGAATCTTTAGCTGTTGTCGATGCAGGTCGATTGGAGATGTCGAATCTCGAGGTATCCAAGCTCAACGAGTGAATTTTCAATAAGAAGGACTATTGCGATGCCTGGGAACTGAATCTTTAGCTTTTGTCGATGCAGATCGATTAGAAATGTCAATTATCGCGTTTTCCTTGCTGTACGAGTGAATTTTCAATAAGCACTATTGCGACGCCTGGGAATTGAATCTTTAGCTGTTGTCGATGCAGATCGATTGGAAATGTCGAATGTCGCATTTTCCAAGCTATACGAGTGTATTTTTGATAATAAGGACGATTGCTACGCCTGGGAACTGAATCTGTAGCTGTTGTCGATGCAGATCGATTGGAAATGTCGAATATCGCGTTTTCCAAGTTCTACGAGTGAATTTTCAATAAGAAGACTATTGCGACGCCTGGGAACTGCCTCTTTGGCTGTTGTCGATGCAGATCGATTGGAAATATCGAATATCGCGTTTACCAAGCTCTACGAGTGAATTTTCAATAAGGACTATTGCGACGCCTGGGAACTGAATCTTTAGCTGTTGTTGATGCAGATCGATTGGAAATGTCGAATATCACATTTTTCATGCTATAGGAGTGTATTTTTGATAATAAAGACTATTGCGACGCCTGGGAACTGAATCTTTAGCTGTTGTTGATGCAGATCGATTGGAAATGTCGAATATCGCGTTTTCCAAGCTCTACGAGTGAATCTTCAATAAGAAAGACTATTGCGACGCCTGGGAACTGCATCTTTGGCTGTTGTCTATGCAGATTGATTGGAAATGTCGAATATCGCATTTTCCATGCTATAGGAGTGTATTTTTGAAAATAAAGACTATTGCGACGCCTGGGAACTGAATCTTTAGCTGTTGTCGATGCAGGTCGATTGGAGATGTCGAATCTCGAGGTATCCAAGCTCAACGAGTGAATTTTCAATAAGAAGGACTATTGCGATGCCTGGGAACTGAATCTTTAGCTTTTGTCGATGCTGATCGATTAGAAATGTCGATTATCGCGTTTTCCTTGCTGTACGAGTGAATTTTCAATAAGCACTATTGCGACGCCTGGGAACTGAATCTTTAGCTGTTGTCGATGCAGGTCGATTGGAGATGTCGAATATCGAGGTTTCCAAGCTCAACGAGTGAATTTTCAATAAGAAGGACTATTGCGACGCCTGGGAATTGAATCTTTAGCTGTTGTCGATGCAGATCGATTGGAAATGTCGAATGTCGCATTTTCCATGCTATACGAGTGTATTTTTGATAATAAAGACTATTGCGACGCCTGGGAACTGCATCTTTGGCTGTTGTCGATGCAGATCGATTGGAAATGTCGAATATCGAGGATTCCAAGCTCAACGAGTGAATTTTCAATAAGAAGGACTATTGCGACGCCTGGGAACTGCACCTTTGGCTGTTGTCGATGCAGATCGATTGGAAATGTCGAATATCGCGTTTTCCAAGCTCTACGAGTGAATTTTCAATAAGGACTATTGCGACGCCTGGGAACTGAATCTTTAGCTGTTGTCGATGCAGCTCGATTGGAAATGTCGAATATCGCGTTTTCCAAGCTCTACGAGTGAATTTTCAATAAGGAGTATTGCGACGCCTGGGAATTGAATCTTTAGCTGTTGTCGATGCAGATCGATTGGAAATGTCGAATGTCGGATTTTCCATGCGATACGAGTGTATTTTTGATAATAAGGACGATTGCTACGCCTGGGAACTGCATCTTTGGCTGTTGTCGATGCAGATCGATTGGAAATATCGCATATCGCGTTTACCAAGCTCTACGAGTGAATTTTCAATAAGGACTATTGCGACGCCTGGGAACTGAATCTTTAGCTGTCGTTGATGCAGATCGATTGGAAATGTCGAATATCGCATTTTCCATGCTATAGGAGTGTATTTTTGATAATAAAGACTATTGCGACGCCTGGGAATTGAATCTTTAGCTGTTGTCGATGCAGATCGATTGGAAATGTCGAATGCCGCATTTTCCATGCTATACGAGTGTATTTTTGATAATAAAGACTATTGCGACGCCTGGGAACTGCATCTTTGGCTGTTGTCGATGCAGATCGATTGGAAATGTCGAATATTGCGTTTTCCAAGCTCTACGAGTGAATCTTCAATAAGAAAGACTATTGCGACGCCTGGGAACTGCATCTTTGGCTGTTGTCTATGCAGATAGATTGGAAATGTCGAATATCGCATTTTCCATGCTATAGGAGTGTATTTTTGATAATAAAGACTATTGCGACTCCTGGGAACTGAATCTTTAGCTGTAGTCGATGCAGGTCGATTGGAGATGTCGAATATCGAGGTTTCCAAGCTCAACGAGTGAATTTTCAATAAGAAGGACTATTGCGACGCCTGGGAACTGCATCTTTGTCTGTTGTCGATGCAGATCGATTGGAAATGTCGAATATCGCGTTTTCCAAGCTCTACGAGTGAATTTTCAATAAGGACTATTGCGACGCCTGGGAACTGAATCTTTAGCTGTTGTCGATGCAGCTCGATTGGAAATGTCGAATATCGCGTTTTCCAAGCTCTACGAGTGAATTTTCAATAAGGACTATTGTGACGTGCCGTCATTTTTTGCCGCATGTCGGCTCACATTTTTCTTCCTTTATTAACTATATCCACTGCCTGTGAACAAATGAACTCTCTTATTACTCCAACCCATCACTAGTCAAACGAGGTACTTACCTTATGTTGCGCTTCTCATCATCGATTACCTGTGAACAAACGAACTCTCTTATTACTCCAACCCATCGCTAGTCAAACGAGGTACTTACCTTATGTTGCGCTTCTCATCATCGACTGCCTGTGAACAAATAACTCTCTTATTACTCCAACCCATCACTAGTCAAACGAGATACTTACCTTACATTACATTTCTCATCATCGACTGCTTTCGAACAAACTCCTCTCATAAGATACTCACCTTATATTTCTCTTCTCATCACCGACTACCTGCAAACAAATAAAATCTCTCATTATTCCAACTCATCACTACACAAAACATCATTACCTTAAACGAAGAACAACGACACTCGAGAGAAGCCCTCACTCCACGAGGAAGAAACCCCTTTTGCGTCCCAAGAGAAGCCCTCACTCCACGAGGAAGAAACCCCTTTTGCGTCCCAAGAGAAGCCCTCACTCCACGAGGAAGAAAACCCCTTTCGAATCCTCTCGAGTATATCGCTACAATATGATCAAATCAAATAACACACCCGAACCTACAATACAAAAGACTCATAATTAACCAATACAATTTATTAAAATATTCTATTACAAAATGATATCATCAAACAACCTATCCGAATTCACCATATAGCGATATTGTAATTAACTAATATAATTTATTTTAACCAATCTCGGTACAATGGAGAACCCCTGCCGGTTGAGGATCACTGGCATTCCAGAGCAATCGAATCCAGCAGCAGTCAACATACCACGCATACCACGCATACCAGACATACCACGCATACCAGACATTCCTCGCATACCAGAGATTCCAGGGATGGGTATAAATAAGCCGGCACCACCTGAATAATCATTCAGTACAGTCGTTCAGTCGTTCAGTTCAGTCTTCGAGTGGCAGCAAGCGCCTACACATCAGTGAATCAATCTACAAGTGACAGTGAACGTTGATATACCGGTCTTGATTTTAGAATCATACAGTGAATTATTTCGATAAATACCTTAAGGAACTTAGAATAATTCCACGATTTATTTCGATAAATACCTTAAGGAACTTAGAATAATTTCACGATTTATTTCAATAAATACCTTAAGGAACATAGAATTATTTCACGTTTATTTCAATAAATACCTCAACGAACTTCGAAGTATTCTTGACTTATTCTAATAAATACAAAAAGCCAGTGAACCTCAAGACACTTTCGCGCAACACCACAGCATTATTTATCGAATGCAGCTCCCTTACGATATTTGGGAAGAAGCCGAAGAAGCCCAACGCATTTCCATTTGTGCACACTGCAACACCGAAATCTCCTCCATCCGCCCAGCATCTCAGTGCGCAGAGTGCACAGAACAGTACTTCGAGATAACAGGGGAAGAGCTGTGGCAAGTACAATCGGGATAAGTACTCGAGGTGCTCACCCGATGGTAGCAATTATAAGTGTCTACCCGAGGATCGCAAACCCGACATTGCAGCTCGGTGAGTCGTTTTATTACTTCGTTCTCTACGAGATTTCGTTCGCATTTCTCAATATTGTTTGGAATCCGAGGAATTGGTATTGCTGCAGATCAATCCTTCCGCAGTAATAGTACGGCACTCCTAACTTCCTTTCCCTTCCTTTTCCTTTACTTACCTTTCCTCTCGGCGTGCGCGAATCTTGTATTCGACCCCGAGATTCTTCCTTTTCCTTTACTTACCTTTCCTCTCGGCGTGCGCGAATTTTGTATTCGACCCCGAGATTCTTCCTTTTCCTTTACGTACCTTTCCTCTCGGCGTGCGCGAATTTTGTATTCGACCCCGAGATAATTCCTTTTCCTTTACTTACCTTTCCTCTCGGCGTGCGCGAATTTTGTATTCGACCCCGAGATATTTCCTTTTCCTTTACTTACCTTTCCTCTCGGCGTGCGCGAATTTTGTATTCGACCCCGAGATTCTTCCTTTTCCTTTACTTATCCTTCCTCTCGGCGTGCGCGAATCTTGCATTCGACCCCGAGATTCTTCCTTTTCCTTTACTTACCTTTCCTCTCGGCGTGCGCGAATATTGTATTCGACCCCGAGATTCTTCCTTTTCCTTTACTTACCTTTCCTCTCGGCGTGCGCGAATCTTGCATTCGACCCCGAGGTATTTCCTTTCTTTTCTCTACTTACCTTTCCTCTCGGCGTTCGCGAATCTTGCATTCGACCCCGAGATTCTTCCTTTTCTCTACTTACCTTTCCTCTCGGCGTGCGCGAATCTTGAATTCGAGCCCGAGAACCTACGTTCACCTTCCCCATTCAATTTCCGTTCCTCATCCTGCGTGCGTACTGTATGTCTCTTCCGGAAGTAACCTGGAACGTGACATATTAAACTGGTGACAGCGGTGGGATATTCGAAAATTCAATCCCACAATTGCCTTCAAAACGACAATTAAAGCTTGAAACGCTTTAATATCAAAATTTTGATACGTGTTCTGAACATTAATCACCTACGAATAGATAACCGCCATATCACAACCCCCTCGCGCATATATATAAAAAATATATATATACATTTGTTCACCTCGCTCAAACATATACATAAAATACCATGTCGCTGTACGGTGACGCCGACGGATCCAACCCCCTCGCTTCCCCGTCGAGGATGCTAACAGAGCCTTCGACGCGTCGACCGCCGCGTTGCAAGATAAATTGAATCTCCTGCGCGAAAAACAAGCTCAAATCGAAGAGCATTACGAATTATTCATGAACAAGCAAATGCGACCTGTTAGTCCAGCCGACGATTTGGTGCAGGAAGAACAAACACACCAAACCGCCTCCGGGTTGGAAAACCTCGCAAAACAAATAGCCTGTCTGCAGGACGCAGTGGATGCGCTAACAAGAAAACAGCGCATTAAAACACATTTTGAAACCCCTGCCTCCGGTTACCGCGAAGGAAACCCGCGTAACGACGCGTTTATCGAACCGACAATGTACGGAAAACTTCAGGTCACTCTGAAGGATGCCGTCGAGACGGTACCGCGCTTCGATGGACATAACATGTGGATCCTGCAATTTGCGAGAGCGTGCAGACGAGCTCGAGAAATGATCCCTCCCGCGTCCGAACCTCAGTTAGCGCGCTTATTAAGGAACCGTTTACAAAACCACGCGTACTTGGTCGTGGAGGACTACTGCTTTGATACGGTTAACGCATTCATCGGCAGACTAAAAACGGTGTTCGCCCCCGCTAAAACTCTCGATCACTACCGCGGCGAACTGGCTAACATCATAATTGGAAGAAATGAACACATATTGGATTATATTTCAAGAGTAAAAGACTTGAAATTCGCCATCACCGACGAAGACGCTGATTATTATCGAAACTCAAGGACGGCGTTATACGATGTCGATCAGCTAGCGTTAAGATCATTTTTAGACGGACTTCCCCTTTCAATGCGCACTCAGATGGACCCCACGACATTGACATCCTTGGATGAAGCATCCGACAGAGCGGTCCGAGTAGCGAAATTGATCGAGCGCGATCGCCGCCGGTTTATGGGAGAAAGGACACACCGCACTCTATGCCAACTATGCAATCGGGAAGGACACGACGCGCGATCTTGCAGGACCTACCCGACTAATAATCATCCGCCCCTTGCGCGGGTCCCGGAACGATATAACGAAAGAGGTTTCGACCGTCTACCCCCAACGACGGATCATAATACGCCACGTCGACCTGAGACGCGAACCTGCAACTACTGTGGGAGAATAGGGCACTTGGCCGCGGAATGCCGTAAGAAAATGCGCGATCAGAACATGTCGGGAAACGACCAGCCCCCACGAGATTACAGGGAAGCGCCTCGTGGAATGGGCAGGACAAATGCACACCCGATAAATACATTCCGGCCTACGAACCAACTCCGCCCAGAATCGCCAAGGTGCACCTCTCCCCCTACAACAATGTTCCCTCCATCAACGTCCGCAGCCCGCAATTGAACTTTCCCACGGACTTGATGATCGACACGGGAGCAGAGGTAAACCTAATAAAACAATCATGCATCACGACGCCCTGCGAGATCGACAGGGACAACGTAATCGATTTAATCGGAATCACCGAAAACATGGTGCCCACCCTAGGCACCCTTACAGCAAATTTATTCAACTACCCCGTACAATTTCACGTCGTTGAAGACACTATACCCCTACGCTATCAAGGGTTATTGGGTTCGGGATTCCTAACCGAAAGCGGAGTAACGGTGGATTTCAAAAACAGATGGCTAGCGTTTAATGGCAATTTCGTCCCTTTCAACAAAATCGAGGAAGTAACAGTACCCCCGAGAACCAGCGTGGTCGCACAAGCGACAGTTACTAACCCTGAAATCGAGGAAGGATATATTCCACGCATAGACATAGGAGAAGGGCTATACGCAGGACAAGCCCTAGTGCGAAACCAGGATGGCAAGGCAAACATACGAATCATTAACCCCAATGAGCAACCGGCGAGTATCCAGATACCCCCAGTCCAGCTGGAAAAATTTGAAGAAACTCCCACAACGTACCCCCAAGTGAAGCATACCGAGGAAACCGTGACTTCGAAGCAAACCGAAGACACGATGAACCCCAATTCTCAAACGGGCAACCGGCCCACCCCCCTTAGCGAAACCCTCATAGAAGGAAGAACCCAGCGAAACGGACAAAGGTCCACACCCCTCGGATGCCTAATTGCGGATCAGAAGGTAGCACACCAAATTAACCCCACAGAAGGATTACAAGGGTCCACACCCGCCGAAGCCCCTTACAGGGACCAGCTCACCCAACAAACACGAGTTGCAGAGATACTTGACCTCATATCCCCGAAGGACCTCAATCGGGAAGAAGAAGATCACGTCCGACAACTCGTCAGTAAATACGAAGACGTATTCCACTTGCCCAGCGAACCCCTAGGCCATACGCACGCCATTAGCCACTCCATAGAAACCACAGACTCGATACCCGTGTTTACTAAACAATACCGCTTCCCTCCTATTCACAAGGAAGAAATCCGTACACAAATGGAGGAACTGCTGAAGAAGGAAATTATCAAACCATCCGTCTCCCCGTACAGTTCGCCTCTCTGGATAGTTCCAAAAAAGCCAGGAGCCGACGGGAAACGAAAATGGAGAATGGTAATTGACTATCGCCAACTTAATCAAAAAACAGTTCCAGACGCGTACCCGCTCCCAAATATCATAGATATACTTGATCAGCTCGGCAGCGCCAAGTATTTTTCAGTGTTCGATCTTGTTTCTGGTTTTCACCAAATCCCTATGAAACCAGAACACGCGCAGAAAACTGCGTTCTCGGCCCCACACGGGCATTACGAATTCTCAAGAATGCCCTTCGGATTACGCAACGCACCCGCGACGTTCCAGCGACTTATGGATCACGTCCTTTCAGGGCTGCAAGGGTCCGAAATGTTCGTCTACTTAGATGATATTGTTATCTATTGCAGTTCAATTAGTGAACACGAAATCAAATTTCGAAGGCTCGCCAATAGGCTGCGCGAAGCTAACCTAAAATTACAACCCTGTAAATGCCAATTTTTACGAAAGGAAGTGGTGTATCTGGGCCACGACCTCACGCAGGACGGCGTAAGACCCGATCCTCAGAAGATAATCTCCGTCACGAATTATCCTGCACCCCGCACAACAAAAGGTATTAAACAATTCCTAGGATTGACCGGGTATTATAGGCGATTTATCCCAGACTTCTCGAAGGAAGCGCGACCCCTCCTTAAAAAGGGGACAACCTTCGTTTGGGATGTGCAGCAACAAAAATCCTTCGAGTATCTCAAGGACAAGTTGGTCAGTGAACCTATTTTGCAATTTCCCGACTTCGAAAAGGAATTCCACCTCACGACGGACGCGTCCGATTATGCTGTGGGAGGCGTAATTTCTCAAACTTACGCGGATAAGGAACTCCCCCTTGCATATGCATCCAGACTGCTGTGCCAAGCTGAAGTGAATTACTCCACCATCGAGAAGGAACTCCTTGCAATAGTATACTGCACCAGCCATTTCCGACCATACCTATACGGAAAGAAATTCATCCTATACACGGATCACCAGCCGTTGGTCTGGCTCCATAGAGTCAAGGACCCAACGTCCCGACTCGTTCGATGGCGGCTAAAACTAGCCGAATTCGACTATGAAATACAATACCAACCGGGGAAATCTAATAAGGTAGCCGACGCGCTCTCCCGTAATCCCCCCGAAAAAACGACAGCAGTCACCTGTCCTATCCGCCCACGACCGAGTTCCGACTCAGACGCAGAACTATTCCTCGGACCTGAAAACAGAAAACGGCCCAGATATCATGGACCCGTACATTTGCATTGGGAAACAGGACGAGAAAGCTCTACAGACTCGGACGAACCTATTTTTAGTCACCCCAACCCTCCGAGAAGACCACAACACAAAGATATCTCGGACATGGACCCGACGCCACCGCTACAATCAGTCCGCAATACGCCATCCACCAGCAGAGCTGAACCAGAATTTCAGCCTATCAGCCGAACCGAAATGCATCCAGAAGAAGGAACTGATACGCCTCCTAATCTCCCCGTCAGTATAGACGACGACTCTACAGGAGAATCGGACGATGGCCTCACGGATAGCGACCAACCGGAAACCACTCCGCAAAACCAGAACCACAGCGGCACCATTCGCGTCAGTCCGGACCCCTTGGTCGCCCAACACGGGCCCGTAATAATCTTTTTGGCCGCAGATGGCAACCCCTGTGACAATGGAGGAGAGAATCTAAGAAAGTACGCAGATCTCCCTATTAGAAGAGACCTCACGCTCGGGCGAGCACGCGTACTGAAACACAGAGGAAAAACGGTCATTGGTCTAGTCGTCAAGGAGAAAACCAACTTCCCAGTGGATCCAGGAATCTTCCATAGTGCTACCGATTCATTGAAGGACGTGGTACGAGAATTGCGATTGTCAGCAGCAAGCATCGCAAAAACTCCGCAAATTGGAACCCTCACCTGGGAAGAAATAATATACGAAATACGCTCTAAACTAATAGAGGAAAACTTACAACTAACCATTTGCACGCAAACGGTGCAAATACCCGACGCAATTCTAAGGTTACCCATTATTCAAGACAACCACTCTTCAGCCGTAGGAGGACACAGAGGAGTAACAAAAACGATAAAAAGAATCCGCCAAAATTATTACTGGCAAGGATTGAAGCAACAAGTGAGGATATACATAAAAAGTTGCATAATGTGCCAGAAAAAGAAATTAGTACGGGTCAAAACTCGACAACCAATGATTTTAACCGACACCCCTGGGGCAGCATTCGACAAGATCGGTATGGACATAGTAGGTCCTCTCCCTATCTCACCATCCGGGAATACATACATATTAACGATGCAAGATCTGCTCACGAAATACTTTGTATGCGCACCACTGAAGGGCACCACCTCCCTGGAAGTTGCCGACGCCTTCATAAGGAATTTAATATGCCGATTCGGCGCACCAAAAGCCGTTCTCACCGACCAAGGATCGAATTTCATCAGCGCGTTTATGAAAACCATTGCCCGTAAATTCAGGATCGCGCAATGTAAGACCACCGCGTTCCATCCCCAATCAAATGGATCCTTAGAAAGATCTCATATAGTGTTAGTAGAATTTTTGAAAATGTACGTGAGTCAAAACGACGATTGGGATAGCTGGACCGATCTCGCGGCATTCTCCTACAATACGAGTTTCCATGAAGGTACGGGCTATACTCCACATGAATTAGTCTTCGGAAAAATAGCACGGGTCCCCGCCCAACAGCGGCCGGTCGAACCCCCAGACGACGAAACCTACGGGGGTTACCTCTCGCGATTAACGGAGTGCATTAATGAATTACAAAATCTCGCCGCGGATAGATTAAAACGCGCTAAAGAAAGGTACAAAATGTATTACGATCGTCGTATAAACGAGGAAACCTTCCAAGCCGGAGACGAGGTGTTTGTAATAAAAAATAGCCGCAAGGGTAAATTCGCGGATCATTACACCGGCCCGCACAAGGTCATTGAAGTACTTCCTTTGCATAACCTAAAGATTTCGTGGAATAACGGCTACAAGGTTATTCATGCGAACAAAGCGCGGAAAATCACCCACTAAAAATCGACACTCCCCCTTTTCCCCCTTTTTTACATACCGATAGTATCACTAAATTTACCCACGACAATTCTTGAAACCCAATTTAATTCTACGTGTCGATATCCTCTTGGATATCGCTCCCCCTTTTCCCCCTTTTTTACATACCGATAGTATCACTAAATTTACCCACGACAATTCATGAAACACCAATTTAATTCTACGTGTCGATATCCTCTTGGATATCGCTCCCCCATTTTCTCCCCCCCCCACCCTTTTAATTTTCATTTCTTTCAGACGGTATTTCTAATTTTCTCCAAAATAATTCTCAGGATCAAATCTGAATTAACACCGCACGTCGATATCCCCTTGGATATCGCCCCTCCCCCTTATCGCTCTCCATCACAGTCTCGCACTTGCGAAAATTTAACATAAACTATCAACACGCGTCGATATCCCTTCGGATATCGCTCCTCCCCTTATACCAATACACTATATACTCTAAAAAATTACACTTACATAAAAAATTGATATCTTATTTAACTTACATTAAAATTAATACCTCTTATTAGACGTAATTTAACAAAAAAAAGAGAGAGAAAACAAACAAAAATAATAAGATACATATATAGGCGTATATGTATGTATCAGTCATGTAAATATAACTTAGGATTACGAAGTGAAACAAATGTATATACATATATAGTTGTATTAAACCTTACCCAACCCGCCACACTAATAATATTTCGATAAAAGTCACAATAGGTTGAGAACCACTGCAGAAATACGCGACATTCCTGACATACCAACATTCTTAGCATTCCTAGCATACTAACATTCTTCGCATTCCAACTCTCCTATAAGTGCGAGTCCGCGCCACGTGTTCCACCATTCGAGTACAACCATGCCCGGAAACAACCGCAACCGAAAACGGTGCAAGGCTGCCGGCACTTATTGCCGCGCAGCCAGGAAGAAAATTCCACGGTTAACACGCCGTAAGGCGCTCCCTAAAATTCTAGTGGACGAAATTTTGCCGGCCACAAGAAGAGTTTCGTTTGTACGGTCCCCGGCCAACGCGGAAGCCCCGGTAAAGGAATCGCCCACGAGAACCGCCACCGTACCGACCACGGAACAGGCGAAAACCGAGACCCGCGTGGAAGTTGTAAGTGACACTTGCACAATTATAACTTACCACGAAGGCGACGCAGCCACCGCCGTCGACGAGCATTTTAAACGATCCTTGGGACATCTAGAGGTGAGTATGCCACCTGTTCATCACCCGCAGGAACCGGCGACAATGGTTCAAATTGCCTTACAGGCGACGATTCCTCCACCCCCGCCAGTCATTGAAGTGTTGGACACCTCCACCGCCTTCCGAGTGGAGCACGGCGCTTTAGAGGAATCGGTATTATTTGAAGTGTGCGACATACACTTCACCCCCGCGCATACCCCAAATGCTCCTCCAGTCGAACAGGAATCGGCGCAGCCTGAGTGGCTCGACATCCTGCTCGACTTTAACGATTTACTTTAATTATTTAACCTTATTAATTAATCCTACGTTTAATTCATATTATATTAATCTTCCTTATATCTACCCTACTTAATTATTAACACTATTACTTATTCCTAAATTTAATTTTTGCTAAGCCTAAGTTAACCTACTATAACAAAAAAATTGAAAAACACAAAAAGAAAGCAAATCATTTAAAATCGGAGCTGTGATGTAATCGCTGGACTGCCCCTGCGGCAATGCGACGTCCACCATTTACTGAGCCCACAAATATATCCATTTTATTTTATTTTTATCATGCAATACTTACCTTGGTATTAATCATTCTAACATGTTAAACTTTTATTCTTTTCAAAACAACTACTAAGTTCATTTCGTTCAACTAATGAAAACAATTATAGTTTATCCAATATATCTCCTACTAACAACGAGAGAAAACAAAGACAGTTCGTTCCGAAATACTCCACCCTCAATTTTAATCCGTCTAATTAAGGAGAAATAACTTTATTTTATACTGATTTGTTTTACTCTGATACAATAATAAAAAAAAAATTATAATTTTAGTTATCAGGCAAGGTTATAATTATTTTATGAAATCACAACGCAAAAGCAATAAACGAAAACAAGCTTTTATTTTATTTAAACATACATAAATTTCACTTCACATAAGGGAAAACAATTTCATTGCATATCGTTTACCTGCTACGAATACAGGATTAAGGGAAAAGGTTATTTTTCGTTCAAGCCACGTCTCCCGCTAAAGAAATGCAGGCATTTCTTAAAATAAGGGGGGAGGTGTGACGTGCCGTCATTTTTTGCCGCATGTCGGCTCACATTTTTCTTCCTTTATTAACTATATCCACTGCCTGTGAACAAATGAACTCTCTTATTACTCCAACCCATCACTAGTCAAACGAGGTACTTACCTTATGTTGCGCTTCTCATCATCGATTACCTGTGAACAAACGAACTCTCTTATTACTCCAACCCATCACTAGTCAAACGAGGTACTTACCTTATGTTGCGCTTCTCATCATCGATTACCTGTGAACAAACGAACTCTCTTATTACTCCAACCCATCACTAGTCAAACGAGGTACTTACCTTATGTTGCGCTTCTCATCATCGACTGCCTGTGAACAAATAACTCTCTTATTACTCCAACCCATCACTAGTCAAACGAGATACTTACCTTACATTACATTTCTCATCATCGACTGCTTTCGAACAAACTCCTCTCATAAGATACTCACCTTATATTTCTCTTCTCATCACCGACTACCTGCAAACAAATAAAATCTCTCATTATTCCAACTCATCACTACACAAAACATCATTACCTTAAACGAAGAACAACGACACTCGAGAGAAGCCCTCACTCCACGAGGAAGAAACCCCTTTTGCGTCCCAAGAGAAGCCCTCACTCCGCGAGGAAGAAACCCCTTTCGCGTCCCAAGAGAAGCCCTCACTCCACGAGGAAGAAACCCCTTTTGCGTCCCAAGAGAAGCCCTCACTCCACGAGGAAGAAAACCCCTTTCGAATCCTCTCGAGTATATCGCTACAATATGATCAAATCAAATAACACACCCGAACCTACAATACAAAAGACTCATAATTAACCAATACAATTTATTAAAATATTCTATTACAAAATGATATCATCAAACAACCTATCCGAATTCACCATATAGCGATATTGTAATTAACTAATATAATTTATTTTAACCAATCTCGGTACAATGGAGAACCCCTGCCGGTTGAGGATCACTGGCATTCCAGAGCAATCGACTCCAGCAGCAGTCAACATACCACGCATACCACGCATACCAGACATACCACGCATACCAGACATTCCTCGCATACCAGAGATTCCAGGGATGGGTATAAATAAGCCGGCACCACCTGAATAATCATTCAGTCCAGTCGTTCAGTCGTTCAGTTCAGTCTTCGAGTGGCAGCAAGCGCCTACACATCAGTGAATCAATCTACAAGTGACAGTGAACGTTGATATACCGGTCTTGATTTTAGAATCATACAGTGAATTATTTCGATAAATACCTTAAGGAACTTAGAATAATTCCACGATTTATTTCGATAAATACCTTAAGGAACATAGAATTATTTCACGATTTATTTCAATAAATACCTTAAGGAACTTAGAATAATTCCACGATTTATTTCGATAAATACCTTAAGGAACTTAGAATAATTCCACGATTTATTTCGATAAATACCATAAGGAACATAGAATTATTTCACGATTTATTTCAATAAATACCTTAAGGAACTTAGAATAATTCCACGATTTATTTCGATAAATACCTTAAGGAACATTGAATAATTCCACGATTTATTTCGATAAATACCTTAAGGAACTTAGAATAATTTCACGATTATTTCAATAAATACCTCAACGAACTTCGAAGTATTCTTGACTTATTCTAATAAATACAATAAGCCAGTGAACCTCAAGAAACTTTCGCGCAGCACCACAGCATTATTTATCGAATGCAGCTCCCTTACGATATTTGGGAAGAAGCCGAAGAAGAGGAGGACCAGGAATTTCAGGGTCCCTGGGACGGCGTCCTTCCCTCTGATTATCCAGAGATTTATAAACCCCTGCTAGACATTTGGTGTTCCACTATCGCCACAGTAGGAATATACATAAGCGACTGGGGCCGAATTTGCATCAACTGTTACAATCAGTTGACCCCCATACAAGGACAAGCATATCAATCAGGAGGTTGGCATGACATGAGCACTGCCGAAGAAGCCCAACGCATTTCCATTTGTGCACACTGCAACACCGAAATCTCCTCCATCCGCCCAGCATCTCAGTGCGCAGAGTGCACAGAACAGTACTTCGAAATAACAGCGGAAGAGCTGTGGCAAGTACAATCGGGACTAGTACTCGAGGTGCTCACCCGATGGTAGCAATTATACGTGTCTACCCGAGGATCGCAAACCCGACATTGCAGCTCGGTGAGTCGTTTTATTATTTCGTTCCTTACGAGATTTCGTTCACATTTCTCAATATTGTTTGGAATCCGAGGAATTGGTATTGCTGCAGATCAATCCTTCCGCAGTAATAGTACGGCACTCCTAACTTGGTTTCCCTTCCTTTTCCTTTACCTCCCTTTCCTCTCGGCGTGCGCGAATCTTGCATTCGACCCCGAGATTCCTCCTTTTCTCTACTTACCTTTCCTCTCGGCGTGCGCGAATCTTGCATTCGACCCCGAGGTATTTCCTTTCCTTTCTCTACTTACCTTTCCTCTCGGCGTGCGCGAATCTTGCATTCGACCCCGAGATTCTTCCTTTTCCTTTACTTACCTTTCCTCTCGGCGTGCGCGAATCTTGCATTCGACCCCGAGGTAATTCCTTTCCATTCTCTACTTACCTTTCCTCTCGGCGTGCGCGAATCTTGCATTCAACCCCGAGGTATTTCCTTTCCTTTCTCTACTTACCTTTCCTCTCGGCGTGCGCGAATTTTGTATTCGACCCCGAGATTCTTCCTTTTCTCTACTTACCTTTCCTCTCGGCGTGCGCGAATCTTGCATTCGACCCCGAGGTATTTCCTTTCCTTTCTCTACTTACCTTTCCTCTCGGCGTGCGCGAATCTTGCATTCGACCCCGAGATTCTTCCTTTTATCTACTTACCTTTCCTCTCGGCGTGCGCGAATCTTGAATTCGACCCCGAGAACCTACGTTCACCTTCCCCATTCAATTTCCGTTCCTCATCCTGCGTGCGTACAGTATGTCTCTTCCGGAAGTAACCTGGAACGTGACACTTTCCTCTCGGCGTGCGCGAATTTTGTATTCGACCCCGAGATTCTTCCTTTTCCTTTACTTACCTTTCCTCTCGGCGTGCGCGAATTTTGTTTTCGACCCCGAGATATTTCCTTTTCCTTTACTTACCTTTCCTCTCGGCGTGCGCGAATTTTGTATTCGACCCCGAGATTCTTCCTTTTCCTTTACTTACCCTTCCTCTCGGCGTGCGCGAATCTTGCATTCGACCCCGAGATTCTTCCTTTTCCTTTACTTACCTTTCCTCTCGGCGTGCGCGAATTTTGTATTCGACCCCGAGATTCTTCCTTTTCTCTACTTACCTTTCCTCTCGGCGTGCGCGAATCTTGCATTCGACCCCGAGGTATTTCCTTTCCTTTCTCTACTTACCTTTCCTCTCGGCGTGCGCGAATCTTGCATTCGACCCCGAGATTCTTCCTTTTATCTACTTACCTTTCCTCTCGGCGTGCGCGAATCTTGAATTCGACCCCGAGAACCTACGTTCACCTTCCCCATTCAATTTCCGTTCCTCATCCTGCGTGCGTACAGTATGTCTCTTCCGGAAGTAACCTGGAACGTGACACTTTCCTCTCGGCGTGCGCGAATTTTGTATTCGACCCCGAGATTCTTCCTTTTCCTTTACTTGCCTTTCCTCTCGGCGTGCGCGAATTTTGTATTCGACCCCGAGATTCTTCCTTTTCCTTTACTTACCTTTCCTCTCGGCGTGCGCGAATCTTGCATTCGACCCCGAGGTATTTCCTTTCTTTTCTCTACTTACCTTTCCTCTCGGCGTGCGCGAATCTTGCATTCGACCCCGAGATTCTTCCTTTTCTCTACTTACCTTTCCTCTCGGCGTGCGCGAATCTTGAATTCGAGCCCGAGAACCTACGTTCACCTTCCCCATTCAATTTCCGTTCCTCATCCTGCGTGCGTACTGTATGTCTCTTCCGGAAGTAACCTGGAACGTGACACTATTGCGACGCCTGGGAACTGAATCTTTAGCTGTTGTTGATGCAGATCGATTGGAAATGTCGAATATCGCATTTTCCATGCTATAGGAGTGTATTTTTGATAATAAAGACTATTGCGATGCCTGGGAACTGAATCTTTAGCTGTTGTCGATGCAGGTCGATTGGGGATGTCGAATATCGAGGTTTCCAAGCTCAACGAGTGAATTTTCAATAAGAAGGACTATTGCGACGCCTGGGAACTGCATCTTTGGCTGTTATCGATGCAGATCGATTGGAAATATCGATTATCGCGTTTTCCAAGCTCTACGAGCGTATTTTTGATAATAAGGACGATTGCTACGCCTGGGAACTGAATCTGTAGCTGTTGTCGATGCAGATCGATTGGAAATGTCGAATATCGCGTTTTCCAAGTTCTACGAGTGAATTTTCAATAAGAAGACTATTGCGACGCCTGGGAACTGCCTCTTTGGCTGTTGTCGATGCAGATCAATTGGAAATATCGAATATCGCGTTTACCAAGCTCTACGAGTGAATTTTCAATAAGGACTATTGCGACGCCTGGGAATTGAATCTTTAGCTGTTGTTGATGCAGATCGATTGGAAACGTCGAATATCGCGTTTTCCAAGCTCTACGAGTGAATTTTCAATAAGGACTATTGCGACGCCTGGGAATTGAATCTTTAGCTGTTGTTGATGCAGATCGATTGGAAATGTCGAATATCGCATTTTCCATGCTATTGGAGTGTATTTTTGATAATAAAGACTATTGCGACGCCTGGGAACTGAATCTTTAGCTGTTGTCGATGCAGGTCGATTGGAGATGTCGAATATCGAGGTTTCCAAGCTCAACGAGTGAATTTTCAATAAGAAGGACTATTGCGACGCCTGAGAATTGAATCTTTAGCTGTTGTCGATGCAGATCGATTGGAAATGTCGAATATCGCGTTTTCCAAGCTCTACGAGTGAATTTTCAATAAGGAGTATTGCGACGCCTGGGAACTGAATCTTTAGCTGTTGTCGATGGAGGTCGATTGGAGATGTCGAATATCGAGGTATCCAAGCTCAACGAGTGAATTTTCAATAAGAAGAACTATTGCGACGCCTGGGAATTGAATCTTTAGCTGTCGTCGATGCAGATCGATTGGAAATGTCGAATGTCGCATTTTCCATGCTATACGAGTGTATTTTTGATAATAAGGACGATTGCTACGCCTGGGAACTGAATCTGTAGCTGTTGTTGATGCAGATCGATTGGAAATGTCGAATATCGCATTTTCCATGCTATAGGAGTGTATTTTTGATAATAAAGACTATTGCGACGCCTGGGAACTGAATCTTTAGCTGGTGTTGATGCAGATCGATTGGAAATGTCGAATATCGCGTTTTCCAAGCTCTACGAGTGAATCTTCAATAAGAAAGATTATTGCGACGCCTGGGAACTGCATCTTTGGCTGTTGTCTATGCAGATAGATTGGAAATGTCGAATATCGCGTTTTCCAAGCTCTACGAGTGAATTTTCAATAAGGACTATTCCGACGCCTGGGAATTGAATCTTTAGCTGTTGTCGATGCAGCTCGATTGGAAATGTCGAATATCGCGTTTTCCAAGCTCTACGAGTGAATTTTCAATAAGGACTATTGCGACGCCTGGGAATTGAATCTTTAGCTGTTGTTGATGCAGATCGATTGGAAATGTCGAATATCGCATTTTCCATGCTATAGGAGTGTATCTTTGATAATAAAGACTATTGCGACGCCTGGGAACTGAATCTTTAGCTGTTGTCGATGCAGGTCGATTGGAGATGTCGAATCTCGAGGTATCCAAGCTCAACGAGTGAATTTTCAATAAGAAGGACTATTGCGATGCCTGGGAACTGAATCTTTAGCTTTTGTCGATGCAGATCGATTAGAAATGTCAATTATCGCGTTTTCCTTGCTGTACGAGTGAATTTTCAATAAGCACTATTGCGACGCCTGGGAATTGAATCTTTAGCTGTTGTCGATGCAGATCGATTGGAAATGTCGAATGTCGCATTTTCCAAGCTATACGAGTGTATTTTTGATAATAAGGACGATTGCTACGCCTGGGAACTGAATCTGTAGCTGTTGTCGATGCAGATCGATTGGAAATGTCGAATATCGCGTTTTCCAAGTTCTACGAGTGAATTTTCAATAAGAAGACTATTGCGACGCCTGGGAACTGAATCTTTAGCTGTTGTCGATGCAGGTCGATTGGAGAAGTCGAATCTCGAGGTATCCAAGCTCAACGAGTGAATTTTCAATAAGAAGGACTATTGCGATGCCTGGGAACTGAATCTTTAGCTTTTGTCGATGCAGATCGATTAGAAATATCAATTATCGCGTTTTCCTTGCTGTACGAGTGAATTTTCAATAAGCACTATTGCGACGCCTGGGAACTGCATCTTTGGCTGTTGTCTATGCAGATAGATTGGAAATGTCGAATATCGCATTTTCCATGCTATAGGAGTGTATTTTTGATAATAAAGACTATTGCGACGCCTGGGAACTGCATCTTTAGCTGTGGTCGATGCAGGTCGATTGGAGATGTCGAATATCGAGGTATCCAAGCTCAACGAGTGAATTTTCAATAAGAAGGACTATTGCGAAGCCTGGGAACTGAATCTTTAGCTTTTGTCGATGCAGATCGATTAGAAATGTCGATTATCGCGTTTTCCTTGCTGTACGAGTGAATTTTCAATAAGCACTATTGCGACGCCTGGGAACTGAATCTTTATCTGTTGTCGATGCAGGTCGATTGGAGATGTCGAATATCGAGGTTTCCAAGCTCAACGAGTGAATTTTCAATAAGAAGGACTATTGCGACGCCTGGGAATTGAATCTTTAGCTGTTGTCGATGCAGATCGATTGGAAATGTCGAATGTCGCATTTTCCATGCTATACGAGTGTATTTTTGACAATAAAGACTATTGCGACGCCTGGGAACTGCATCTTTGGCTGTTGTCGATGCAGCTCGATTGGAAATGTCGAATATTGCGTTTTCCTAGCTCTACGAGTGAATTTTCAATAAGAAGGACTATTGCGATGCCTGGGAACTGAATCTTTAGCTTTTGTCGATGCAGATCGATTAGAAATGACGATTATCGCGTTTTCCAAGCTCTACGAGTGAATTTTCAATAAGGACTATTGCGACGCCTGGGAACTGCATCTTTGGCTGATGTCGATGCAGATCGATTGGAAATGTCGAATATCGCGTTTTCCAAGCTCTACGAGTGAATTTTCAATAAGGACTATTGCGACGCCTGGGAACTGAATCTTTAGCTGTTGTCGATGCAGATCGATTGGAAATGTCGAATGTCGCATTTTCCATGCTTTACGAGTGTATTTTTGATAATAAGGACGATTGCGACGCCTGGAAACTGAATCTGTAGCTGTTGTCGATGCAGATCGATTGGAAATGTCGAATATCGCGTTTTCCAAGTTCTACGAGTGAATTTTCAATAAGAAGGACTATTGCAACGCCTGGGAATTGAATCTTTAGCTGTTGTCGATGCAGATCGATTGGAAATGTCGAATGTCGCATTTTCCATGCTATACGAGTGTATTTTTGATAATAAGGACGATTGCGACGCCTGGGAACTGAATCTGTAGCTGTTTTCGATGCAGGTCGATTGGAAATGTCGAATATCGCGTTTCCCAAGTTCTACGAGTGAATTTTCAATAAGAAGGACTATTGCGACGCCTGGGAACTGCATCTTTGGCTGATGTCGATGCAGATCGATTGGAAATGTCGAATATCGCGTTTTCCAAGCTCTACGAGTGAATTTTCAATAAGGACTATTGCGACGCCTGGGAACTGAATCTTTAGCTGTTGTTGACGCAGATCGATTGGAAACGTCGAATATCGCGTTTTCCAAGCTCTACGAGTGAATTTTCAATAAGGACTATTGCGACGCCTGGGAATTGAATCTTTAGCTGTTGTTGATGCAGATCGATTGGAAATGTCGAATATCGCGTTTTCCAAGTTCTACGAGTGAATTTTCAATAAGAAGGACTATTGCGACGCCTGGGAATTGAATCTTTAGCTGTTGTCGATGCAGATCGATTGGAAATGTCGAATGTCGCATTTTCCATGCTATACGAGTGTGTTTTTGATAATAAGGACGATTGCTACGCCTGGGAACTGAATCTGTAGCTGTTGTCGATGCAGATCGATTGGAAATGTCGAATACCGCGTTTTCCAAGTTCTATGAGTGAATTTTCAATAAGAAGACAATTGCGACGCCTGGGAACTGCATCTTTGGCTGTTGTCGATGCAGATCGATTGGAAATATCGAATATCGCGTTTACCAAGCTCTACCAGTGAATTTTCAATAAGGACTATTGCGACGCCTGGGAACTGAATCTTTAGCTGTTGTTGATGCAGATCGATTGGAAATGTCGAATATCGCATTTTCCATGCTATAGGAGTGTATTTTTGATAATAAAGACTATTGCGACGCCTGGGAACTGAATCTTTAGCTGTTGTCGATGCAGGTCGATTGGAGATGTCGAATATCGAGGTTTCCAAGCTCAAAGAGTGAATTTTCAATAAGAAGGACTATTGCGACGCCTGGGAACTGCATCTTTGGCTGTTGTCGATGCAGATCGATTGGAAATGTCGAATATCGCGTTTTCAAAGCTCTACGAGTGAATTTTCAATAAGGCCTATTGCGACGCCTGGGAACTGAATCTTTAGCTGTTGTCGATGCAGGTCGATTGGAAATGTCGAATATCGCGTTTTCCAAGCTCTACGAGTGAATTTTCAATAAGGACTATTCCGACGCCTGGGAATTGAATCTTTAGCTGTTGTCGATGCAGCTCGATTGGAAATGTCGAATATCGCGTTTTCCAAGCTCTACGAGTGAATTTTCAATAAGGACTATTGCGATGCCTGAGAACTGAATCTTTAGCTGTTGTCGATGCAGGTCGATTGGAGATGTCGAATATCGAAGTATCCAAGCTCAACGAGTGAATGTTCAATAAGAAGGACTATTGCGATGCCTGGGAACTGAATCTTTAGCTTTTGTCGATGCAGATCGATTAGAAATGACGATTATCGCGTTTTCCAAGCTCTACGAGTGAATTTTCAATAAGGACTATTGCGACGCCTGGGAACTGCATCTTTGGCTGATGTCGATGCAGATCGATTGGAAATGTCGAATATCGCGTTTTCCAAGCTCTACGAGTGAATTTTCAATAAGGACTATTGCGACGCCTGGGAACTGAATCTTTAGCTGTTGTCGATGCAGATCGATTGGAAATGTCGAATGTCGCATTTTCCATGCTTTACGAGTGTATTTTTGATAATAAGGACGATTGCGACGCCTGGAAACTGAATCTGTAGCTGTTGTCGATGCAGATCGATTGGAAATGTCGAATATCGCGTTTTCCAAGTTCTACGAGTGAATTTTCAATAAGAAGGACTATTGCAACGCCTGGGAATTGAATCTTTAGCTGTTGTCGATGCAGATCGATTGGAAATGTCGAATGTCGCATTTTCCATGCTATACGAGTGTATTTTTGATAATAAGGACGATTGCGACGCCTGGGAACTGAATCTGTAGCTGTTTTCGATGCAGGTCGATTGGAAATGTCGAATATCGCGTTTCCCAAGTTCTACGAGTGAATTTTCAATAAGAAGGACTATTGCGACGCCTGGGAACTGCATCTTTGGCTGATGTCGATGCAGATCGATTGGAAATGTCGAATATCGCGTTTTCCAAGCTCTACGAGTGAATTTTCAATAAGGACTATTGCGACGCCTGGGAACTGAATCTTTAGCTGTTGTTGACGCAGATCGATTGGAAACGTCGAATATCGCGTTTTCCAAGCTCTACGAGTGAATTTTCAATAAGGACTATTGCGACGCCTGGGAATTGAATCTTTAGCTGTTGTTGATGCAGATCGATTGGAAATGTCGAATATCGCATTTTCCATGCTATAGGAGTGTATTTTTGATAATAAAGACTATTGCGACGCCTGGGAACTGAATCTTTAGCTGTTGTCGATGCAGGTCGATTGGAGATGTCGAATATCGAGGTATCCAAGCTCAACGAGTGAATTTTCAATAAGAAGGACTATTGCGATGCCTGGGAACTGAATCTTTAGCTTTTGTCGATGCAGATCGATTAGAAATGTCGATTATCGCGTTTTCCTTGCTGTACGAGTGAATTTTCAATAAGCACTATTGCGACGCCTGGGAACTGAATCTTTAGCTGTTGTCGATGCAGGTCGATTGGAGATGTCGAATATCGAGGTTTCCAAGCTCAACGAGTGAATTTTCAATAAGAAGGACTATTGCGACGCCTGGGAACTGAATCTTTAGCTGTTGTCGATGCAGCTCGATTGGAAATGTCGAATATCGCGTTTTCCAAGCTCTACGAGTGAATTTTCAATAAGGAGTATTGCGACGCCTGGGAACTGAATCTTTAGCTGTTGTCGATGGAGGTCGATTGGAGATGTCGAATATCGAGGTATCCAAGCTCAACGAGTGAATTTTCAATAAGAAGGACTATTGCGACGCCTGGGAATTGAATCTTTAGCTGTTGTCGATGCAGATCGATTTGAAATGTCGAATGTCGCATTTTCCATGCTATACGAGTGTATTTTTGATAATAAGGACGATTGCTACGCCTGGGAACTGAATCTGTAGCTGTTGTCGATGCAGATCGATTGGAAATGTCGAATATCGCGTTTTCCAAGTTCTATGAGTGAATTTTCAATAAGAAGACTATTGCGACGCCTGGGAACTGCATCTTTGGCTGTTGTCGATGCAGATCGATTGGAAATATCGAATATCGCGTTTACCAAGCTCTACGAGTGAATTTTCAATAAGGACTATTGCGACGCCTGGGAACTGAATCTTTAGCTGTTGTTGATGCAGATCGATTGGAAATGTCGAATATCGCATTTTCCATGCTATAGGAGTGTATTTTTGATAATAAAGACTATTGCGACGCCTAGGAACTGAATCTTTAGCTGTTGTCGATGCAGGCCGATTGGAGATGTCGAATATCGAGGTTTCCAAGCTCAACGAGTGAATTTTCAATAAGGACTATTGCGACGCCTGGGAACTGAATCTTTAGCTGTTGTTGATGCAGATCGATTGGAAATGTCGAATATCGCATTTTCCATGCTATAGGAGTGTATTTTTGATAAGAAAGACTATTGCGACGCCTGGGAACTGCATCTTTGGCTGTTGTCGATACAGCTCGATTGGAAATGTCGAATATCGCGTTTTCCAAGCTCTACGAGTGAATTTTCAATAAGGAGTGTTGCGACGCCTGGGAACTGAATATTAGCTGTTGTCGATGCAGCTCGATTGGAAATGTCGAATATCGCGTTTTCCAAGCTCTACGAGTGAATTTTCAATAAGGAGTATTGCGACGCCTGGGAACTGAATCTTTAGCTGTTGTCGATGCAGGTCGATTGGAGATGTCGAATATCGAAGTATCCAAGCTCAACGAGTGAATGTTCAATAAGAAGGACTATTGCGATGCCTGGGAACTGAATCTTTAGCTTATGTCGATGCAGATCGATTAGAAATGTCGATTATCGCGTTTTCCTTGCTGTACGAGTGAATTTTCAATAAGCACTATTGCGACGCCTGGGAACTGAATCTTTAGCTGTTGTCGATGCAGGTCGATTGGAGATGTCGAATATCGAGGTTTCCAAGCTCAACGAGTGAATTTTCAATAAGAAGGACTATTGCGACGCCTGGGAATTGAATCTTTAGCTGTTGTCGATGCAGATCGATTGGAAATGTCGAATGTCGCATTTTCCATGCTATACGAGTGTATTTTTGATAAAAAGGCCGATTGCTACGCCTGGGAACTGAATCTTTAGCTGTTGTCGATGCAGATCGATTGGAAATGTCGAATGTCGCATTTTCCATGCTATACGAGTGTATTTTTGATAATAAGGACGATTGCTACGCCTGGGAACTGAATCTGTAGCTGTTGTCGATGCAGATCGATTGGAAATATCGAATATCGCGTTTTCCAAGCTCTACGAGTGAATTTTCAATAAGGAGTATTGCGACGCCTGGGAACTGAATCTTTAGCTGTTGTCGATGCAGGTCGATTGGAGATGTCGAATATCGAAGTATCCAAGCTCAACGAGTGAATGTTCAATAAGAAGGACTATTGCGATGCCTGGGAACTGAATCTTTAGCTTATGTCGATGCAGATCGATTAGAAATGTCGAATATCGCGTTTTCCAAGCTCAACGAGTGAATTTTCAATAAGAAGGACTATTGCGACGCCTGGGAATTGAATCTTTAGCTGTTGTCGATGCAGATCGATTGGAAATGTCGAATGTCGCATTTTCCATGCTATACGAGTGTATTTTTGATAAAAAGGCCGATTGCTACGCCTGGGAACTGAATCTTTAGCTGTTGTCGATGCAGATCGATTGGAAATGTCGAATGTCGCATTTTCCATGCTATACGAGTGTATTTTTGATAATAAGGACGATTGCTACGCCTGGGAACTGAATCTTTAGCTGTTGTCGATGCAGATCGATTGGAATTATCGAATATCGCGTTTTCCAAGCTCTACGAGTGAATTTTCAATAAGGAGTATTGCGACGCCTGGGAACTGAATCTTTAGCTGTTGTCGATGGAGGTCGATTGGAGATGTCGAATATCGTGGTATCCAAGCTCAACGAGTGAATTTTCAATAAGAAGACTATTGCGACGCCTGGGAACTGCATCTTTGGCTGTTGTCGATGCAGATCGATTGGAAATATCGAATATCGCGTTTACCACGCTCTACGAGTGAATTTTCAATAAGGACTATTGCGACGCCTGGGAACTGAATCTTTAGCTGTTGTTGATGCAGATCGATTGGAAATGTCGAATATCGCGTTTTCCAAGCTCTACGAGTGAATCTTCAATAAGAGAGACTATTGCGACGCCTGGGAACTGCATCTTTGGCTGTTGTCTATGCAGATAGATTGGAAATGTCGAATATCGCGTTTTCAAAGCTCTACGAGTGAATTTTCAATAAGGACTATTGCGACGCCTGGGAACTGAATCTTTAGCTGTTGTCGATGCAGATCGATTGGAAATGTCGTATATCGCGTTTTCCAAGATCTACGAGTGAATTCTCAATAAGGACTATTGCGACGCCTGGGAATTGAATCTTTAGCTGTTGTCGATGCAGATCGATTGGAAATGTCGAATGTCGCATTTTCCATGCTATACGAGTGTATTTTTGATAATAAGGACGATTGCTACGCCTGGGAACTGAATCTGTAGCTGTTGTCGATGCAGATCGATTGGAAATGTCGAATATCGCGTTTTCAAAGTTCTATGAGTGAATTTTCAATAAGAAGACTATTGCGACGCCTGGGAACTGCATCTTTGGCTGTTGTCGATGCAGATCGATTGGAAATATCGAATATCGCGTTTACCAAGCTCTACGAGTGAATTTTCAATAAGGACTATTGCGACGCCTGGGAACTGAATCTTTAGCTGTTGTTGATGCAGATCGATTGGAAATGTCGAATATCGCATTTTCCATGCTATAGGAGTGTATTTTTGATAATAAAGACTATTGCGACGCCTAGGAACTGAATCTTTAGCTGTTGTCGATGCAGGTCGATTGGAGATGTCGAATATCGAGGTTTCCAAGCTCAACGAGTGAATTTTCAATAAGGACTATTGCGACGCCTGGGAACTGAATCTTTAGCTGTTGTTGATGCAGATCGATTGGAAATGTCGAATATCGCATTTTCCATGCTATAGGAGTGTATTTTTGATAAGAAAGACTATTGCGACGCCTGGGAACTGCATCTTTGGCTGTTGTCGATACAGCTCGATTGGAAATGTCGAATATCGCGTTTTCCAAGCTCTACGAGTGAATTTTCAATAAGGAGTGTTGCGACGCCTGGGAACTGAATATTAGCTGTTGTCGATGCAGCTCGATTGGAAATGTCGAATATCGCGTTTTCCAAGCTCTACGAGTGAATTTTCAATAAGGAGTATTGCGACGCCTGGGAACTGAATCTTTAGCTGTTGTCGATGCAGGTCGATTGGAGATGTCGAATATCGAAGTATCCAAGCTCAACGAGTGAATGTTCAATAAGAAGGACTATTGCGATGCCTGGGAACTGAATCTTTAGCTTATGTCGATGCAGATCGATTAGAAATGTCGATTATCGCGTTTTCCTTGCTGTACGAGTGAATTTTCAATAAGCACTATTGCGACGCCTGGGAACTGAATCTTTAGCTGTTGTCGATGCAGGTCGATTGGAGATGTCGAATATCGAGGTTTCCAAGCTCAACGAGTGAATTTTCAATAAGAAGGACTATTGCGACGCCTGGGAATTGAATCTTTAGCTGTTGTCGATGCAGATCGATTGGAAATGTCGAATGTCGCATTTTCCATGCTATACGAGTGTATTTTTGATAAAAAGGCCGATTGCTACGCCTGGGAACTGAATCTTTAGCTGTTGTCGATGCAGATCGATTGGAAATGTCGAATGTCGCATTTTCCATGCTATACGAGTGTATTTTTGATAATAAGGACGATTGCTACGCCTGGGAACTGAATCTGTAGCTGTTGTCGATGCAGATCGATTGGAAATATCGAATATCGCGTTTTCCAAGCTCTACGAGTGAATTTTCAATAAGGAGTATTGCGACGCCTGGGAACTGAATCTTTAGCTGTTGTCGATGCAGGTCGATTGGAGATGTCGAATATCGAAGTATCCAAGCTCAACGAGTGAATGTTCAATAAGAAGGACTATTGCGATGCCTGGGAACTGAATCTTTAGCTTATGTCGATGCAGATCGATTAGAAATGTCGAATATCGCGTTTTCCAAGCTCAACGAGTGAATTTTCAATAAGAAGGACTATTGCGACGCCTGGGAATTGAATCTTTAGCTGTTGTCGATGCAGATCGATTGGAAATGTCGAATGTCGCATTTTCCATGCTATACGAGTGTATTTTTGATAAAAAGGCCGATTGCTACGCCTGGTAACTGAATCTTTAGCTGTTGTCGATGCAGATCGATTGGAAATGACGAATGTCGCATTTTCCATGCTATACGAGTGTATTTTTGATAATAAGGACGATTGCTACGCCTGGGAACTGAATCTTTAGCTGTTGTCGATGCAGATCGATTGGAATTATCGAATATCGCGTTTTCCAAGCTCTACGAGTGAATTTTCAATAAGGAGTATTGCGACGCCTGGGAACTGAATCTTTAGCTGTTGTCGATGGAGGTCGATTGGAGATGTCGAATATCGTGGTATCCAAGCTCAACGAGTGAATTTTCAATAAGAAGACTATTGCGACGCCTGGGAACTGCATCTTTGGCTGTTGTCGATGCAGATCGATTGGAAATATCGAATATCGCGTTTACCACGCTCTACGAGTGAATTTTCAATAAGGACTATTGCGACGCCTGGGAACTGAATCTTTAGCTGTTGTTGATGCAGATCGATTGGAAATGTCGAATATCGCGTTTTCCAAGCTCTACGAGTGAATCTTCAATAAGAGAGACTATTGCGACGCCTGGGAACTGCATCTTTGGCTGTTGTCTATGCAGATAGATTGGAAATGTCGAATATCGCGTTTTCAAAGCTCTACGAGTGAATTTTCAATAAGGACTATTGCGACGCCTGGGAACTGAATCTTTAGCTGTTGTCGATGCAGATCGATTGGAAATGTCGTATATCGCGTTTTCCAAGCTCTACGAGTGAATTCTCAATAAGGACTATTGCGACGCCTGGGAACTGAATCTTTAGCTGTTGTCGATGCAGGTCGATTGGAAATGTCGAATATCGCGTTTTCCAAGTTCTACGAGTGAATCTTCAATAAGGACTATTCCGACGCCTGGGAATTGAATCTTTAGCTGTTGTCGATGCAGCTCGATTGGAAATGTCGAATATCGCGTTTTCCAAGCTCTACGAGTGAATTTTCAATAAGGACTATTGCGATGCCTGGGAACTGAATTTTTAGCTGTTGTCGATGCAGGTCGATTGGAGATGTCGAATATCGAGGTATCCAAGCTCAACGAGTGAATTTTCAATAAGAAGGACTATTGCGATGCCTGGGAACTGAATCTTTAGCTTTTGTCGATGCAGATCGATTAGAAATGTCGATTATCGCGTTATCCTTGCTGTACGAGTGAATTTTCAATAAGCACTATTGCGACGCCTGGGAACTGAATCTTTAGCTGTTGTCGATGCAGGTCGATTGGAGATGTCGAATATCGAGGTTTCCAAGCTCAACGAGTGAATTTTCAATAAGAAGGACTATTGCGACGCCTGGGAATTGAATCTTTAGCTGTTGTCGATGCAGATCGATTGGAAATGTCGAATGTCGCATTTTCCATGCTATACGAGTGTATTTTTGATAAAAAGGCCGATTGCTACGCCTGGGAACTGAATCTGTAGCTGTTGTCGATGCAGATCGATTGGAAATATCGAATATCGCGTTTTCCAAGCTCTACGAGTGAATTTTCAATAAGGAGTATTGCGACGCCTGGGAACTGAATCTTTAGCTGTTTTCGATGCAGGTCGATTGGAGATGTCGAATATCGAGGTTTCCAAGCTCAACGAGTGAATTTTCAATAAGAAGGACTATTGCGACGCCTGGGAATTGAATCTTTAGCTGTTGTCGATGCAGATCGATTGGAAATGGCGAATGTCGCATTTTCCATGCTTTACGAGTGTATTTTTGATAATAAGGACGATTGCGACGCCTGGGAACTGAATCTGTAGCTGTTGTCGATTTAGATGTGACGTCATGCATGACGTTGGAGTTAGCCAGTAAAGTAATGCATTGTAAAACTAGCAAAGTAAGCATCTTATAACCAGCACGTATTCTAAAGACGAAACAGATGTGTTCGTCTATAGCTCTTAAGCCGTACGACTCCGTTGTTATAAAAACCCTAACCATCACAAACTCTCGTAACCATAGTCAAGAGCTGCACGCCAGCATAGTCATAAAAACCCTAACCGTAATAAAACTCTGTAACCATAGTCAAAAAGTCGATAGTAACGATAACCAGGATTCAAGTACCAGCATGACCCTACGTCATGCAGGTATAAACACTTAAACACTCAAGCGTATCTAATCTTACAAACATCCTTTGTATATTTCTCGTATTTAATCTTAGCGTAATGAAAGCGTCACGATAACATATGTAAACACTTAGCATATCTAATTCTATAAACATCCGCTGTATATTCTCATATTTAATCTTAACGTAATACAAGCGTTGCGATAACATTAAGTTATCGCAGTTCGTAGAATAAGCTCCGCATCCAAACACCTTGTTTATTTTTCACATAGCGATACGCTCTTAGCATTGAAACTCTACGTCACTAATGTAAACGCAGAGCGGATATATAAGACCGTCTCAACACAGTAGTTTAGCTCAATCTCCAAGCTCAGTGCTCAGAGCTCAGAGCTCAGTCTCCAGTCTCAAGTCTCCGGTCGAGCTGAGGCTGCATCGAGTCTCAGTCTCGATTCAAGTTCTATTTCCAAACTCAGAGATCCGCTCTCTATTCTCAAAGTGAATTCATTATTCATTTAATCCAAATCCTACCAATTCCAAACCTTAATACTAAGTTACTCACGTAAGTTTTATTGTATCAATTGTTTAAATCCAGAATAGAGTTACTTATATCTTACTACTAAACCTTTTCGTTTATTTTACTAAATCCTTATTATTCAATATTAACTCTTAATAAATAACGAACAAATTGAATCTAATACTTCAATCAGAGGTGCAAGGCTTCGCTGCACGGATTATCGTAACGATTCTATTTGAACGTATTATTCTCCACGAAGTTTCACAGAGGTGCAAGGCTTCGCTGCACGGTGAACAATAAACGTGTTTGAGATCGTAAAACGAATGAGTCGCTCTCGCCGAGCAGGAAGAAGATATCAATATAAAAAGCTAGTACGTTCCCTTCACGAACCAGTAAGGATTAAAGACACTAACTTGGGGGTATTCCCGACAATTCCTATTTCCATTCCTTGGCGACTAATCCCCATCGAATTCGACGAGCTATCGCAACGGGTTATTAACCAGAAAAAGTGAGTGACGAAGACCCGGAGTAGACGACAGGCGTATGTACTGCGTGACCCAAAAGGCAGGTATAATAATAACATCCAGAGCAAGGTAAGTAGTAATTAATTTTATTAACTTGTCCGACGCCCGGGACGTAACAAATTGGTGGCAGCGGTGGGATACCTGAATTTTAAAATTCAGAACTGTCGCTTCGTCAGCACTGGCAATATAACCACGTGCGTAGTATAACAGTACGACAGGAACGGTCGAACCTGATTGGCTGATCATAAGCCACTCCTATTGGCTACGGTGTCGCACGGCGCGCGGGACGCCATCCCCACCATCCCCACTCTCGCCACTCTCGCTTCCCGAACGCGAGGAGAGCTCACTTCGATCAGTCGAGCGACGAACGCGGTCGAGTACGGTCGTGGAGTTTACTAAGTCTAGTTACGATACGCGAAAATTGTGAAAACTGTCCAGTGAAACGCAGAGAGAATAAAGTCCAGATATTCCAAACTACGGAGAGAGTTTCGAGCGCCACAAAGGCGAGCGAAGTGAATCAATAGTGACGAATCGCGTTAACACTCAGACTAAACGAATTTTCGAGCGCCACCAAGGCAGCCTGACTATTTGAATAAGAAGAGTATCGTTAGGTTTGCTATGGTCAGCACCGGTGTTTTCTCGCCATCACTGGCAGAGGAAGTCACGCCGAATATCGAAGCTAGCGCAGGAAACTGCAGCGGCGACAGTACAAGGAGTGACAAACAAGTACTTACCAGAAGTTCTTAAATTAATTTTGAAGGAATATATTTCATAGTAGCTTTTTCCTGGACATTTTCCATGACAGAAATACCGGAAAAGAAAACGTGGTTGCCGTGCCGGAAAGAAGACGAAAGACAAGAAACGTCGTGCCACCGAACGACAGCGGAATACCGAAAGTGAGGCTGCGGAGCCCGAAATAATAGTATTATGGTCGGACGAGGAGGACGAAGTGACGCCAAAAACTCCAACACCACCGCCGGTGTTACAAATCCTCGACACGGCTAATTCCATAAAAGTTTTCAAACATTATAAAATCCCGGATCGTGTGTTAATTCTATTTATTCGTCATTATCACGAACTACCTGTGTCCTTGCCAACCGAAGTAGCAGAGTGGTGCAACTTCTACTACGATCACCAATAAAGGAATAAGTACAAAAACGTTCTGAAAATTTTTTTTATTTTAATCTCTCAAACATGTCGACCCGTTCGGCAAAAGCAGCGGCAACTACGCCACTAAGCGAAGTTGAATTAGCAATACTAAGTAAGCAACTAGAGGATAAGGAGAAACGTATCCATGAGGAAGCGCGTCAGGTAGAAAAAGAACGCTCTAAAATGGAGCAGGCGCAACGCGAACACGACGAACTCCTAACTGAATTAGAAGCAATGCGACGGGAAAGGGTACCGAAACCCTCGACGTCGAGAACACCGGAACCTCAACCGCAAGTCGATCCGATAACCATGCCGATCGAAAGTAATGCCTCTCTCAGCTACACGTTAAAGGATGCAGTAAATATGATTCCGAATTTTAATAGTACAGCGGCTTCCCTGTTAACTTTCACTCGCGCATGTAGACGAGCCCGCGAGCTCATTCCAAGACACGCTGAACGAACGTTCGTCAAAATCGTGATCACCCGACTTCGTGGTCGTGCCGCGACAGCCGTCGAGGACGATGATATAAATTCTGTCACGGAACTGTGTAATCGTTTGAAAGATGTATTCGGTCCGCGTCGCACTGTCGACCATTATAGGGGGGAAATGTCGAATATTTTCATGGGCTAACACGAACATATGCTAGATTTCATAAGCCGAGTCAAGGACTTGCGAGAAGCGATAGTCGACTGTGATAGAGGTTTAACGAACGTAGCCGATATCGACGACCTCACGGTAAACAGCTTCATCAACGGTCTCATTCCGCGACTACGTTCCGACCTCCGAGACTGTTACGATCGTCCATTGCCTCGCGTATTCGACGAAGCAATATCGCTATACAAACAGTACGAACTCGATAAAAGTAGGTACGGCTCAACAAACGAACCGCGACGGAACCCTTACACGGAAAACCGCGACAGAAACTCCGACCGTCGAGAGTTTAGGAGCGATCACTCAGCACGGTATAATCCACCCGTTCAACGCGGAGCATGGCGCGACGAACCACCGAAACGCGAATTCGTACCGCCAAAAAGGGAATATAATCGTCCGGCACAACCAAATAATTACTCCCATCAAAATCATTATTCGCGTCCGAATACTGAACAAAAACCACGACGCGAAGAGCCAATAGAGCGAAACAACCGCGTATGCAACTACTGTAAAACCCCTGGGCACGATATTCACGAGTGCAGGAAACGGGAATACAATAACAAGCAACGAGATTCGGGAAACGGGCAAAACCTTCCGTCCCCGCAGAACCAGAGACGGGAGGCAAACAATATGGTTCACACTGTGACGTCTCCTGCGTCGGAGTAAGGCAGATACCGATACCCCAGGTCGTCATCGATTCACCCAATCTTTTAAACGGCGTCACCCTTATGGTCGACACCGGGGCCGAGCCCAACCTAATTAAAATTAGCGCCATAAAGGATAAGACTATAATTAACATAGATGACAACCTGGAAATGTCGGGCATCTCGACCGACAAGGTAGCGACTCTGGGATCCGCCCAGATCAGTTTACTCGGAGAAATTTTTAAATTCTATGTCGTACCCGACGCGTTCCCAATAGCAACGCAAGGAATATTGGGAACACCGTTTCTACAGGATAGCGTGATATCCTATAAAAACAAATATGTCGAATGGAAGGATATTCGGATTCCTTTCCATGAAACCCAAAAAACTAAATCTCAGCCCGATGTAATCATCGAGGACACAAGTAATGCGCAGCCCGATGTAATCATCGCGGACATTCTTAAACCTCAGCCCGATGTAATCATCGCGGACATTCGTAACTCTCAGCCCGGTGTAATCACCGAGGACAAAAGCGCAATTCAGCCCGATGTAATCATCGCGGACATTCGTAACTCTCAGCCCGGTGTAATCACCGAGGACAAAAGCGCAATTCAGCCCGATGTAATCGTCGCGGACATTCGTAACTCTCAGCCCGGTGTAATCACCGAGGACAAAAGCGCAATTCAGCCCGATGTAATCATCGCGGACATTCGTAACTCTCAGCCCGGTGTAATCACCGAGGACAAAAGCGCAATTCAGCCCGGTATAAATATCGCGGACATTCGTAACTCTCAGCCCGGTGTAATCACCGAGGACAAAAGCGCAATTCAGCCCGGTATAAATACCGCGGACCATAATAAAATTCAGCCCGATGCCAACATCGCGGACATTACTAACTCTCAGCCCGGTATTAATACCGAGGACCTTACAAATACTAACTCACCGTCTATGAACGAAAGCCGTTCCAGAATAACGATTGCGGGTCGTACGAACACATGTATCGAGATACTCACGACTGGGGCCGAGCTGGGTTTCGTTTCGAGACGAGAACTCGCACCCGGAGTGATAATCGCGGACGCCATCGTCCAAGTGAGAAACGGCATAACCACAATGCGATGCATAAATACGACATCCATAGCCGTAACGTTCGACGTTCCTACATTGGAGGTCGAAGAGATCGAGGAAATATCACGCGCACCGAGACATTTTTCTTCGACGTCGGGCACAAATGCCCAAGTAAATAGTATATCAACGGAACTCCCCGCCGAGCGGATCAAAAAGATTTTCGATCTGATCGATTTAAGTCACTTGAACGCCGAGGAGTTCAACCATGTTCGAGAATTGATAGAACAGAACCACGATATCTTCCACCTCCAAGGAGAATACTTGGGGAAGACCAACGTGTGTGAACACGAAATACCACTAACAGACCGAGCTCCAGTTTTTGTTAAACAGTATCGATATCCGCCGATTCACAAGGAAGAGATAAATAGGCAGATGAAGGAATTACTCGAAAGCGACATAATTCGCCCATCTACATCTCCTTATAACGCACCCTTGTGGATCGTGCCCAAGAAACCTGATCAACAGGGGAACAAACGCTGGAGAATCGTAATCGACTTCCGCGGATTAAATGAGGAGTCAATCGGGGACGCATTTCCGATTCCTAATATCGTTGAAATTCTGGATCAGTTGGGATCCGCAAAATATTTCAGTGTGTTCGACTGTAAGAGTGGTTTTCACCAAGTAGGGATGTCGCAGGAGGACGCGGCAAAGACGGCGTTCTCCACTCCCTATGGCCACTACGAATTCATTCGAATGCCATTTGGTCTTAAAAATGCTCCGGCTACGTAAAAACGGCTAATGAACGCTGTCTTGACGGGTCTCCAAGGCAGCGAGGTCTTCGCGTACATCGACGATATTGTAAGCCATGCAAGATCACTCTCGGAACACCGCGAGAGATTCACTCGATTAGCTGAACGATTGCGTCGGGCAAACTTAAAACTAGAGCCAGCGAAATGTAGCTTCCTCAATCGCGAAGTAGCATATTTGGGCCACGTAATCGGTAACGAAGGCGTAAAACCATGCCCGAACAAAATAAATGCGGTCAAGAACTTTCCTGTTCCGAAAAACGTAAAGAACGTACGCGAATTTCTGGGTCTTGCCGGGTATTATAGACGATTCATCGACAAGTTCTCTCAAATTTCAAAACCACTCACAAACTTGTTGAAAAAGAGCGAACGATTTGTCTGGGGTGTCGACCAGGAACGTGCATTCCACACGTTATGTAATGCTCTATGTACTGAACCGGTATTACAGTACCCTAATTTTGCGGAAACATTCCATATCACGACCGATGCATCCGGACATGCTATCGGGGGCATTTTAAGTCAAGGCGAGATCGGAAAGGACAAGCCAATCGCATTCACGTCCAGGCTCTTACAAGGAGCAGAAATAAATTACTCAACAATAGAGAAAGAATGCCTAGCAATCATTTTCGCGACTCACCATTTTCGACCTTACGTATACGGCCGGAAATTCAATCTAATTACAGATCATCGCCCGTTGGTGTGGATGAATTCTGTCAAAGATCCTACGTCTCGTTTGCTCCGTTGGCGCCTAAAGCTAGCCGAGTACGACTACAAAATCATTTACAAAGCAGGAAAAATGAACGTCAATGCTGACGCGTTATCCCGAAATCCTGCTCCAGTCCTTCCCATCCACTCCGATTCATCAGACGACATACTATTCGATCCAAGAAGCCATTCGCCACCAGCGACGACGAATGTGACACCTCCACAATCTCCGCCGATATCTCCCTCCACTTCCTCTTATCATCACGATAAAACATCCATGATCGCATCACCCTCCATGTCGTCCCGTACATCCGTAAATCTAACTCCTCCAACCACAATGGAAAGGTCACCTCCTGAGACGGACGAACAAGACGATCCCGACGACTCAGTCGAAATATTCGACAACCCCGCAGAACGACCACACGAACGCAGACGAACACTGATTCATACACGCGATAGACTAACAATGCGTAAGGACAATTTAGTATTATTTGTATCAATGGACGGACAACCACTGGATCAGGGAGGAATAGACCTCGCCTTACAAAATAAACTTCCCAAACTACACAACGCGACAATAGGACGCGCAAAAGTTACGAAAATGGGTTCTTTCAATCTTATTATGTTACCGATAAAAGAACTAAGCGCGCACACAGCAGCTCCAGCCGATTTAATCGAGTGCCTCCGCTCACTACTGGATGTAATCACAGAATTGAATCTATCATCATTTAGTATATCGCAAAGTTGCATAGACGACATATCATGGTCTTTGATTCAACGTATTTTATTAGACATATTTTCAACAACAAATACTCAAATCTTCGCTTGCTCACACGAGGTCCGGATCCCTTCCGAATCCGAACGCGAAGACATTCTGATGGAAAACCATGTGTCAGCATTTGCTGGTCACAAAGGAATCGCAAAAACATACCGTCGCATTCGAGAACGGTACTTTTGGCCAACACTTAAAACCGAGGTACAAAATCTAGTAAACTCATGCAGTAGCTGCCAGTTAAAGAAACTCACGCGAGTAAAAACCCGACAGCCAATGACATTAACAGACACGCCAGGACAGGCTTTTGATAAAATCTCTCTCGACATCGTGGGTCCTCTCCCTGCTACTCCGAAAGAAAATAAATATATCCTCACAATCCAAGATCTATTAACCAAATATTCCCTCGCAATCCCATTACAAAATGCCACTGCCATCGATACAGCGGACGCATTTGTGAATGGCTTTGTTTTTCGTTTCGGAGCCCCAAAGGCAATATTAACAGACCAAGGATCGAATTTCGTGAGTTCACTAATGAAATCCGTGGCAAGGAAATTTAAAATCGCACAGTTTCGCGCAACCGCTTTCCACCCACAGGGCAACGGCTCAATCGAAAGATCACACCATGTTCTTACAGAGTATTTAAAGCATTACATCTCGAATAATAACTGGGATGACTGGTTAAAGTTAGCGATGTTTAGTTACAATACCAGTGTCCACGAAGGAACACGTTTCACTCCTCACGAGTTAGTTTTTGGAAAAATAGCGCGCATGCCTTCAGCAGACGCTCCGTTCACCGAGACTCCAGACGAGTCGTACAATCTCTATCTTCGAGACTTGCAACATAAAATAACGTCGACGATATGTGACGCAAGAGAAAATTTAACACAAGCGAAAGGCAGATCCAAGAAATACTACGACAGAAAAACGAACACAGCGAATTTCCGTTTAGGGGATAAGGTGTACTTGTTAAAAGAACCGCGTAAAGGAAAGTTCGACGACGAATACGTAGGTCCATATCAAGTAATCGAGGTTTAATCACGCGACAATGTTAAACTTGTTATTAAAAATAAGCATAAAATAGTACATGTAAACAAGCTTAAACATGCGAAACCAGAGACGTCGGTTCACGTCATAACACTCCATCAACCCCCACCATCAACAGGAAAAGGATATAAGGACACAGATCCAGATCAAGGCACTCAGTCCAGCTCAAACGACGAAAAAGACATCATGTACGCACAAGCTTGCCTCTCCTCATACCTACTCGTGGGCTTCGCATCCGCCTTAATCGGATATAAATGCAACGGCCCGACTCTGAACGTGACAACGTTTTCCACCGTCGATTCTCTTGAGTGCGAATTAGAAGACGTTCAACCTGTAATAGAGAATAAGGACATTCAACTACTACAACTAGGAGACTTCACGGAAACCCCAGTAATGCAATGCAAGATCGAGGTCGACCGAACAATATACTATTGCGGAATGCATTCGCATATATCGATAGTACACAATGGACGTCAACAGTACATCCAGACGATAGCATCGGACACATGCAAGAATTTACAAACTATGGGAGCAATTTCCATAACGCAAGCAGCAACAATAAACGGAGTCCGCCCGAATTCAATAACATACTTCAGTCTAACCCTAGCAGGAAGTGTAGGACCAGAAGGATCATGCGTTGGCACAACGTACGCCGACCCATATGGTTCATGGACGAATGTGGTTGTACAAGCAATCGTAAAGATATCGTTAAGAAGTTATACAGCAGCTGTAAAATTAGCCGCAAACGAAATCGTGCTTCAATCGGGACAGAGGTGTCAACTTCAACAAAACAACTGTTTAGATTCCGAAGATGGATACACCTTCTGGGACCCACTACCAGCAGATTATTGCAATTTCAACAGATACGACATCCTATTCGAAGGCAAAGCAACGAAAATTTCTACTACGAAGCATGACAGTCCAACAATATACACGGTGACGACGGAGGAAACCACTTTCGCCCTCACGGAATCACATCGTATACCGATATGTGGTTATACATTGATAAAAACGGAACACCCAAAACTCTTTATCATAGAGACTGCGACCAGTGGAAGATTCAAATCAGCTTCCAAAACTCCGGTAAATAACCTAGACATCTTTACATACGTAAATTCAAAATTCGTTTATGTGGAAAAACACATTAAGAACCAACTCGCCAATTTATACCGCGATATCATCGAACAAAAATGCGGTTTGGAAAAGCAAATCGTAAGAAACGCACTCGCATTGGTACATGTATCACCAGAGGAGGTCGCATTCACTATTACAAAGGAATCAGGATACATGGCCATAGCATCAGGAGAAGTGGTCCACATCATAAAATGCATACCCGTAGTTTGCCAAACCCGAAGGACCGAAGATTGCTTCGAACAGTTACCTGTTTCCTACAAGAATATTTCATATTTTCTAACACCAAAGCATAGGACGCTTACGAAAGTAGGAACCAGACGGGAATGTAACGCTGTGATCCCAACAAAATTCAAGTTGCACGGCGCTTGGTACAAGTTAATGCCAAATCCAGTCGAAACAATTCCACCACAAACCATCCAGTCAATAACCAAATCAAAATGGAAATACATCGATCCATAGAATTTGGCCAATGGAGGTATCTACTCTTCAGAAGAACTAAACAAATTGCGAAACAACATAATGTTTCCAATAGACAGAGCATCTGTCATCAATTCAATCGCTCAAGGAGCAACAGGACAGCAATTCGCACAAGATTCATTACACATGGCGAACCTTTTCGACGAAGAAGCCATCAATAAAATCGCCGAATCCGCAGGACAAAGACTGTGGGCTGGATTTACCAAATTCGGTTCATTAAGTGCCGGAATCATTGGAATATACATCGTACTTCGTTTTACTAAAACAGTCATAAATACCATATTGAACGGAATCGCTCTTCATGCAGCCTATGGATGGAGCCTACGACTGATGGTCGCCGTTTGGAGTTAACTCGCCCATTTCTGCATCTTTCTGAAACAGAGAAACGAAGACTCAGTGAACAGTGCAGAATGTGTTCCCCAACCGCAGCCCGAAGCAGAAATTCAAAACCCCCCCAAAGACACTAAAAGTGACACAACCCTCGAAACCAGACTAAAAAGTGTATTAACGCGAACAGACTATATCCGTCAAACGGATGATTCAAACGTTTAATAACCATAAGAAACCGCTTCTTTGTGAACAAATTTTCCCTGCGTGCAAATTTGTTATCCCAGGGAAGGGAGGTGTGACGTCATGCATGACGTTGGAGGTAGCCAGTAAAGTAATGCATTGTAAAACTAGCAAAGTAAGCATCTTATAACCAGCACGTATTCTAAAGACGAAACAGATGTGTTCGTCTATAGCTCTTAAGCCCTACGACTCCGTTGTTATAAAAACCCTAACCATCACAAACTCTCGTAACCATAGTCAAGAGCTGCACGCCAGCATAGTCATAAAAACCCTAACCGTAATAAAACTCTGTAACCATAGTCAAAAAGTCGATAGTAACGAAAACCAGGATTCAAGTACCAGCATGACCCTACGTCATGCAGGTATAAACACTTAAACACTCAAGCGTATCTAATCTTACAAACATCCTTTGTATATTTCTCGTATTTAATCTTACCGTAATGAAAGCGTCACGATAACATATGAAAACACTTAGCATATCTAATTCTATAAACATCCACTGTATATTCTCATATTTAATCTAAACGTAATACAAGCGTTGCGATAACATTAAGTTATCGCACTTCGTAGAATAAGCTCGGCATCCAAACACCTTGTTTATTTTTCACATAGCGATACGCTCTTATCATTGAAACTCTACGTCACTAATGTAAACGCAGAGCGGATATATAAGACCGTCTCAACACAGTAGTTTAGCTCAATCTCCAAGCTCAGTGCTCAGAGCTCAGAGCTCAGTCTCCAGTCTCAAGTCTCCGGTCGAGCTGAGGCTGCATCGAGTCTCAGTCTCGATTCAAGTTCTATTTCCAAACTCAGAGATCCGCTCTCTATTCTCAAAGTGAATTCATTATTCATTTAATCCAAATCCTACCAATTCCAAACCTTAATACTAAGTTACTCACGTAAGTTTTATTGTATCAATTGTTTAAATCCAGAATATAGTTACTTATATCTTACTACTAAACCTTTTCGTTTATTTTACTAAATCCTTATTATTCAATATTAACTCTTAATAAATAACGAACAAATTGAATCTAATACTTCAATCAGAGGTGCAAGGCTTCGCTGCACGGATTATCGTAATGATTCTATTTGAACGTATTATTCTCCACGAAGTTTCACAGAGGTGCAAGGCTTCGCTGCACGGTGAACAATAAACGTGTTTGAGATCGTAAAACGAATGAGTCGCTCTCGCCGAGCAGGAAGAAGATATCAATATAAAAAGCTAGTACGTTCCCTTCACGAACCAGTAAGGATTAAAGACACTAACTTGGGGGTATTCCCGACAATTCCTATTTCCATTCCTTGGCGACTAATCCCCATCGAATTCGACGAGCTATCGCAACGGGTTATTAACCAGAAAAAGTGAGTGACGAAGACCCGGAGTAGACGACAGGCGTATGTACTGCGTGACCCAAAAGGCAGGTCTAATAATAACATCCAGAGCAAGGTAAGTAGTAATTAATTTTATTAACTTGTCCGACGCCCGGGACGTAACACAGATCGATTGGAAATGTCGAATATCGCGTTTCCCAAGTTCTACGAGTGAGTTTTCAATAAGAAGGACTATTGCGACGCCTGGGAACTGCATCTTTGGCTGTTGTCGATGCAGATCGATTGGAAATGTCGAATATTGCGTTTTCCTAGCTCTACGAGTGAATTTTCAATAAGAACTATTTCGACGCCTGGGAACTGAATCTTTAGCTGTTGTTGACGCAGATCGATTGGAAACGTCGAATATCTCGTTTTCCAAGCTCTACGAGTGAATTTTCAATAAGGACTATTGCCACGCCTGGGAATTGAATCTTTAGCTGTTGTTGATGCAGATCGATTGGAAACGTCGAATATCGCGTTTTCCAAGCTCTACGAGTGAATTTTCAATAAGGACTATTGCGACGCCTGGGAACTGAATCTTTAGCTGTTGTTGACGCAGATCGATTGGAAACGTCGAATATCTCGTTTTGCAAGCTCTACGAGTGAATTTTCAATAAGGACTATTGCAACGCCTGGGAATTGAATCTTTAGCTGTTGTTGATGCAGATCGATTGGAAATGTCGAATATCGCATTTTGCAAGCTGGACGAGTGAATTTTCAATAAGCACTATTGCGACGCCTGGGAATTGAATCTTTAGCTGTTGTTGATGCAGATCGATTGGAAACGTCGAATATCGCGTTTTCCAAGCTCTACGAGTGAATTTTCAATAAGGACTATTGCGACGCCTGGGAACTGCATCTTTGGCTGATGTCGATGCAGATCGATAGGAAATGTCGAATATCGCGTTTTCCAAGCTCTACGAGTGAATTTTCAATAAGGACTATTGCGACGCCTGGGAACTGAATCTTTAGCTGTTGTCGATGCAGCTCGATTGGAAATGTCGAATATCGCGTTTTCCAAGCTCTACGAGTGAATTTTCAATAAGGAGTATTGCGACGCCTGGGAACTGAATCTTTAGCTGTTGTCGATGGAGGTCGATTGGAGATGTCGAATATCGAGGTATCCAAGCTCAACGGGTGAATTTTCAATAAGAAGGACTATTGCGATGCATGGGAATTGAATCTTTAGCTGTTGTCGATGCAGATCGATTGGAAATGTCGAATGTCGCATTTTCCTTGCTATACGAGTGTATTTTTGATAATAAGGACGATTGCTACGCCTGGGAACTGAATCTGTAGCTGTTGTCGATGCAGATCGATTGGAAATGTCGAATATCGCGTTTACCAAGCTCTACGAGTGAATTTTCAATAAGGACTATTGCGACGCCTGGGAACTGAATCTTTAGCTGTTGTTGATGCAGATCGATTGGAAATGTCGAATATCGCATTTTCCATGCTATAGGAGTGTATTTTTGATAATAAAGACTATTGCGACGCCTGGGAACTGAATCTTTAGCTGTTGTCGATGCAGGTCGATTGGAGATGTCGAATATCGAGGTTTCCAAGCTCAACGAGTGAATTTTCAATAAGGAGTATTGCGACGCCTGGGAACTGAATCTTTAGCTGTTGTCGATGGAGGTCGATTGGAGATGTCGAATATCGAGGTATCCAAGCTCAACGAGTGAATTTTCAATAAGAAGGACTATTGCGACGCCTGGGAATTCAATCTTTAGCTGTTGTCGATGCAGATCGATTGGAAATGTCGAATGTCGCATTTTCCATGCTATCCGAGTGTATTTTTGATAATAAGGACGATTGCTACGCCTGGGAACTGAATCTGTAGCTGTTGTCGATGCAGATCGATTGGAAATGTCGAATATCGCGTTTTCCAAGTTCTACGAGTGAATTTTCAATAAGAAGACTATTGCGACGCCTGGGAACTGCATCTTTGGCTGATGTCGATGCATATCGATTGGAAATATCGAATTTCGCGTTTACCAAGCTCTACGAGTGAATTTTCAATAAGGACTATTGCGACGCCTGGGAACTGAATCTTTAGCTGTTGTTGATGCAGATCGATTGTAAATGTCGAATATCGCGTTTTCCAAGCTCTACGAGTGAATCTTCAATAAGAAAGACTATTGCGACGCCTGGGAACTGCATCTTTGGCTGTTGTCTATGCAGATTGATTGGAAATGTCGAATATCGCGTTTTCAAAGCTCTACGAGTGAATTTTCAATAAGGACTATTGCGACGCCTGGGAACTGAATCTTTAGCTGTTGTCGATGCAGATCGATTGGAAATGTCGAATATCGCGTTTTCCAAGCTCTACGAGTGAATTTTCAATAAGGACTATTCCGACGCCTGGGAATTGAATCTTTAGCTGTTGTCGATGCAGCTCGATTGGAAATGTCGAATATCGCGTTTTCCAAGCTCTACGAGTGAATTTTCAATAAGGACTATTGCGATGCCTGGGAACTGAATCTTTAGCTGTTGTCGATGCAGGTCGATTGGAGATGTCGAATATCGAGGTATCCAAGCTCAACGAGTGAATTTTCAATAAGAAGGACTATTGCGATGCCTGGGAACTGAATCTTTAGCTTTTGTCGATGCAGATCGATTAGAAATGTCGATTATCGCGTTTTCCTTGCTGTACGAGTGAATTTTCAATTAGCACTATTGCGACGCCTGGGAACTGAATCTTTAGCTGTTGTCGATGCAGGTCGATTGGAGATGTCGAATATCGAGGTTTCCAAGCTCAACGAGTGAATTTTCAACAAGAAGGACTATTGCGACGCCTGGGAATTGAATCTTTAGCTGTTGTCGATGCAGATCGATTGGAAATGTCGAATGTCGCATTTTCCATGCTATACGAGTGTATTTTTGATAATAAGGACGATTGCGACGCCTGGGAACTGAATCTGTAGCTGTTGTCGATGCAGATCGATTGGAAATGTCGAATATCGCGTTTTCCAAGTTCTACGAGTGAATTTTCAATAACAAGACTATTGGGGCGCCTGGGAACTGCATCTTTGGCTGATGTCGATGCAGATCGATTGGAAATATCGAATTTCGCGTTTACCAAGCTCTAAGAGTGAATTTTCAATAAGGACTATTGCGACGCCTGGGAACTGAATCTTTAGCTGTTGTCGATGCAGGTCGATTGGAGATGTCGAATATCGAGGTTTCCAAGCTCAACGAGTGAATTTTCAATAAGGAGTATTGCGACGCCTGGGAACTGAATCTTTAGCTGTTGTCGATGGAGGTCGATTGGAGATGTCGAATATCGAGGTATCCAAGCTCAACGAGTGAATTTTCAATAAGAAGGACTATTGCGACGCCTGGGAATTCAATCTTTAGCTGTTGTCGATGCAGATCGATTGGAAATGTCGAATGTCGCATTTTCCATGCTATACGAGTGTATTTTTGATAATAAGGACGATTGCTACGCCTGGGAACTGAATCTGTAGCTGTTGTCGATGCAGATCGATTGGAAATGTCGAATATCGCGTTTTCCAAGTTCTACGAGTGAATTTTCAATAACAAGACTATTGGGGCGCCTGGGAACTGCATCTTTGGCTGATGTCGATGCAGATCGATTGGAAATGTCGAATATCGCGTTTTCCAAGTTCTACGAGTGAATTTTCAATAAGAAGACTATTGCGACGCCTGGGAACTGCATCTTTGGCTGATGTCGATGCAGATCGATTGGAAATATCGAATATCGCGTTTACCAAGCTCTACGAGTGAATTTTCAATAAGGACTATTGCGACGCCTGGGAACTGAATCTTTAGCTGTTGTTGATGCAGATCGATTGGAAATGTCGAATATCGCATTTTCCATGCTATAGGAGTGTATTTTTGATAATAAGGACGATTGCGACGCCTGGGAACTGAATCTTTAGCTGTTGTTGATGCAGATCGATTGGAAATGTCGAATATCGCGTTTTCCAAGCTCTACGAGTGAATCTTCAATAAGCAAGACTATTGCGACGCCTGGGAACTGCATCTTTGGCTGTTGTCTATGCAGATAGATTGGAAATGTCGAATATCACGTTTTCAAAGCTCTACGAGTGAATTTTCAATAAGGACTATTGCGACGCCTGGGAATTGAATCTTTAGCTGTTGTTGATGCAGATCGATTGGAAACGTCGAATATCGCGTTTTCCAAGCTCTACGAGTGAATTTTCAATTAGGACTATTGCGACGCCTGGGAATTGAATCTTTAGCTGTTGTTGATGCAGATCGATTGGAAATGTCGAATATCGCATTTTCCATGCTATAGGAGTGTATTTTTGATAATAAAGACTATTGCGACGCCTGGGAACTGAATCTTTAGCTGTAGTCGATGCAGGTCGATTGGAGATGTCGAATATCGAGGTTTCCAAGCTCAACGAGTGAATTTTCAATAAGAAGGACTATTGCGACGCCTGGGAATTGAATCTTTAGCTGTTGTCGATGCAGATCGATTGGAAATGTCGAACGTTCCATTTTCCATGCTATACGAGTGTATTTTTGATAATAAGGACGATTGCTACGCCTGGGAACTGAATCTGTAGCTGTTGTCGATGCAGATCGATTGGAAATGTCGAATATCGCGTTTTCCAAGTTCTACGAGTGAATTTTCAATAAGAAGACTATTGCGACGCCTGGGAACTGCATCTTTGGCTGATGTCGATGCATATCGATTGGAAATATCGAATTTCGCGTTTACCAAGCTCTACGAGTGAATTTTCAATAAGGACTATTGCGACGCCTGGGAACTGAATCTTTAGCTGTTGTTGATGCAGATCGATTGGAAATGTCGAATATCGCGTTTTCCAAGCTCTACGAGTGAATCTTCAATAAGAAAGACTATTGCGACGCCTGGGAACTGCATCTTTGGCTGTTGTCTATGCAGATTGATTGGAAATGTCGAATATCGCGTTTTCAAAGCTCTACGAGTGAATTTTCAATAAGGACTATTGCGACGCCTGGGAACTGAATCTTTAGCTGTTGTCGATGCAGATCGATTGGAAATGTCGAATATCGCGTTTTCCAAGCTCTACGAGTGAATTTTCAATAAGGACTATTCCGACGCCTGGGAATTGAATCTTTAGCTGTTGTCGATGCAGCTCGATTGGAAATGTCGAATATCGCGTTTTCCAAGCTCTACGAGTGAATTTTCAATAAGGACTATTGCGATGCCTCGGAACTGAATCTTTAGCTGTTGTCGATGCAGGTCGATAGGAGATGTCGAATATCGAGGTATCCAAGCTCAACGAGTGAATTTTCAATAAGAAGGACTATTGCGATGCCTGGGAACTGAATCTTTAGCTTTTGTCGATGCAGATCGATTAGAAATGTCGATTATCGCGTTTTCCTTGCTGTACGAGTGAATTTTCAATTAGCACTATTGCGACGCCTGGGAACTGAATCTTTAGCTGTTGTCGATGCAGGTCGATTGGAGATGTCGAATATCGAGGTTTCCAAGCTCAACGAGTGAATTTTCAACAAGAAGGACTATTGCGACGCCTGGGAATTGAATCTTTAGCTGTTGTCGATGCAGATCGATTGGAAATGTCGAATGTCGCATTTTCCATGCTATACGAGTGTATTTTTGATAATAAGGACGATTGCGACGCCTGGGAACTGAATCTGTAGCTGTTGTCGATGCAGATCGATTGGAAATGTCGAATATCGCGTTTTCCAAGTTCTACGAGTGAATTTTCAATAACAAGACTATTGGGGCGCCTGGGAACTGCATCTTTGGCTGATGTCGATGCAGATCGATTGGAAATATCGAATTTCGCGTTTACCAAGCTCTAAGAGTGAATTTTCAATAAGGACTATTGCGACGCCTGGGAACTGAATCTTTAGCTGTTGTCGATGCAGGTCGATTGGAGATGTCGAATATCGAGGTTTCCAAGCTCAACGAGTGAATTTTCAATAAGGAGTATTGCGACGCCTGGGAACTGAATCTTTAGCTGTTGTCGATGGAGGTCGATTGGAGATGTCGAATATCGAGGTATCCAAACTCAACGAGTGAATTTTCAATAAGAAGGACTATTGCGACGCCTGGGAATTCAATCTTTAGCTGTTGTCGATGCAGATCGATTGGAAATGTCGAATGTCGCATTTTCCATGCTATACGAGTGTATTTTTGATAATAAGGACGATTGCTACGCCTGGGAACTGAATCTTTAGCTGTTGTCGATGCAGGTCGATTGGAGATGTCGAATATCGAGGTTTCCAAGCTCAACGAGTGAATTTTCAATAAGGAGTATTGCGACGCCTGGGAACTGAATCTTTAGCTGTTGTCGATGGAGGTCGATTGGAGATGTCGAATATCGAGGTATCCAAGCTCAACGAGTGAATTTTCAATAAGAAGGACTATTGCGACGCCTGGGAACTGAATCTTTAGCTGTTGTCGATGCAGGTCGATTGGAGATGTCGAATATCGAGGTATCCAAGCTCAACGAGTGAATCTTCAATAAGAAAGACTATTCCGACGCCTGGGAACTGCATCTTTGGCTGTTGTCTATGCAGATAGATTGGAAATGTCGAATATCGCGTTTTCAAAGCTCTACGAGTGAATTTTCAATAAGGACTATTGCGACGCCTGGGAACTGAATCTTTAGCTGTTGTCGATGCAGATCGATTGGAAATGTCGAATATCGCGTTTTCCAAGCTCTACGAGTGAATCTTCAATAAGAAAGACTATTGCGACGCCTGGGAACTGCATCTTTGGCTGTTGTCTATGCAGATAGATTGGAAATGTCGAATATCGCGTTTTCAAAGCTCTACGAGCGAATTTTCAATAAGGACTATTGCGACGCCTGGGAACTGAATCTTTAGCTGTTGTCGATGCAGATCGATTGGAAATGTCGAATATCGCGTTTTCCAAGCTCTACGAGTGAATTTTCAATAAGGACTATTGCGACGCCTGGGAACTGAATCTTTAGCTGTTGTCGATGCAGATCGATTGGAAATGTCCAATATCGCGTTTTCCAAGCTCTACGAGTGAATTTTCAATAAGGACTATTCCGACGCCAGGGAATTGAATCTTTAGCTGTTGTCGATGCAGCTCGATTGGAAATGTCGAATGTCGCATTTTCCATGCTATACGAGTGAATTTTCAATAAGGAGTATTGCGACGCCTGGGAACTGAATCTTTAGCTGTTGTCGATGGAGGTCGATTGGAGATGTCGAATATCGAGGTATCCAAACTCAACGAGTGAATTTTCAATAAGAAGGACTATTGCGACGCCTGGGAATTCAATCTTTAGCTGTTGTCGATGCAGATCGATTGGAAATGTCGAATGTCGCATTTTCCATGCTATACGAGTGTATTTTTGATAATAAGGACGATTGCTACGCCTGGGAACTGAATCTTTAGCTGTTGTCGATGCAGGTCGATTGGAGATGTCGAATATCGAGGTTTCCAAGCTCAACGAGTGAATTTTCAATAAGGAGTATTGCGACGCCTGGGAACTGAATCTTTAGCTGTTGTCGATGGAGGTCGATTGGAGATGTCGAATATCGAGGTATCCAAGCTCAACGAGTGAATTTTCAATAAGAAGGACTATTGCGACGCCTGGGAACTGAATCTTTAGCTGTTGTCGATGCAGGTCGATTGGAGATGTCGAATATCGAGGTATCCAAGCTCAACGAGTGAATCTTCAATAAGAAAGACTATTCCGACGCCTGGGAACTGCATCTTTGGCTGTTGTCTATGCAGATAGATTGGAAATGTCGAATATCGCGTTTTCAAAGCTCTACGAGTGAATTTTCAATAAGGACTATTGCGACGCCTGGGAACTGAATCTTTAGCTGTTGTCGATGCAGATCGATTGGAAATGTCGAATATCGCGTTTTCCAAGCTCTACGAGTGAATCTTCAATAAGAAAGACTATTGCGACGCCTGGGAACTGCATCTTTGGCTGTTGTCTATGCAGATAGATTGGAAATGTCGAATATCGCGTTTTCAAAGCTCTACGAGCGAATTTTCAATAAGGACTATTGCGACGCCTGGGAACTGAATCTTTAGCTGTTGTCGATGCAGATCGATTGGAAACGTCGAATATCGCGTTTTCCAAGCTCTACGAGTGAATTTTCAATAAGGACTATTGCGACGCCTGGGAACTGAATCTTTAGCTGTTGTCGATGCAGATCGATTGGAAATGTCCAATATCGCGTTTTCCAAGCTCTACGAGTGAATTTTCAATAAGGACTATTCCGACGCCAGGGAATTGAATCTTTAGCTGTTGTCGATGCAGCTCGATTGGAAATGTCGAATGTCGCATTTTCCATGCTATACGAGTGTATTTTTGATAATAAGGACGATTGCTACGCCTGGGAACTGAATCTGTAGCTGTTGTCGATTGTGACGTGCCGACCTGCTTCTCTCAGATCGGCCCTTATTTTTTCTTTCTTCTCTTATATATATATACGCTATGATGTGAACGCTAGACTGCCCTCGCGGCTATGCAACGTCCGGCATACACTGAGCAAACATTCTAACTGCAAACATTCTAATTCCAAACATTCTAATTCCAAACATTCTAATCCCATACATTCTTCTTGCAATCATTCTAATTGCAAACATTCTAACTCCAAACATTCTAACTTCAAACCTCGTCCTTATTTGCCTAGTTTCTTTACCTCGCTCCTTTTTACTTCAGACAAACCACAACAAGTAAACCCTTTACTTAATTCCACGATATGTTCTAACAATATTAGACCCCTTTCGCGTCCCGAGAGTATCCCTCACTACACGAGGAAGCATCCCCTTTCGCGTCCCGAGAGTGTCCCTCACTACACGAGGAAGCATTCCCTTTCGCGTCCCGAGAGTATCCCTCACTACACGAGGAAGCATCCCCTTTCGCGTCCCGAGAGTATCCCTCACTACACGAGGAAGCATCCCCTTTTGCCTCCCTTAAATTCACCAAAACTTACAAGGAAGTTGCCCATAATCGCGCCCTCTCGAGCCCCTCACTACACGAGGATAATGTTCCCAAAACCATTTAACTTACAGTACCATGGATCTGAAACACAAAAATTATACAATTAATGTCTACTAATAATTAAAACCCAGTTTAAGAGTTAATAGATAACCACTGCCGTTTGAGAACCACTGCCGGTTGAGAACCACTGCCGTTTGAGAACCACTGCCGTTTGAGAACCACTGCCGTTTGAGAACCCCTGCCGTTTGAGAACCACTGCCGTTTGAGAACCCCTGCCGTTTGAGTACCACTGCCGTTTGAGAACCCCTGCCGGTTGAGAACCACTGCCGTTTGAGAACCCCTGCCAATTGAGAACACCTGCCAACGGAGAACCACTGAAGCGTACTATAAATAAGCCAGCACCACCAGAGGAGCAATTCAGTATTCAGTTCCATCAGTGCTGTTCAGTTCAACGTTTCATCAGTGCATCAGTTCAACGATCAGTTCAGTTCAGTGATTTGCTCCGCCTGCTGCTGGAAAACGCCTCCGATTCGATCGGTATTTAATTCATTTAATTCAATAAGAACATAGAATATTTTGCGATCTACTCCTATCTATTCAATAGGAACATAGAATATTTTCGTTGATCTAATCCATTTAATCCGATAAGAACATTGAATAAATCTCGATTTAATTCATTTAATTCAATAAGAACATAGAATATTTTGCGATCTATTCCTATCTATTTAATAGGAACATAGAATATTCTCAATTCAATCAAAACATTACGGAACACAGAATATTTGCTGGATTAAATTCAGATAATTCACTAAAGAACTTAGTAGTCGCTCAGTCGTCCAGCAGCTTCGCGTCAGTGAAGATCGATACTTCGTTCTACCTCTCGGTAGTCCCGTAAATTACTTTCGGATATTACTTAAGCTACGAAAGTCAAACAAGTATTTTACAAATAAGTGAACAACGACCTGTCAATACTGAATAAACCACTTGTGATCATCATACTGCTCTACAATCTGAATTGAAAACCTTCCATCGCGTTACTCTACGATTTCTCCGATTGAATGAAGATTCCCTACGACACGTGGGAAGAAGAATTAGAGGACGAAGAGTTTCAAGGTCCCTGGGACGGTGTCTTACCTATAGATTACCCAGTCACATACCAGCCATTGCTGAACATATGTTGTTCTAAGATCGCTGCCGAGTCTATTTACGTGAACAATTGGGGTTCCCGTCTCTGCAGCGATTGCTATACTTATCTTGCCCCAGACCGGATACAAGAATACCAGCCGGGAGGCTGGCACGACATGTGCTCGTACGAAACATCGCTACGCATTTCCATCTGCACCAACTGCACCTCAAGAATATCAGTTGTTCAGCCTGCAGCCCTGTGCCCGGAGTGTATCGAGCAGTATTTCGACTTATCTACCGAGGAACTGTGGGACGTTCAGGCCGAATTCATCAAGGAAGTCATCACGTGCTGGTGAACCCTTGCATTCAGTCGACAGGACGTATTTCGCCCCATGATATCGTGAGTTTTTAATAATCATTGCCAACATAGCGAGCTCTATCTCGCCTTATACCACATTATATCTTACCCAAATAACAACGCGTATATTACATCCTAAGAGTGAGACGTTTGTTTCCGGGGCATGGTCTCCTTCCGTAAATTCCCTTTTCACTTCCTTCTTACCTTTCATTCCTCCTTGGCGTGGCGAATCATTTACGTTGCCCCTAAGGATTTCCTTTCCATCTTCATACGTTTCTTTCCTCCTTGGCGTGGCGAATCATTTACGTTGCCCCTAAGGATTTCCTTCCTCCTTCTTACCTTTCATTCCTCCTTGGCGTGGCGAATCATTTACGTTGCCCCTAAGGATTTCCTTTCCTTCTTCCTAACTTTCTTTCCTCCTTGGCGTGGCGAATCATTTACGTTGCCCCTAAGGATTTCCTTCCTCCTCCTTACCTTTCTTTCCTCCTTGGCGTGGCGAATCATTTACGTTGCCCCTAAGGATTTCCTTCCTCCTCCTTACCTTTCTTTCCTCCTTGGCGTGGCGAATCATTTACGTTGCCCCTGAGGATTCCATTTCCTTCTTCTTACCTTTCCATCCTCCTTGACCCCTATCCGACTTCCTACTGTCCGATTCCCTAAGGAGAAAAAGTCACTGAATAAATCACTCTGGGACACTTTTCTTGATACAAAGAGGACTTGTTTCTTGTGCAATACCAAATAGCCCTGTATAAAATAGCGTAAATCCCCCTTCAGTTCTTAGCGCAGCAGCCCTGCGTCTTTGAACGGCGTGTCTCTTCCAGATCGCAATCTGGAACGTGACATGTTTTTCTGGTGACAGCGGTGGGATATCGAAATTGAAAAATAAAAGAAAAACAAATGATATCAAAATTTACTCACCCCACGATTGCCCTTGCGCGTTAAATTAATTAGTATCAAATTACCCTATATATATTCGTATAAATTCGACAAAATATGTCGCTGTACGGTGATGCCGACGACATTAACCTACCCGGTAACCCCGTGGAGGAATCCGGTGGTACTATAGAAGCGGCAACCGCTGCTTTGCAAGACAAAATGAAACTCTTGCGTGATAAACAAGCACAAATAGAAGCTCAATATGAATTAATGATGAACAAACAGACGCGACCTTCTAATCCCCGCGACGAATTTGCTGACGAAGAGCAAATACATCAATCCGCCTCCGGATTGGAATCCCTCATAAAACAAATAGATTCATTACAAGATACCGTAGAAATGTTAACGAGAAAACAGCGAATTAAAACTCGCCTCGAAACGCCTGCTTCCCGTTGCCACGAGAGTAACCTGTGTGACGACGCAGTTAACGAACCGCGAACACATTAAACCCTTCAGGTCACTTTGAAAGACGCTGTCGAGACGGTACCATACTTCGACGGACATAATATGCCTATCTTGCAATTTGCGAGAGCTTGTAGACGTGCAAGAGATATGATACCATCTAAATTCGAACCCCCGTTAACTTGTTTATTGAGCAACCGCTTACGAAAGTCGTGGAGGACTACAGCTTCAAAACGGTTGACGCTTTTATCAGCCGACTAAAAACAGTATTTTCTCCTGCCAAAACATCTGACCACTTCCGCGGAGAGTTAGCCAATATTGTAATCGGAAGGAACGAGCACATATTGGAGTATATTTCGAGAGTGAAGGACCTGAAGTTCGCCATTACAGACGAAGATGCCGATTATTACCAAAATTCAAATACGGCAGCATACGAGATAGACCGGTTAGCTTTAAGGTCATTTTTGGACGGACTTCCCCCTACGATGCGCAGTCAAATGGATCCTACCACGTTAACGACATTAGACGAGGCATTCGACAGGGCCGTCCGTGTGACGAAACTGATAGAACGGGATCGTAAACGATTTGCGGCGGAAGGAGCAACTATAGAAAGGGATCGAAACCGATTTACGGAGGAAAGAGCCCCTCGCACCCGATGCCAATTATGCAACAGGGAAGGTCATGACGCTCGCTCATGTAGGGTTCCACCCAATACGCGAGCCCCGGAAAGGATAACAATGCGAGGTTTCGACCAACCACCTCCAGGAAGAGGATATAATCAGCCACGGCATGCGGAAACACGAACCTGCAATTACTGCGGCATAACAGGGCACTTGGCCATAGATTGCAGGAAGAGAATGCGAAATCAGGAAATGTCGGGAAACGGCGAGCCCCCACGAGAATACAAGGAGGCGCCTCGTGGAACGGGCAAAGCAACAGCGCACCCGATAAATTCAATCCAATTTCAAAACTCCCTGCAGCCAGAATCGCTCGTGTGCACCTCACTCCAACAACCAACGTCCCATCCATCAACGTCTCGAGCCCACAATTAATATCTCCTATCGACGTAATGATCGATACGGGAGCGGAAGTAAATTTATTAAAACGAATGTGCGTAAAATCACCCCTCGAAATCGATGCAAACAACACTGTTCATCTAATTGGAATCACCGAAAATTACGTGCCAACTCTAGGCACACTTACAGCCACTCTATTTGACTACCCAGTACTTTTCCACGTCGTCGAAGATGCAATACCCTTGCCAAACCAAGGCATACTAGGATCCGGATTTTTAGCCGAAAGCGGAGTAACCCTAGACTTCGGGAAAAGGTGGCTAACGTTTAATGAAAATTATGTCCCCTTTAACGAGTGTTACGAAACACAAATACCGCCTAGGACAAGCATAATTGCGCACGCGAATATCGCTAACCCTGAAGTTCAAGAAGGATACATCCCACGACTCGACCTAGGACAAGGTCTTTACGCTGGAGATGCCTTAGTACGAAACCAGGACGGACAAGCGATATTACGGATCACAAACACCAACCAGGAACAGGCAACTATCGGAGTACCCCTGGTAATACTAGAAGAATTTGAAGAAGCTCTCGCTACGTACCCCCAGTTAAGGTATACAGAGGAAACCACGACTTTGAAACAAGTCGAAGATATGAAAATCCCCCTATTTGAAACGGGCAACCGGCCCACTACAGTTAGCGAAACCCTTTCAGAAGAAGGTAACCCTCAAGCCGGACAAGCGTCCGCACTACTCAGCAAATCCCTTCCAGAAGAAGGTAACCCTCAAATCGGACAAGCGTCCACGCCTCTAGTATACTCAACTGCGGAACCGAAAGTTGCACACCAAATTCTACACCTACCAGGATCGAGAAAGTTCGCCTCCACGAACGATTATAATCAGGATGAGCCAGCACCTCGAACTAGAGTCGAAGGAATAATCGACCTGATCTGCCCGAGGGACCTCAACCCTGAAGAAGAAAATCACGTGCATCAACTCGTCGAAACTTATGAAGACTTGTTCCACCTGCCAGATGAACCTCTAGGACACACACACGTTATTAGTCACGTTATCGAAACCACAGATCCGATTCCAGTCTTTACTAAACAGTACCGGTTCCCCCCTATTCACAAGGAGGAAATCCACGCACAAATGGAGGAACTGTTGAACAAAAAAATTATTAAACCATCCGTCTCCCCATACAGCTCGCCTCTCTGGATAGTTCCCAAAAAACCAGGAGCCGACGGAAAAAGGAAATGGAGAATGGTAATTGACTACCGCCAACTTAACCAAAAAACGGTTCCAGATGCTTATCCACTCCCGAACATAATCGATATACTCGACCAACTTGGCGGAGCCAAATACTTCTCGGTATTCGACCTCGTTTCTGGTTTTCATCAGATTCCCATGAAACCTGAACACGCGCAGAAAACTGCGTTCTCGGCCCCGCACGGCCATTACGAATTCTCAAGAATGCCCTTCGGCTTACGCAACGCACCCGCGACTTTCCAACGGCTCATGGACCAGGTCCTTTCGGGACTGCAAGGTTCAGAAATGTTCGTCTATTTGGACGATATTGTCCTATATTGCAGTTCACTCAACGAACACGATATCAAGTATCGAAAGCTCGCCAATAGATTACGCGAAGCTAATCTAAAATTGCAACCAAGCAAATGCCAATTTTTGCGGAAGGAAGTAGGATACTTGGGCCACGTACTCACGAAAGACGGAATAAGACCCGATCCCCAGAAGGTAATCGCCGTTACGAATTATCCTCCACCCCGCACTTCAAAGGGTATAAAGCAATTCTTGGGATTGACCGGATATTACAGGCGATTTATTCCTGACTTCTCCAAAGAAGCACGGTCTCTCACATCACTCCTTAAAAAGGGTACACTCTTTACTTGGGGCGAACAACAACAAAAGGCTTTCGATTATCTCAAGGACAAATTGGTTAAAGAACCAATACTGCAATTCCCGGATTTTAAGAGGGAATTCCACCTCACAACAGACGCATCTGATTACGCGATTGGAGGCGTAATCGACCTCGTTTCTGGTTTTCATCAGATTCCCATGAAACCTGAACACGCGCAGAAAACTGCGTTCTCGGCCCCGCACGGCCATTACGAATTCTCAAGAATGCCCTTCGGCTTACGCAACTTATCCACTCCCGAACATAATCGATATACTCGACCAACTTGGCGGAGCCAAATACTTCTCGGTATTCGACCTCGTTTCTGGTTTTCATCAGATTCCCATGAAACCTGAACACGCGCAGAAAACTGCGTTCTCGGCCCCGCACGGCCATTACGAATTCTCAAGAATGCCCTTCGGCTTACGCAACGCACCCGCGACTTTCCAACGGCTCATGGACCAGGTCCTTTCGGGACTGCAAGGTTCAGAAATGTTCGTCTATTTGGACGATATTGTCCTATATTGCAGTTCACTCAACGAACACGATATCAAGTATCGAAAGCTCGCCAATAGATTACGCGAAGCTAATCTAAAATTGCAACCAAGCAAATGCCAATTTTTGCGGAAGGAAGTAGGATACTTGGGCCACGTACTCACGAAAGACGGAATAAGACCCGATCCCCAGAAGGTAATCGCCGTTACGAATTATCCTCCACCCCGCACTTCAAAGGGTATAAAGCAATTCTTGGGATTGACCGGATATTACAGGCGATTTATTCCTGACTTCTCCAAAGAAGCACGGTCTCTCACATCACTCCTTAAAAAGGGTACACTCTTTACTTGGGGCGAACAACAACAAAAGGCTTTCGATTATCTCAAGGACAAATTGGTTAAAGAACCAATACTGCAATTCCCGGATTTTAAGAGGGAATTCCACCTCACAACAGACGCATCTGATTACGCGATTGGAGGCGTAATCTCTCAAACGTACGAAGACAAGGAACTCCCCCTTGCATACGCATCAAGACTCTTGTGCCAAGCGGAAGTGAACTATTCTACGATCGAAAAGGAACTCCTGGCCATCGTATACTGTACTAGCCATTTTCGACCATACTTGTATGGGAGGAAATTTATCTTGTACACAGATCACCAACCATTGGTCTGGCTTCATAGAGTCAAGGACCCGACATCACGACTCGTTCGTTGGCGATTGAAGCTTGCAGAATACGACTACGAAATACACTACCAACCGGGAAAGTCCAACAAGGTAGCCGACGCGCTCTCTCGTAACCCTCCTGAAACTGCGACAGCACTAATCTGTCCTATCCGCCCACGGGCAAACTCTGATGCCGACACCGAATTACTCCTCGAATCGGAACCCCGGAAACGGCCACGGATCCAAGGACCCGTACACTTACATTGGGAAACAGGATGCCTGAGTTCAAACGATTCCGACGAATCCATTTTTAGTGCTCCTAAACCTCTGAGAAGACCGCAACCAGAGGAAGTTTCGGACATGGAATTAATACCGCCAGCGCAACTTACGTATGGCACACCCTCTACCAGCCATTACGAACCGACATGTTCGCCTGACAAGCGCGACGAAATTAACTTCGAAAGAGACATAAGTTTGCCTCCTAAACACCCTCTCAATGGAGACGATAGTTCCTCGGGAGAATCCGACAATGACACCGCGAACGACGACCAATCGGAAATAGCTCCGCAGGATCCACCCCACGGAAACACCATCCTCGTAAGTCGTGACCCCCTAGTCGTTCAACACGGCCCCGTAGTAATTTTCCTCGCGGGAGATGGTCACCCTTGCGACGAAGGAGGACAGAATCTACGGAAATATGCAGACCTTCCTATTCGAAGAGACCTCACGCTTGGTAGAGCACGCGTTCTGAAACACAGAGGAAAAACGGTTATCGCCTTAGTTATTAAGGAAAAAATTAACCTCCCAGTAAATCCCGGAATTTTCCACGAAGCAATGGATTCTTTAAGGGATGTCGTACGAGAATTACAATTAACCGCACTCAGCATCGCAAAAACCCCGCAGATTGGAATGTTCACGTGGGAGGAAATAATAAATAAGATACACTCAAGGCTATCGGAGGAAAATACACAAATAACCGTTTGTACTCAAACCATCCAAATACCCGACGCAGCCTTGAGACTCTCGATAATAGAGGACAACCACTCTTCAACTATTGGAGGACATAAGGGAGTGAGTAAGACACTCAAGAGAATCCGCCAATCCTATTACTGGCAAGGACTCAAGCATCAAGTACGCATCTATATAAAGAACTGCATGCTGTGTCAGATGAAGAAATTAGTGAGAGTAAAAACGAGGCAACCAATGGTTTTGACCGACACGCCCGGGGCAGCATTCGATAAGGTCGGCCTGGATATAGTAGGCCCCCTTCCTTCATCACCAACTGGCAATATGTACATTCTGACCATGCAAGACCTCCTCACAAAATACTTCACATGTGTACCACTTAAAGGGACTACCTCGATGGAAGTAGCGGACGCTTTCATCAAAAATCTAATTTGCCGATTCGGCTCACCCAAGGCCATCCTCACCGACCAAGGTTCGAATTTTACCAGCGCGTTCATGAAAAACATTGCCCGTAAATTCAAGATAGCTCAGTGCAAAACTACAGCGTTTCACCCTCAAAGTAACGGATCCTTAGAACGGTCCCACATCGTTTTAATAGAATACTTAAAAATGTATGTAAATGAAAATGACGACTGGGACAGTTGGACCGACCTCGCGGCGTTTTCCTACAACACTAGTGTCCATGAAGGTACGGGATACACCCCGCACGAATTAGTATTTGGTAAGGTAGCGCGCGTCCCCGCTCAGCAGCGGCCGATTGAATGTCCGGACGACGAAACGTACGGAGGTTACTTCTCTCGCCTAACGGAATGCCTCCGTAAACTTCAAAATCTCGCGGCGGAAAAACTGAAAAACGCAAAAGAGCGGTATAAAAGATATTACGATCGTAATATCAACGAAGAGACCTTCCAACCCGGAGACGAAATATTCGTAATAAAAAATACCCGAAAAGGGAAATTCGCGGATCATTACACCGGACCACACAGGGTTATCGAGGTATTACCACTCCAGAACTTAAAAATATCCTGGGATAGAGGATATAAAATTATCCATGCTAACAAAGCCAGGAAATTGAGTCATTAAAATCCGTTTAAAGGATATCCCCCTACATACCAAAGGCAATCCCCAATCTTTTACAATTATAATTATAAAATTAACATAACTTATAAGCGCGTGTCGATATCCTTCTGGATATCGCTCCTCCCCTTTTCCCCCCTACATGCCAAACGCAATCCCCAATCTTTTACAATTATTCTTAGAAAATTAACATAACTTATCAGCGCGTGTCGATATCCTTCTGGATATCGCTCCTCTCCTTTTCCCCCTGTACTAACCACATTCTTTCCAGCATGCTAATAATCTAAAGATTATAGATAACCAACACTCCAGAAGGCTTTGCGTTCTGAGAACCACTGAAGGTTGAGAACCACTGAAGGTTGAGAACCACTGAAGGTTGGGAACCACTGAAGGTTGAGAACCTCTGAAGGTTGAGAACCACTGTAGGTTGAGAACCACTGGCGGTGAGAACCACTGGCGGTGAGAACCACTGGCGGTTGGGAACCACGGAAGGTTGAGAACCACTGAAGGTTGAGAACCCCTGATACCTAAATGCTATAAGTATAACGACGCACCTAAGAAACCCTCAATTCTCAGTCAGAATGCCTGGAAAGAATAGACCCCGAAAACGCTCCCGCAGAGCCGGCACTCATAGGCCTTACGTGGCACGAAAGCGGCTGCCGCGAATCATTGCGGACCGTGTTATTACCCCTGGGTGGAGGGTAAGGTTGATTAAATCGGACGACCCGAATTCTCCCCTCAGAACCACAATCGCACCCCCGCAACAAAGTCCCGCTATGGCAATTCCTCCACCACCCCCGGTCGCGGAATTATTGGATACGACCACGGCCTTGAGGGTGGAGCACGGAACGTTTGAGGACCCTGACCTATGGTCCTTGCTGGAGAACCTCCCGAGCCCCGATCGGCTCGCTGTGACGGACGTCAACGACTCCGACCTCGAGCCGACCGACATCGAGGAGTTGCTGCGGCAGTGCTGGTGCGACGAGCACCACCACCCCCTGCAGGCCCCCCTAACACCGTTCCCTCCACCACCGCCGGCCAAAGTGGACGCCACTGAAACGGAGAAGGAGCGCGAGGATGGGGATCGGGTGCTCGAATTGATGAACATTGGCAGCCCCGACCTCGAATCGGAGGATCCGGAGGAATTGCTCCGGCAGTTGCTTGGAATAAAGAAAAAAATTGAAAAACAAAAAGAAGAGATCCTGGGCGGTAATGTATAAGTTAACCTTAAGTATACCATCTAAAACACTATTTAATATTAACACACAAAAAAAAAGAGAGAAAAGCACAAAAACAAATATATATACTTTAAAACTTATAATTACGTTAGAAATACTTAGATTAAAATTTGCTACTTTCTTAGACTTAATTAAAACAAAAAATTGATAAAACAAAAAAAAATCTATTATAATTAAGAATAATTTTAGTAATACTTATCATTATTTACAATACTTATTATTACTCTTAACCTAGTTAATAAGTTAAACCATGAAACATACGAAGTAATTTTCTCTCATTAACTATATTTTTCCACAAATTTTCCTTTTGTTTACGTTACACTTCACATAAATACACCAAGTGAGATAGACAAGAGGATATAATGTTATGATTTAATCAACGCATCTATTACTCAAGAAATGCAGGCATTTCTTACTATAAGGGGGGAGGTGTGACGTGCCGACCTGCTTCTCTCAGATCGGCCCTTATTTTTTCTTTCTTCTCTTATATATATATATATACGCTATGATGTGAACGCTAGACTGCCCCCGCGGCTATGCAACGTCCGGCATACACTGAGCAAACATTCTAACTGCAAACATTCTAATTCCAAACATTCTAATTCCAAACATTCTAATCCCATACATTCTTCTTGCAATCATTCTAATTGCAAACATTCTAACTCCAAACATTCTAACTTCAAACCTCGTCCTTATTTGCCTAGTTTCTTTACCTCGCTCCTTTTTACTTCAGACAAACCACAACAAGTAAACCCTTTACTTAATTCCACGATATGTTCTAACAATATTAGTCCCCTTTCGCGTCCCGAGAGTATCCCTCACTACACGAGGAAGCATCCCCTTTCGCGTCCCGAGAGTGTCCCTCACTACACGAGGAAGCATTCCCTTTCGCGTCCCGAGAGTATCCCTCACTACACGAGGAAGCATCCCCTTTCGCGTCCCGAGAGTATCCCTCACTACACGAGGAAGCATCCCCTTTTGCGTCCCTTAAATTCACCAAAACTTACAAGGAAGTTGCCCATAATCGCACCCTCTCGAGCCCCTCACTACACGAGGATAATGTTCCCAAAACCATTTAACTTACAGTACCATGGATCTGAAACACAAAAATTATACAATTAATGTCTACTAATAATTAAAACCCAGTTTAAGAGTTAATAGATAACCACTGCCGTTTGAGAACCACTGCCGGTTGAGAACCACTGCCGTTTGAGAACCACTGCCGTTTGAGAACCCCTGCCGTTTGAGAACCACTGCCGTTTGAGAACCCCTGCCGTTTGAGTACCACTGCCGTTTGAGAACCCCCTGCCGGTTGAGAACCACTGCCGTTTGAGAACCCCTGCCAATTGAGAACACCTGCCAACGGAGAACCACTGAAGCGTACTATAAATAAGCCAGCACCACCAGAGGAGCAATTCAGTATTCAGTTCCATCAGTGCTGTTCAGTTCAACGTTTCATCAGTGCATCAGTTCAACGATCAGTTCAGTTCAGTGATTTGCTCCGCCTGCTGCTGGAAAACGCCTCCGATTCGATCGGTATTTAATTCATTTAATTCAATAAGAACATAGAATATTTTGCGATCTACTCCTATCTATTCAATAGGAACATAGAATATTTTCGTTGATCTAATCCATTTAATCCGATAAGAACATTGAATAAATCTCGATTTAATTCATTTAATTCAATAAGAACATAGAATATTTTGCGATCTATTCCTATCTATTTAATAGGAACATAGAATATTCTCAATTCAATCAAAACATTACGGAACACAGAATATTTGCTGGATTAAATTCAGATAATTCACTAAAGAACTTAGTAGTCGCTCAGTCGTCCAGCAGCTTCGCGTCAGTGAAGGTCGATACTTCGTTCTACCTCTCGGTAGTCCCGTAAATTACTTTCGGATATTACTTAAGCTACGAAAGTCAAACAAGTATTTTACAAATAAGTGAACAACGACCTGTCAATACTGAATAAACCACTTGTGATCAACATACTGCTCTACAATCTGAATTGAAAACCTTCCTTCGCGTTACTCTACGATTTCTCCGATTGAATGAAGATTCCCTACGACACGTGGGAAGAAGAATTAGAGGACGAAGAGTTTCAAGGTCCCTGGGACGGTGTCTTACCTATAGATTACCCAGTCACATACCAGCCGTTGCTGAACATATGTTGTTCTAAGATCGCTGCCGAGTCTATTTACGTGAACAATTGGGGTTCCCGTCTCTGCAGCGATTGCTATACTTATCTTGCCCCAGACCGGATACAAGAATACCAGCCGGGAGGCTGGCACGACATGTGCTCGTACGAAACATCGCTACGCATTTCCATCTGCACCAACTGCACCTCAAGAATATCAGTTGTTCAGCCTGCAGCCCAGTGCCCGGAGTGTATCGAGCAGTATTTCGACTTATCTACCGAGGAACTGTGGGACGTTCAGGCCGAATTCATCAAGGAAGTCATCACGTGCTGGTGAACCCTTGCATTCAGTCGACAGGACGTATTTCGCCCCATGATATCGTGAGTTTTTAATAATCATTGCCAACATAGCGAGCTCTATCTCGCCTTATACCACATTATATCTTACCCAAATAACAACGCGTATATTACATCCTAAGAGTGAGACGTTTGTTTCCGGGGCATGGTCTCCTTCCGTAAATTCCCTTTTCACTTCCTTCTTACCTTTCATTCCTCCTTGGCGTGGCGAATCATTTACGTTGCCCCTAAGGATTTCCTTCCTCCTCCTTACCTTTCTTTCCTCCTTGGCGTGGCGAATCATTTACGTTGCCCCTAAGGATTTCCTTCCTCCTCCTTACCTTTCTTTCCTCCTTGGCGTGGCGAATCATTTACGTTGCCCCTGAGGATTCCATTTCCTTCTTCTTACCTTTCCATCCTCCTTGACCCCTATCCGACTTCCTACTGTCCGATTCCCTAAGGAGAAAAAGTCACTGAATAAATCACTCTGGGACACTTTTCTTGATACAAAGAGGACTTGTTTCTTGTGCAATACCAAATAGCCCTGTATAAAATAGCGTAAATCCCCCTTCAGTTCTTAGCGCAGCAGCCCTGCGTCTTTGAACGGCGTGTCTCTTCCAGATCGCAATCTGGAACGTGACATGTTTTTCTGGTGACAGCGGTGGGATATCGAAATTGAAAAATAAAAGAAAAACAAATGATATCAAAATTTACTCACCCCACGATTGCCCTTGCGCGTTAAATTAATTAGTATCAAATTACCCTATATATATTCGTATAAATTCGACAAAATATGTCGCTGTACGGTGATGCCGACGACATTAACCTACCCGGTAACCCCGTGGAGGAATCCGGTGGTACTATAGAAGCGGCAACCGCTGCTTTGCAAGACAAAATGAAACTCTTGCGTGATAAACAAGCACAAATAGAAGCTCAATATGAATTAATGATGAACAAACAGACGCGACCTTCTAATCCCCGCGACGAATTTGCTGACGAAGAGCAAATACATCAATCCGCCTCCGGATTGGAATCCCTCATAAAACAAATAGATTCATTACAAGATACCGTAGAAATGTTAACGAGAAAACAGCGAATTAAAACTCGCCTCGAAACGCCTGCTTCCCGTTGCCACGAGAGTAACCTGTGTGACGACGCAGTTAACGAACCGCGAACACATTAAACCCTTCAGGTCACTTTGAAAGACGCTGTCGAGACGGTACCATACTTCGACGGACATAATATGCCTATCTTGCAATTTGCGAGAGCTTGTAGACGTGCAAGAGATATGATACCATCTAAATTCGAACCCCCGTTAACTTGTTTATTGAGCAACCGCTTACGAAAGTCGTGGAGGACTACAGCTTCAAAACGGTTGACGCTTTTATCAGCCGACTAAAAACAGTATTTTCTCCTGCCAAAACATCTGACCACTTCCGCGGAGAGTTAGCCAATATTGTAATCGGAAGGAACGAGCACATATTGGAGTATATTTCGAGAGTGAAGGACCTGAAGTTCGCCATTACAGACGAAGATGCCGATTATTACCAAAATTCAAATACGGCAGCATACGAGATAGACCGGTTAGCTTTAAGGTCATTTTTGGACGGACTTCCCCCTACGATGCGCAGTCAAATGGATCCTACCACGTTAACGACATTAGACGAGGCATTCGACAGGGCCGTCCGTGTGACGAAACTGATAGAACGGGATCGTAAACGATTTGCGGCGGAAGGAGCAACTATAGAAAGGGATCGAAACCGATTTACGGAGGAAAGAGCCCCTCGCACCCGATGCCAATTATGCAACAGGGAAGGTCATGACGCTCGCTCATGTAGGGTTCCACCCAATACGCGAGCCCCGGAAAGGATAACAATGCGAGGTTTCGACCAACCACCTCCAGGAAGAGGATATAATCAGCCACGGCATGCGGAAACACGAACCTGCAATTACTGCGGCATAACAGGGCACTTGGCCATAGATTGCAGGAAGAGAATGCGAAATCAGGAAATGTCGGGAAACGGCGAGCCCCCACGAGAATACAAGGAGGCGCCTCGTGGAACGGGCAAAGCAACAGCGCACCCGATAAATTCAATCCAATTTCAAAACTCCCTGCAGCCAGAATCGCTCGTGTGCACCTCACTCCAACAACCAACGTCCCATCCATCAACGTCTCGAGCCCACAATTAATATCTCCTATCGACGTAATGATCGATACGGGAGCGGAAGTAAATTTATTAAAACGAATGTGCGTAAAATCACCCCTCGAAATCGATGCAAACAACACTGTTCATCTAATTGGAATCACCGAAAATTACGTGCCAACTCTAGGCACACTTACAGCCACTCTATTTGACTACCCAGTACTTTTCCACGTCGTCGAAGATGCAATACCCTTGCCAAACCAAGGCATACTAGGATCCGGATTTTTAGCCGAAAGCGGAGTAACCCTAGACTTCGGGAAAAGGTGGCTAACGTTTAATGAAAATTATGTCCCCTTTAACGAGTGTTACGAAACACAAATACCGCCTAGGACAAGCATAATTGCGCACGCGAATATCGCTAACCCTGAAGTTCAAGAAGGATACATCCCACGACTCGACCTAGGACAAGGTCTTTACGCTGGAGATGCCTTAGTACGAAACCAGGACGGACAAGCGATATTACGGATCACAAACACCAACCAGGAACAGGCAACTATCGGAGTACCCCTGGTAATACTAGAAGAATTTGAAGAAGCTCTCGCTACGTACCCCCAGTTAAGGTATACAGAGGAAACCACGACTTTGAAACAAGTCGAAGATATGAAAATCCCCCTATTTGAAACGGGCAACCGGCCCACTACAGTTAGCGAAACCCTTTCAGAAGAAGGTAACCCTCAAGCCGGACAAGCGTCCGCACTACTCAGCAAATCCCTTCCAGAAGAAGGTAACCCTCAAATCGGACAAGCGTCCACGCCTCTAGTATACTCAACTGCGGAACCGAAAGTTGCACACCAAATTCTACACCTACCAGGATCGAGAAAGTTCGCCTCCACGAACGATTATAATCAGGATGAGCCAGCACCTCGAACTAGAGTCGAAGGAATAATCGACCTGATCTGCCCGAGGGACCTCAACCCTGAAGAAGAAAATCACGTGCATCAACTCGTCGAAACTTATGAAGACTTGTTCCACCTGCCAGATGAACCTCTAGGACACACACACGTTATTAGTCACGTTATCGAAACCACAGATCCGATTCCAGTCTTTACTAAACAGTACCGGTTCCCCCCTATTCACAAGGAGGAAATCCACGCACAAATGGAGGAACTGTTGAACAAAAAAATTATTAAACCATCCGTCTCCCCATACAGCTCGCCTCTCTGGATAGTTCCCAAAAAACCAGGAGCCGACGGAAAAAGGAAATGGAGAATGGTAATTGACTACCGCCAACTTAACCAAAAAACGGTTCCAGATGCTTATCCACTCCCGAACATAATCGATATACTCGACCAACTTGGCGGAGCCAAATACTTCTCGGTATTCGACCTCGTTTCTGGTTTTCATCAGATTCCCATGAAACCTGAACACGCGCAGAAAACTGCGTTCTCGGCCCCGCACGGCCATTACGAATTCTCAAGAATGCCCTTCGGCTTACGCAACGCACCCGCGACTTTCCAACGGCTCATGGACCAGGTCCTTTCGGGACTGCAAGGTTCAGAAATGTTCGTCTATTTGGACGATATTGTCCTATATTGCAGTTCACTCAACGAACACGATATCAAGTATCGAAAGCTCGCCAATAGATTACGCGAAGCTAATCTAAAATTGCAACCAAGCAAATGCCAATTTTTGCGGAAGGAAGTAGGATACTTGGGCCACGTACTCACGAAAGACGGAATAAGACCCGATCCCCAGAAGGTAATCGCCGTTACGAATTATCCTCCACCCCGCACTTCAAAGGGTATAAAGCAATTCTTGGGATTGACCGGATATTACAGGCGATTTATTCCTGACTTCTCCAAAGAAGCACGGTCTCTCACATCACTCCTTAAAAAGGGTACACTCTTTACTTGGGGCGAACAACAACAAAAGGCTTTCGATTATCTCAAGGACAAATTGGTTAAAGAACCAATACTGCAATTCCCGGATTTTAAGAGGGAATTCCACCTCACAACAGACGCATCTGATTACGCGATTGGAGGCGTAATCGACCTCGTTTCTGGTTTTCATCAGATTCCCATGAAACCTGAACACGCGCAGAAAACTGCGTTCTCGGCCCCGCACGGCCATTACGAATTCTCAAGAATGCCCTTCGGCTTACGCAACTTATCCACTCCCGAACATAATCGATATACTCGACCAACTTGGCGGAGCCAAATACTTCTCGGTATTCGACCTCGTTTCTGGTTTTCATCAGATTCCCATGAAACCTGAACACGCGCAGAAAACTGCGTTCTCGGCCCCGCACGGCCATTACGAATTCTCAAGAATGCCCTTCGGCTTACGCAACGCACCCGCGACTTTCCAACGGCTCATGGACCAGGTCCTTTCGGGACTGCAAGGTTCAGAAATGTTCGTCTATTTGGACGATATTGTCCTATATTGCAGTTCACTCAACGAACACGATATCAAGTATCGAAAGCTCGCCAATAGATTACGCGAAGCTAATCTAAAATTGCAACCAAGCAAATGCCAATTTTTGCGGAAGGAAGTAGGATACTTGGGCCACGTACTCACGAAAGACGGAATAAGACCCGATCCCCAGAAGGTAATCGCCGTTACGAATTATCCTCCACCCCGCACTTCAAAGGGTATAAAGCAATTCTTGGGATTGACCGGATATTACAGGCGATTTATTCCTGACTTCTCCAAAGAAGCACGGTCTCTCACATCACTCCTTAAAAAGGGTACACTCTTTACTTGGGGCGAACAACAACAAAAGGCTTTCGATTATCTCAAGGACAAATTGGTTAAAGAACCAATACTGCAATTCCCGGATTTTAAGAGGGAATTCCACCTCACAACAGACGCATCTGATTACGCGATTGGAGGCGTAATCTCTCAAACGTACGAAGACAAGGAACTCCCCCTTGCATACGCATCAAGACTCTTGTGCCAAGCGGAAGTGAACTATTCTACGATCGAAAAGGAACTCCTGGCCATCGTATACTGTACTAGCCATTTTCGACCATACTTGTATGGGAGGAAATTTATCTTGTACACAGATCACCAACCATTGGTCTGGCTTCATAGAGTCAAGGACCCGACATCACGACTCGTTCGTTGGCGATTGAAGCTTGCAGAATACGACTACGAAATACACTACCAACCGGGAAAGTCCAACAAGGTAGCCGACGCGCTCTCTCGTAACCCTCCTGAAACTGCGACAGCACTAATCTGTCCTATCCGCCCACGGGCAAACTCTGATGCCGACACCGAATTACTCCTCGAATCGGAACCCCGGAAACGGCCACGGATCCAAGGACCCGTACACTTACATTGGGAAACAGGATGCCTGAGTTCAAACGATTCCGACGAATCCATTTTTAGTGCTCCTAAACCTCTGAGAAGACCGCAACCAGAGGAAGTTTCGGACATGGAATTAATACCGCCAGCGCAACTTACGTATGGCACACCCTCTACCAGCCATTACGAACCGACATGTTCGCCTGACAAGCGCGACGAAATTAACTTCGAAAGAGACATAAGTTTGCCTCCTAAACACCCTCTCAATGGAGACGATAGTTCCTCGGGAGAATCCGACAATGACACCGCGAACGACGACCAATCGGAAATAGCTCCGCAGGATCCACCCCACGGAAACACCATCCTCGTAAGTCGTGACCCCCTAGTCGTTCAACACGGCCCCGTAGTAATTTTCCTCGCGGGAGATGGTCACCCTTGCGACGAAGGAGGACAGAATCTACGGAAATATGCAGACCTTCCTATTCGAAGAGACCTCACGCTTGGTAGAGCACGCGTTCTGAAACACAGAGGAAAAACGGTTATCGCCTTAGTTATTAAGGAAAAAATTAACCTCCCAGTAAATCCCGGAATTTTCCACGAAGCAATGGATTCTTTAAGGGATGTCGTACGAGAATTACAATTAACCGCACTCAGCATCGCAAAAACCCCGCAGATTGGAATGTTCACGTGGGAGGAAATAATAAATAAGATACACTCAAGGCTATCGGAGGAAAATACACAAATAACCGTTTGTACTCAAACCATCCAAATACCCGACGCAGCCTTGAGACTCTCGATAATAGAGGACAACCACTCTTCAACTATTGGAGGACATAAGGGAGTGAGTAAGACACTCAAGAGAATCCGCCAATCCTATTACTGGCAAGGACTCAAGCATCAAGTACGCATCTATATAAAGAACTGCATGCTGTGTCAGATGAAGAAATTAGTGAGAGTAAAAACGAGGCAACCAATGGTTTTGACCGACACGCCCGGGGCAGCATTCGATAAGGTCGGCCTGGATATAGTAGGCCCCCTTCCTTCATCACCAACTGGCAATATGTACATTCTGACCATGCAAGACCTCCTCACAAAATACTTCACATGTGTACCACTTAAAGGGACTACCTCGATGGAAGTAGCGGACGCTTTCATCAAAAATCTAATTTGCCGATTCGGCTCACCCAAGGCCATCCTCACCGACCAAGGTTCGAATTTTACCAGCGCGTTCATGAAAAACATTGCCCGTAAATTCAAGATAGCTCAGTGCAAAACTACAGCGTTTCACCCTCAAAGTAACGGATCCTTAGAACGGTCCCACATCGTTTTAATAGAATACTTAAAAATGTATGTAAATGAAAATGACGACTGGGACAGTTGGACCGACCTCGCGGCGTTTTCCTACAACACTAGTGTCCATGAAGGTACGGGATACACCCCGCACGAATTAGTATTTGGTAAGGTAGCGCGCGTCCCCGCTCAGCAGCGGCCGATTGAATGTCCGGACGACGAAACGTACGGAGGTTACTTCTCTCGCCTAACGGAATGCCTCCGTAAACTTCAAAATCTCGCGGCGGAAAAACTGAAAAACGCAAAAGAGCGGTATAAAAGATATTACGATCGTAATATCAACGAAGAGACCTTCCAACCCGGAGACGAAATATTCGTAATAAAAAATACCCGAAAAGGGAAATTCGCGGATCATTACACCGGACCACACAGGGTTATCGAGGTATTACCACTCCAGAACTTAAAAATATCCTGGGATAGAGGATATAAAATTATCCATGCTAACAAAGCCAGGAAATTGAGTCATTAAAATCCGTTTAAAGGATATCCCCCTACATACCAAAGGCAATCCCCAATCTTTTACAATTATAATTATAAAATTAACATAACTTATAAGCGCGTGTCGATATCCTTCTGGATATCGCTCCTCCCCTTTTCCCCCCTACATGCCAAACGCAATCCCCAATCTTTTACAATTATTCTTAGAAAATTAACATAACTTATCAGCGCGTGTCGATATCCTGCTGGATATCGCTCCTCTCCTTTTCCCCCTGTACTAACCACATTCTTTCCAGCATGCTAATAATCTAAAGATTATAGATAACCAACACTCCAGAAGGCTTTGCGTTCTGAGAACCACTGAAGGTTGAGAACCACTGAAGGTTGAGAACCACTGAAGGTTGGGAACCACTGAAGGTTGAGAACCTCTGAAGGTTGAGAACCACTGTAGGTTGAGAACCACTGGCGGTGAGAACCACTGGCGGTGAGAACCACTGGCGGTTGGGAACCACGGAAGGTTGAGAACCACTGAAGGTTGAGAACCCCTGATACCTAAATGCTATAAGTATAACGACGCACCTAAGAAACCCTCAATTCTCAGTCAGAATGCCTGGAAAGAATAGACCCCGAAAACGCTCCCGCAGAGCCGGCACTCATAGGCCTTACGTGGCACGAAAGCGGCTGCCGCGAATCATTGCGGACCGTGTTATTACCCCTGGGTGGAGGGTAAGGTTGATTAAATCGGACGACCCGAATTCTCCCCTCAGAACCACAATCGCACCCCCGCAACAAAGTCCCGCTATGGCAATTCCTCCACCACCCCCGGTCGCGGAATTATTGGATACGACCACGGCCTTGAGGGTGGAGCACGGAACGTTTGAGGACCCTGACCTATGGTCCTTGCTGGAGAACCTCCCGAGCCCCGATCGGCTCGCTGTGACGGACGTCAACGACTCCGACCTCGAGCCGACCGACATCGAGGAGTTGCTGCGGCAGTGCTGGTGCGACGAGCACCACCACCCCCTGCAGGCCCCCCTAACACCGTTCCCTCCACCACCGCCGGCCAAAGTGGACGCCACTGAAACGGAGAAGGAGCGCGAGGATGGGGATCGGGTGCTCGAATTGATGAACATTGGCAGCCCCGACCTCGAATCGGAGGATCCGGAGGAATTGCTCCGGCAGTTGCTTGGAATAAAGAAAAAAATTGAAAAACAAAAAGAAGAGATCCTGGGCGGTAATGTATAAGTTAACCTTAAGTATACCATCTAAAACACTATTTAATATTAACACACAAAAAAAAAGAGAGAAAAGCACAAAAACAAATATATATACTTTAAAACTTATAATTACGTTAGAAATACTTAGATTAAAATTTGCTACTTTCTTAGACTTAATTAAAACAAAAAATTGATAAAACAAAAAAAAATCTATTATAATTAAGAATAATTTTAGTAATACTTATCATTATTTACAATACTTATTATTACTCTTAACCTAGTTAATAAGTTAAACCATGAAACATACGAAGTAATTTTCTCTCATTAACTATATTTTTCCACAAATTTTCCTTTTGTTTACGTTACACTTCACATAAATACACCAAGTGAGATAGACAAGAGGATATAATGTTATGATTTAATCAACGCATCTATTACTCAAGAAATGCAGGCATTTCTTACTATAAGGGGGGAGGTGTGACGTGCCGACCTGCTTCTCTCAGATCGGCCCTTATTTTTTCTTTCTTCTCTTATATATATATATATACGCTATGATGTGAACGCTAGACTGCCCCCGCGGCTATGCAACGTCCGGCATACACTGAGCAAACATTCTAACTGCAAACATTCTAATTCCAAACATTCTAATTCCAAACATTCTAATCCCATACATTCTTCTTGCAATCATTCTAATTGCAAACATTCTAACTCCAAACATTCTAACTTCAAACCTCGTCCTTATTTGCCTAGTTTCTTTACCTCGCTCCTTTTTACTTCAGACAAACCACAACAAGTAAACCCTTTACTTAATTCCACGATATGTTCTAACAATATTAGTCCCCTTTCGCGTCCCGAGAGTATCCCTCACTACACGAGGAAGCATCCCCTTTCGCGTCCCGAGAGTGTCCCTCACTACACGAGGAAGCATTCCCTTTCGCGTCCCGAGAGTATCCCTCACTACACGAGGAAGCATCCCCTTTCGCGTCCCGAGAGTATCCCTCACTACACGAGGAAGCATCCCCTTTTGCGTCCCTTAAATTCACCAAAACTTACAAGGAAGTTGCCCATAATCGCACCCTCTCGAGCCCCTCACTACACGAGGATAATGTTCCCAAAACCATTTAACTTACAGTACCATGGATCTGAAACACAAAAATTATACAATTAATGTCTACTAATAATTAAAACCCAGTTTAAGAGTTAATAGATAACCACTGCCGTTTGAGAACCACTGCCGGTTGAGAACCACTGCCGTTTGAGAACCACTGCCGTTTGAGAACCCCTGCCGTTTGAGAACCACTGCCGTTTGAGAACCCCTGCCGTTTGAGTACCACTGCCGTTTGAGAACCCCCTGCCGGTTGAGAACCACTGCCGTTTGAGAACCCCTGCCAATTGAGAACACCTGCCAACGGAGAACCACTGAAGCGTACTATAAATAAGCCAGCACCACCAGAGGAGCAATTCAGTATTCAGTTCCATCAGTGCTGTTCAGTTCAACGTTTCATCAGTGCATCAGTTCAACGATCAGTTCAGTTCAGTGATTTGCTCCGCCTGCTGCTGGAAAACGCCTCCGATTCGATCGGTATTTAATTCATTTAATTCAATAAGAACATAGAATATTTTGCGATCTACTCCTATCTATTCAATAGGAACATAGAATATTTTCGTTGATCTAATCCATTTAATCCGATAAGAACATTGAATAAATCTCGATTTAATTCATTTAATTCAATAAGAACATAGAATATTTTGCGATCTATTCCTATCTATTTAATAGGAACATAGAATATTCTCAATTCAATCAAAACATTACGGAACACAGAATATTTGCTGGATTAAATTCAGATAATTCACTAAAGAACTTAGTAGTCGCTCAGTCGTCCAGCAGCTTCGCGTCAGTGAAGGTCGATACTTCGTTCTACCTCTCGGTAGTCCCGTAAATTACTTTCGGATATTACTTAAGCTACGAAAGTCAAACAAGTATTTTACAAATAAGTGAACAACGACCTGTCAATACTGAATAAACCACTTGTGATCAACATACTGCTCTACAATCTGAATTGAAAACCTTCCTTCGCGTTACTCTACGATTTCTCCGATTGAATGAAGATTCCCTACGACACGTGGGAAGAAGAATTAGAGGACGAAGAGTTTCAAGGTCCCTGGGACGGTGTCTTACCTATAGATTACCCAGTCACATACCAGCCGTTGCTGAACATATGTTGTTCTAAGATCGCTGCCGAGTCTATTTACGTGAACAATTGGGGTTCCCGTCTCTGCAGCGATTGCTATACTTATCTTGCCCCAGACCGGATACAAGAATACCAGCCGGGAGGCTGGCACGACATGTGCTCGTACGAAACATCGCTACGCATTTCCATCTGCACCAACTGCACCTCAAGAATATCAGTTGTTCAGCCTGCAGCCCAGTGCCCGGAGTGTATCGAGCAGTATTTCGACTTATCTACCGAGGAACTGTGGGACGTTCAGGCCGAATTCATCAAGGAAGTCATCACGTGCTGGTGAACCCTTGCATTCAGTCGACAGGACGTATTTCGCCCCATGATATCGTGAGTTTTTAATAATCATTGCCAACATAGCGAGCTCTATCTCGCCTTATACCACATTATATCTTACCCAAATAACAACGCGTATATTACATCCTAAGAGTGAGACGTTTGTTTCCGGGGCATGGTCTCCTTCCGTAAATTCCCTTTTCACTTCCTTCTTACCTTTCATTCCTCCTTGGCGTGGCGAATCATTTACGTTGCCCCTAAGGATTTCCTTCCTCCTCCTTACCTTTCTTTCCTCCTTGGCGTGGCGAATCATTTACGTTGCCCCTAAGGATTTCCTTCCTCCTCCTTACCTTTCTTTCCTCCTTGGCGTGGCGAATCATTTACGTTGCCCCTGAGGATTCCATTTCCTTCTTCTTACCTTTCCATCCTCCTTGACCCCTATCCGACTTCCTACTGTCCGATTCCCTAAGGAGAAAAAGTCACTGAATAAATCACTCTGGGACACTTTTCTTGATACAAAGAGGACTTGTTTCTTGTGCAATACCAAATAGCCCTGTATAAAATAGCGTAAATCCCCCTTCAGTTCTTAGCGCAGCAGCCCTGCGTCTTTGAACGGCGTGTCTCTTCCAGATCGCAATCTGGAACGTGACATGTTTTTCTGGTGACAGCGGTGGGATATCGAAATTGAAAAATAAAAGAAAAACAAATGATATCAAAATTTACTCACCCCACGATTGCCCTTGCGCGTTAAATTAATTAGTATCAAATTACCCTATATATATTCGTATAAATTCGACAAAATATGTCGCTGTACGGTGATGCCGACGACATTAACCTACCCGGTAACCCCGTGGAGGAATCCGGTGGTACTATAGAAGCGGCAACCGCTGCTTTGCAAGACAAAATGAAACTCTTGCGTGATAAACAAGCACAAATAGAAGCTCAATATGAATTAATGATGAACAAACAGACGCGACCTTCTAATCCCCGCGACGAATTTGCTGACGAAGAGCAAATACATCAATCCGCCTCCGGATTGGAATCCCTCATAAAACAAATAGATTCATTACAAGATACCGTAGAAATGTTAACGAGAAAACAGCGAATTAAAACTCGCCTCGAAACGCCTGCTTCCCGTTGCCACGAGAGTAACCTGTGTGACGACGCAGTTAACGAACCGCGAACACATTACACCCTTCAGGTCACTTTGAAAGACGCTGTCGAGACGGTACCATACTTCGACGGACATAATATGCCTATCTTGCAATTTGCGAGAGCTTGTAGACGTGCAAGAGATATGATACCATCTAAATTCGAACCCCCGTTAACTTGTTTATTGAGCAACCGCTTACGAAAGTCGTGGAGGACTACAGCTTCAAAACGGTTGACGCTTTTATCAGCCGACTAAAAACAGTATTTTCTCCTGCCAAAACATCTGACCACTTCCGCGGAGAGTTAGCCAATATTGTAATCGGAAGGAACGAGCACATATTGGAGTATATTTCGAGAGTGAAGGACCTGAAGTTCGCCATTACAGACGAAGATGCCGATTATTACCAAAATTCAAATACGGCAGCATACGAGATAGACCGGTTAGCTTTAAGGTCATTTTTGGACGGACTTCCCCCTACGATGCGCAGTCAAATGGATCCTACCACGTTAACGACATTAGACGAGGCATTCGACAGGGCCGTCCGTGTGACGAAACTGATAGAACGGGATCGTAAACGATTTGCGGCGGAAGGAGCAACTATAGAAAGGGATCGAAACCGATTTACGGAGGAAAGAGCCCCTCGCACCCGATGCCAATTATGCAACAGGGAAGGTCATGACGCTCGCTCATGTAGGGTTCCACCCAATACGCGAGCCCCGGAAAGGATAACAATGCGAGGTTTCGACCAACCACCTCCAGGAAGAGGATATAATCAGCCACGGCATGCGGAAACACGAACCTGCAATTACTGCGGCATAACAGGGCACTTGGCCATAGATTGCAGGAAGAGAATGCGAAATCAGGAAATGTCGGGAAACGGCGAGCCCCCACGAGAATACAAGGAGGCGCCTCGTGGAACGGGCAAAGCAACAGCGCACCCGATAAATTCAATCCAATTTCAAAACTCCCTGCAGCCAGAATCGCTCGTGTGCACCTCACTCCAACAACCAACGTCCCATCCATCAACGTCTCGAGCCCACAATTAATATCTCCTATCGACGTAATGATCGATACGGGAGCGGAAGTAAATTTATTAAAACGAATGTGCGTAAAATCACCCCTCGAAATCGATGCAAACAACACTGTTCATCTAATTGGAATCACCGAAAATTACGTGCCAACTCTAGGCACACTTACAGCCACTCTATTTGACTACCCAGTATTTTTCCACGTCGTCGAAGATGCAAAACCCTTGCCAAACCAAGGCATACTAGGATCCGGATTTTTAGCCGAAAGCGGAGTAACCCTAGACTTCGGGAAAAGGTGGCTAACGTTTAATGAAAATTATGTCCCCTTTAACGAGTGTTACGAAACACAAATACCGCCTAGGACAAGCATAATTGCGCACGCGAATATCGCTAACCCTGAAGTTCAAGAAGGATACATCCCACGACTCGACCTAGGACAAGGTCTTTACGCTGGAGATGCCTTAGTACGAAACCAGGACGGACAAGCGATATTACGGATCACAAACACCAACCAGGAACAGGCAACTATCGGAGTACCCCTGGTAATACTAGAAGAATTTGAAGAAGCTCTCGCTACGTACCCCCAGTTAAGGTATACAGAGGAAACCACGACTTTGAAACAAGTCGAAGATATGAAAATCCCCCTATTTGAAACGGGCAACCGGCCCACTACAGTTAGCGAAACCCTTTCAGAAGAAGGTAACCCTCAAGCCGGACAAGCGTCCGCACTACTCAGCAAATCCCTTCCAGAAGAAGGTAACCCTCAAATCGGACAAGCGTCCACGCCTCTAGTATACTCAACTGCGGAACCGAAAGTTGCACACCAAATTCTACACCTACCAGGATCGAGAAAGTTCGCCTCCACGAACGATTATAATCAGGATGAGCCAGCACCTCGAACTAGAGTCGAAGGAATAATCGACCTGATCTGCCCGAGGGACCTCAACCCTGAAGAAGAAAATCACGTGCATCAACTCGTCGAAACTTATGAAGACTTGTTCCACCTGCCAGATGAACCTCTAGGACACACACACGTTATTAGTCACGTTATCGAAACCACAGATCCGATTCCAGTCTTTACTAAACAGTACCGGTTCCCCCCTATTCACAAGGAGGAAATCCACGCACAAATGGAGGAACTGTTGAACAAAAAAATTATTAAACCATCCGTCTCCCCATACAGCTCGCCTCTCTGGATAGTTCCCAAAAAACCAGGAGCCGACGGAAAAAGGAAATGGAGAATGGTAATTGACTACCGCCAACTTAACCAAAAAACGGTTCCAGATGCTTATCCACTCCCGAACATAATCGATATACTCGACCAACTTGGCGGAGCCAAATACTTCTCGGTATTCGACCTCGTTTCTGGTTTTCATCAGATTCCCATGAAACCTGAACACGCGCAGAAAACTGCGTTCTCGGCCCCGCACGGCCATTACGAATTCTCAAGAATGCCCTTCGGCTTACGCAACGCACCCGCGACTTTCCAACGGCTCATGGACCAGGTCCTTTCGGGACTGCAAGGTTCAGAAATGTTCGTCTATTTGGACGATATTGTCCTATATTGCAGTTCACTCAACGAACACGATATCAAGTATCGAAAGCTCGCCAATAGATTACGCGAAGCTAATCTAAAATTGCAACCAAGCAAATGCCAATTTTTGCGGAAGGAAGTAGGATACTTGGGCCACGTACTCACGAAAGACGGAATAAGACCCGATCCCCAGAAGGTAATCGCCGTTACGAATTATCCTCCACCCCGCACTTCAAAGGGTATAAAGCAATTCTTGGGATTGACCGGATATTACAGGCGATTTATTCCTGACTTCTCCAAAGAAGCACGGTCTCTCACATCACTCCTTAAAAAGGGTACACTCTTTACTTGGGGCGAACAACAACAAAAGGCTTTCGATTATCTCAAGGACAAATTGGTTAAAGAACCAATACTGCAATTCCCGGATTTTAAGAGGGAATTCCACCTCACAACAGACGCATCTGATTACGCGATTGGAGGCGTAATCTCTCAAACGTACGAAGACAAGGAACTCCCCCTTGCATACGCATCAAGACTCTTGTGCCAAGCGGAAGTGAACTATTCTACGATCGAAAAGGAACTCCTGGCCATCGTATACTGTACTAGCCATTTTCGACCATACTTGTATGGGAGGAAATTTATCTTGTACACAGATCACCAACCATTGGTCTGGCTTCATAGAGTCAAGGACCCGACATCACGACTCGTTCGTTGGCGATTGAAGCTTGCAGAATACGACTACGAAATACACTACCAACCGGGAAAGTCCAACAAGGTAGCCGACGCGCTCTCTCGTAACCCTCCTGAAACTGCGACAGCACTAATCTGTCCTATCCGCCCACGGGCAAACTCTGATGCCGACACCGAATTACTCCTCGAATCGGAACCCCGGAAACGGCCACGGATCCAAGGACCCGTACACTTACATTGGGAAACAGGATGCCTGAGTTCAAACGATTCCGACGAATCCATTTTTAGTGCTCCTAAACCTCTGAGAAGACCGCAACCAGAGGAAGTTTCGGACATGGAATTAATAACGCCAGCGCAACTTACGTATGGCACACCCTCTACCAGCCATTACGAACCGACATTTTCGCCTGACAAGCGCGACGAAATTAACTTCGAAAGAGACATAAGTTCGCCTCCTAAACACCCTCTCAATGGAGACGATAGTTCCTCGGGAGAATCCGACAATGACACCGCGAACGACGACCAATCGGAAATAGCTCCGCAGGATCCACCCCACGGAAACACCATCCTCGTAAGTCGTGACCCCCTAGTCGTTCAACACGGCCCCGTAGTAATTTTCCTCGCGGGAGATGGTCACCCTTGCGACGAAGGAGGACAGAATCTACGGAAATATGCAGACCTTCCTATTCGAAGAGACCTCACGCTTGGTAGAGCACGCGTTCTGAAACACAGAGGAAAAACGGTTATCGCCTTAGTTATTAAGGAAAAAATTAACCTCCCAGTAAATCCCGGAATTTTCCACGAAGCAATGGATTCTTTAAGGGATGTCGTACGAGAATTACAATTAACCGCACTCAGCATCGCAAAAACCCCGCAGATTGGAATGTTCACGTGGGAGGAAATAATAAATAAGATACACTCAAGGCTATCGGAGGAAAATACACAAATAACCGTTTGTACTCAAACCATCCAAATACCCGACGCAGCCTTGAGACTCTCGATAATAGAGGACAACCACTCTTCAACTATTGGAGGACATAAGGGAGTGAGTAAGACACTCAAGAGAATCCGCCAATCCTATTACTGGCAAGGACTCAAGCAACAAGTACGCATCTATATAAAGAACTGCATGCTGTGTCAGATGAAGAAATTAGTGAGAGTAAAAACGAGGCAACCAATGGTTTTGACCGACACGCCCGGGGCAGCATTCGATAAGGTCGGCCTGGATATAGTAGGCCCCCTTCCTTCATCACCAACTGGCAATATGTACATTCTGACCATGCAAGACCTCCTCACAAAATACTTCACATGTGTACCACTTAAAGGGACTACCTCGATGGAAGTAGCGGACGCTTTCATCAAAAATCTAATTTGCCGATTCGGCTCACCCAAGGCCATCCTCACCGACCAAGGTTCGAATTTTACCAGCGCGTTCATGAAAAACATTGCCCGTAAATTCAAGATAGCTCAGTGCAAAACTACAGCGTTTCACCCTCAAAGTAACGGATCCTTAGAACGGTCCCACATCGTTTTAATAGAATACTTAAAAATGTATGTAAATGAAAATGACGACTGGGACAGTTGGACCGACCACGCGGCGTTTTCCTACAACACTAGTGTCCATGAAGGTACGGGATACACCCCGCACGAATTAGTATTTGGTAAGGTAGCGCGCGTCCCCGCTCAGCAGCGGCCGATTGAATGTCCGGACGACGAAACGTACGGAGGTTACTTCTCTCGCCTAACGGTAAACTTCAAAATCTCGCGGCGGAAAAACTGAAAAACGCAAAAGAGCGGTATAAAAGATATTACGATCGTAATATCAACGAAGAGACCTTCCAACCCGGAGACGAAATATTCGTAATAAAAAATACCCGAAAAGGGAAATTCGCGGATCATTACACCGGACCACACAGGGTTATCGAGGTATTACCACTCCAGAACTTAAAAATATCCTGGGATAGAGGATATAAAATTATCCATGCTAACAAAGCCAGGAAATTGAGTCATTAAAATCCGTTTAAAGGATATCCCCCTACATACCAAAGGCAATCCCCAATCTTTTACAATTATAATTATAAAATTAACATAACTTATAAGCGCGTGTCGATATCCTTCTGGATATCGCTCCTCCCCTTTTCCCCCCTACATGCCACACGCAATCCCCAATCTTTTACAATTATTCTTAGAAAATTAACATAACTTATCAGCGCGTGTCGATATCCTTCTGGATATCGCTCCTCTCCTTTTCCCCCTGTACTAACCACATTCTTTCCAGCATGCTAATAATCTAAAGATTATAGATAACCAACACTCCAGAAGGCTTTGCGTTCTGAGAACCACTGAAGGTTGAGAACCACTGAAGGTTGAGAACCACTGAAGGTTGGGAACCACTGAAGGTTGAGAACCTCTGAAGGTTGAGAACCACTGTAGGTTGAGAACCACTGGCGGTGAGAACCACTGGCGGTTGGGAACCACGGAAGGTTGAGAACCACTGAAGGTTGAGAACCCCTGATACCTAAATGCTATAAGTATAACGACGCACCTAAGAAACCCTCAATTCTCAGTCAGAATGCCTGGAAAGAATAGACCCCGAAAACGCTCCCGCAGAGCCGGCACTCATAGGCCTTACGTGGCACGAAAGCGGCTGCCGCGAATCATTGCGGACCGTGTTATTACCCCTGGGTGGAGGGTAAGGTTGATTAAATCGGACGACCCGAATTCTCCCCTCAGAACCACAATCGCACCCCCGCAACAAAGTCCCGCTATGGCAATTCCTCCACCACCCCCGGTCGCGGAATTATTGGATACGACCACGGCCTTGAGAGTATCCCTCACTACACGAGGAAGCATCCCCTTTCGCGTCCCGAGAGTGTCCCTCACTACACGAGGAAGCATTCCCTTTCGCGTCCCGAGAGTATCCCTCACTACACGAGGAAGCATCCCCTTTCGCGTCCCGAGAGTATCCCTCACTACACGAGGAAGCATCCCCTTTTGCGTCCCTTAAATTCACCAAAACTTACAAGGAAGTTGCCCATAATTGCACCCTCTCGAGCCCCTCACTACACGAGGATAATGTTCCCAAAACCATTTAACTTACAGTACCATGGATCTGAAACACAAAAATTATACAATTAATGTCTACTAATAATTAAAACCCAGTTTAAGAGTTAATAGATAACCACTGCCGTTTGAGAACCACTGCCGGTTGAGAACCACTGCCGTTTGAGAACCACTGCCGTTTGAGAACCCCTGCCGTTTGAGAACCACTGCCGTTTGAGAACCCCTGCCGTTTGAGAACCACTGCCGTTTGAGAACCCCTGCCGGTTGAGAACCACTGCCGTTTGAGAACCCCTGCCAATTGAGAACCCCTGCCGATTGAGAACACCTGCCAACGGAGAACCACTGAAGCGTACTATAAATAAGCCAGCACCACCAGAGGAGCAATTCAGTATTCAGTTCCATCAGTGCTGTTCAGTTCAACGTTTCATCAGTGCATCAGTTCAACGATCAGTTCAGTTCAGTGATTTGCTCCGCCTGCTGCTGGAAAACGCCTCCGATTCGATCGGTATTTAATTCATTTAATTCAATAAGAACATAGAATATTTTGCGATCTACTCCTATCTATTCAATAGGAACATAGAATATTTTCGTTGATCTAATCCATTTAATCCGATAAGAACATTGAATAATTCTCGATTTAATTCATTTAATTCAATAAGAACATAGAATATTTTGCGATCTATTCCTATCTATTTAATAGGAACATAGTATATTCTCAATTCAATCAAAACATTACGGAACACAGAATATTTGCTGGATTAAATTCAGATAATTCACTAAAGAACTTAGTAGTCGCTCAGTCGTCCAGCAGCTTCGCGTCAGTGAAGATCGATACTTCGTTCTACCTCTCGGTAGTCCCGTAAATTACTTTCGGATATTACTTAAGCTACGAAAGTCAAACAAGTATTTTACAAATAAGTGAACAACGACCTGTCAATACTGAATAAACCACTTGTGATCAACATACTGCTCTACAATCTGAATTGAAAACCTTCCTTCGCGTTACTCTACGATTTCTCCTATTGAATGAAGATTCCCTACGACACGTGGGAAGAAGAATTAGAGGACGAAGAGTTTCAAGGTCCCTGGGACGGTGTCTTACCTATAGATTACCCAGTCACATACCAGCCGTTGCTGAACATATGTTGTTCTAAGATCGCTGCCGAGTCTATTTACGTGAACAATTGGGGTTCCCGTCTCTGCAGCGATTGCTATACTTATCTTGCCCCAGACCGGATACAAGAATACCAGCCGGGAGGCTGGCACGACATGTGCTCGTACGAAACATCGCTACGCATTTCCATCTGCACCAACTGCACCTCAAGAATATCAGTTGTTCAGCCTGCAGCCCAGTGCCCGGAGTGTATCGAGCAGTATTTCGACTTATCTACCGAGGAACTGTGGGACGTTCAGGCCGAATTCATCAAGGAAGTCATCACGTACTGGTGAACCCTTGCATTCAGTCGACAGGACGTATTTCGCCCCATGATATCGTGAGTTTTTAATAATCATTGCCAACATAGCGAGCTCTATCTCGCCTTATACCACATTATATCTTACCCAAATAACAACGCGTATATTACATCCTAAGAGTGAGACGTTTGTTTCCGGGGCATGGTCTCCTTCCGTAAATTTCCTTTTCATTTCCTTCTTACCTTTCATTCCTCCTTGGCGTGGCGAATCATTTACGTTACCCCTAAGGATTTCCTTTCCATCTTCATACCTTTCTTTCCTCCTTGGCGTGGCGAATCATTTACGTTGCCCCTAAGGATTTCCTTCCTCCTTCTTACCTTTCATTCCTCCTTGGCGTGGCGAATCATTTACGTTGCCCCTAAGGATTTCCTTTCCTTCTTGCTACCTTTCTTTCCTCCTTGGCGTGGCGAATCATTTACGTTGCCCCTAAGGATTTCCTTCCTCCTCCTTACCTTTCTTTCCTCCTTGGCGTGGCGAATCATTTACGTTGCCCCTGAGGATTCCATTTCCTTCTTCTTACCTTTCCATCCTCCTTGACCCCTATCCGACTTCCTACTGTCCGATTCCCTAAGGAGAACAAGTCACTGAATAAATCACTCTGGGACACTTTTCTTGATACAAAGAGGACTTGTTTCTTGTGCAATACCAAATAGCCCTGTATAAAATAGCGTAAATCCCCCTTCAGTTCTTAGCGCAGCAGCCCTGCGTCTTTGAACGGCGTGTCTCTTCCTGATCGCAATCTGGAACGTGACACGATGCAGATCGATTGGAAATGTCGAATATCGCGTTTTCCAAGTTCTACGAGTGAATTTTCAATAAGAAGACTATTGCGACGCCTGGGAACTGCATCTTTGGCTGATGTCGATGCAGATCGATTGGAAATATCGAATATCGCGTTTACCAAGCTCTACGAGTGAATTTTCAATAAGGACTATTGCGACGCCTGGGAACTGAATCTTTAGCTGTTGTTGATGCAGATCGATTGGAAATGTCGAATATCGCATTTTCCATGCTATAGGAGTGTATTTTTGATAATAAAGACTATTGCGACCCCTGGGAACTGAATCTTTAGCTGTTGTTGATACAGATCGATTGGAAATGTCGAATATCGCGTTTTCCAAGCTCTACGAGTGAATCTTCAATAAGAAAGACTATTGCGACGCCTGGGAACTGCATCTTTGACTGTTGTCTATGCAGATAGTTTGGAAATGTCGAATATCGCGTTTTCAAAGCTCTACGAGTGAATTTTCAATAAGGACTATTGCGACGCCTGGGAATTGAATCTTTAGCTGTTGTTGATGCAGATCGATTGGAAACGTCGAATATCGCGTTTACCAAGCTCTACGAGTGAATTTTCAATAAGGACTATTGCGACGCCTGGGAACTGAATCTTTAGCTGTTGTTGATGCAGATCGATTGGAAATGTCGAATATCGCATTTTCCATGCTATAGGAGTGTATTTTTGATAATAAAGACTATTGCGACGCCTGGGAACTGAATCTTTAGCTGTTGTCGATGCAGGTCGATTGGAGATGTCGAATATCGAGGTTTCCAAGCTCAACGAGTGAATTTTCAATAAGAAGGACTATTGCGACGCCTGGGAACTGCATCTTTGGCTGTTATCGATGCAGATCGATTGGAAATATCGAATATCGCGTTTTCCAAGCTCTACGAGTGAATTTTCAATAAGGACTATTGCGACGCCTGGGAACTGAATCTTTAGCTGTTGTCGATGCAGCTCGATTGGAAATGTCGAATATCGCGTTTTCCAAGCTCTACGAGTGAACTTTCAATAAGGAGTATTGCGACGCCTGGGAACTGAATCTTTAGCTGTTGTCGATGGAGGTCGATTGGAGATGTCGAATATCGAGGTATAAAAGCTCAACGAGTGTATTTTTGATAATAAGGACGATTGCTACGCCTGGGAACTGAATCTGTAGCTGTTGTCGATGCAGATCGATTGGAAATGTCGAATATCGCGTTTTCCAAGTTCTACGAGTGAATTTTCAATAAGAAGACTATTGCGACGCCTGGGAACTGCATCTTTGGCTGTTGTCGATGCAGATCGATTGGAAATATCGAATATCGCGTTTACCAAGCTCTACGAGTGAAATTTCAATAAGGACTATTGCGACGCCTGGGAACTGAATCTTTAGCTGTTGTTGATGCAGATCGATTGGAAATGTCGAATATCGCATTTTCCATGCTATAGGAGTGTATTTTTGATAATAAAGACTATTGCGACGCCTGGGAACTGAATCTTTAGCTGTTGTCGATGCAGGTCGATTGGAGATGTCGAATATCGAGGTTTCCAAGCTCAACGAGTGAATTTTCAACAAGAAGGACTATTGCGACGCCTGGGAATTGAATCTTTAGCTGTTGTCGATGCAGATCGATTGGAAATGTCGAATGTCGCGTTTTCCAAGCTCTACGAGTAAATTTTCAATAAGGACTATTGCGACGCCTGGGAACTGAATCTTTAGCTGTTGTCGATGCAGCTCGATTGGAAATGTCGAATATCGCGTTTTCCAAGCTCTACGAGTGAATTTTCAATAAGGAGTATTGCGACGCCTGGGAACTGAATCCTTAGCTGTTGTCGATGGAGGTCGATTGGAGATGTCGAATATCGAGGTATCCAAGCTCAACGAGTGAATTAGCAATAAGAAGGACTATTGCGACGCCTGGGAATTGAATCTTTAGCTGTTGTCGATGCAGATCGATTGGAAATGTCGAATATCGCGTTTTCCAAGTTCTACGAGTCAATTTTCAATAAGAAGACTATTGCGACGCCTGGGAACTGCATCTTTGGCTGATGTCGATGCAGATCGATTGGAAATATCGAATTTCGCGTTTACCAAGCTCTACGAGTGAATTTTCAATAAGGACTATTGCGACGCCTGGGAACTGAATCTTTAGCTGTTGTTGATGCAGATCGATTGGAAATGTCGAATATCGCGTTTTCCAAGCTCTACGAGTGAATCTTCAATAAGAAAGACTATTGCGACGCCTGGGAACTGAATCTTTAGCTGTTGTCGATGCAGATCGATTGGAAAAGTCGAATATCGCGTTTTCCAAGCTCTACGAGTGAATTTTGAATAAGGACTATTCCGACGCCTGGGAATGAATCTTTAGCTGTTGTCGATGCAGCTCGATTGGAAATGTCGAATATCGCGTTTTCCAAGCTCTACGAGTGAATTTTCAATAAGGACTATTGCGATGCCTGGGAACTGAATCTTTAGCTTTTGTCGATGCAGATCGATTAGAAATGTCGATTATCGCGTTTTCCTTACTGTACGAGTGAATTTTCAATTAGCACTATTGCGACGCCTGGTAACTGAATCTTTAGCTGTTGTCGATGCAGGTCGATTGGAGATGTCGAATATCGAGGTTTCCAAGCTCAACGAGTGAATTTTCAACAAGAAGGACTATTGCGACGCCTGGGAATTGAATCTTTAGCTGTTGTCGATGCAGATCGATTGGAAATGTCGAATGTCGCATTTTCCATGCTTTACGAGTGTATTTTTGATAATAAGGACGATTGCGACGCCTGGGAACTGAATCTGTAGCTGTTGTCGATGCAGGTCGATTGGAAATGTCGAATATCGCGTTTCCCAAGTTCTACGAGTGAATTTTCAATAAGAAGGACTATTGCGACGCCTGGGAACTGCATCTTTGGCTGTTGTCTATCCAGATAGATTGGAAATGTCGAATATCGCGTTTTCAAAGCTCTACGAGTGAATTTTCAATAAGGACTATTGCGACGCCTGGGAACTGAATCTTTAGCTGTTGTCGATGCAGATCGATTGGAAATGTCGAATATCGCGTTTTCCAAGCTCTACGAGTGAATTTTCAATAAGGACTATTCCGACGCCTGGGAATTGAATCTTTAGCTGTTGTCGATGCAGCTCGATTGGAAATGTCGAATGTCGCATTTTCCATGCTATACGAGTATATTTTTGATAATAAGGACGATTGCTACGCCTGGGAACTGAATCTGTAGCTGTTGTCGATGCAGATCGATTGGAAATGTCGAATATCGCGTTTACCAAGCTCTACGAGTGAATTTTCAATAAGGACTATTGCGACGCCTGGGAACTGAATCTTTAGCTGTTGTTGATGCAGATCGATTGGAAATGTCGAATATCGCATTTTCCATGCTATAGGAGTGTATTTTTGATAATAAAGACTATTGCGACCCCTGGGAACTGAATCTTTAGTTGTTGTTGACACAGATCGATTGGAAATGTCAATTATCGCGTTTTCCAAGCTCTACGAGTGAATCTTCAATAAGAAAGACTATTGCGACGCCTGGGAACTGCATCTTTGGCTGTTGTCGATGCAGATCGATTGGAAATGTCGAATATCGCGTTTTCCAAGCTCTACGAGTGAATTTTCAATAAGGACTATTGCGACGCCTGGGAACTGAATCTTTAGCTATTGTCGATGCAGCTCGATTGGAAATGTCGAATATCGCGTTTTCCAAGCTCTACGAGTGAATTTTCAATAAGGAGTATTGCGACGCCTGGGAACTGAATCTTTAGCTGTTGTCGATGGAGGTCGATTGGAGATGTCGAATATCGAGGTATCCAAGCTCAACGAGTGAATTTTCAATAAGAAGGACTATTGCGACGCCTGGGAATTGAATCTTTAGTTGTTGTCGATGCAGATCGATTGGAAATGTCGAATGTCGCATTTTCCATGCTATACGAGTGTATTTTTGATAATAAGGACGATTGCTACGCCTGGGAACTGAATCTGTAGCTGTTGTCGATGCAGATCGATTGGAAATGTCGAATATCGCGTTTTCCAAGTTCTACGAGTGAATTTTCAATAACAACACTATTGGGACGCCTGGGAACTGCATCTTTGGCTGATGTCGATGCAGATCGATTGGAAATATCGAATTTCGCGTTTACCAAGCTCTAAGAGTGAATTTTCAATAAGGACTATTGCGAAGCCTGGGAACTGAATCTTTAGCTGTTGTTGATGCAGATCGATTGGAAATGTCGAATATCGCGTTTTCCAAGCTCTACGAGTGAATCTTCAATAAGAAAGACTATTCCGACGCCTGGGAACTGCATCTTTGGCTGTTGTCTATGCAGATAGATTGGAAATGTCGAATATCGCGATTTCAAAGCTCTACGAGTGAATTTTCAATAAGGACTATTGCGACGCCTGGGAACTGAATCTTTAGCTGTTGTCGATGCAGATCGATTGGAAATGTCGAATATCGCGTTTTCCAAGCTCTACGAGTGAATCTTCAATAAGAAAGACTATTGCGACGCCTGGGAACTGCATCTTTGGCTGTTGTCTATGCAGATAGATTGGAAATGTCGAATATCGCGTTTTCAAAGCTCTACGAGTGAATTTTCAATAAGGACTATTGCGACGCCTGGGAACTGAATCTTTAGCTGTTGTCGATGCAGATCGATTGGAAATGTCGAATATCGCGTTTTCCAAGCTCTACGAGTGAATTTTCAATAAGGACTATTCCGACGCCTGGGAATTGAATCTTTAGCTGTTCTCGATGCAGCTCGATTGGAAATGTCGCATGTCGCATTTTCCATGCTATACGAGTGTATTTTTTATAATAAGGACGATTGCTACGCCTGGGAACTGAATCTGTAGCTGTTGTCGATGCAGATCGATTGGAAATGTCGAATATCGCGTTTTCCAAGTTCTACGAGTGAATTTTCAATAAGAAGACTATTGCGACGCCTGGGAACTGCATCTTTGGCTGATGTCGATGCAGATCGATTGGAAATATCGAATATCGCGTTTACCAAGCTCTACGAGTGAATTTTCAATAAGGACTATTGCGACGCCTGGGAACTGAATCTTTAGCTGTTGTTGATGCAGATCGATTGGAAATGTCGAATATCGCATTTTCCATGCTATAGGAGTGTATTTTTGATAATAAAGACTATTGCGACCCCTGGGAACTGAATCTTTAGCTGTTGTTGATACAGATCGATTGGAAATGTCGAATATCGCGTTTTCCAAGCTCTACGAGTGAATCTTCAATAAGAATGACTATTGCGACGCCTGGGAACTGCATCTTTGACTGTTGTCTATGCAGATAGTTTGGAAATGTCGAATATCGCGTTTTCAAAGCTCTACGAGTGAATTTTCAATAAGGACTATTGCGACGCCTGGGAATTGAATCTTTAGCTGTTGTTGATGCAGATCGATTGGAAACGTCGAATATCGCATTTTCCATGCTTTACGAGTGTATTTTTGATAATAAGGACGATTGCGACGCCTGGGAACTGAATCTGTAGCTGTTGTCGATGCAGGTCGATTGGAAATGTCGAATATCGCGTTTCCCAAGTTCTACGAGTGAATTTTCAATAAGAAGGACTATTGCGACGCCTGGGAACTGCATCTTTGGCTGTTGTCGATGCAGATCGATTGGAAATGTCGAATATCGCGTTTTCCAAGCTCTACGAGTGAATTTTCAATAAGGACTATTGCGACGCCTGGGAACTGAATCTTTAGCTGTTGTCGATGCAGCTCGATTGGAAATGTCGAATATCGCGTTTTCCAAGCTCTACGAGTGAATTTTCAATAAGGAGTATTGCGACGCCTGGGAACTGAATCTTTAGCTGTTGTCGATGGAGGTCGATTGGAGATGTCGAATATCGAGGTATCCAAGCTCAACGAGTGAATTTTCAATAAGAAGGACTATTGCGACGCCTGGGAATTGAATCTTTAGCTGTTGTCGATGCAGATCGATTGGAAATGTCGAATGTCGCATTTTCCATGCTATACGAGTGTATTTTTGATAATAAGGACGATTGCTACGCCTGGGAACTGAATCTGTAGCTGTTGTCGATGCAGATCGATTGGAAATGTCGAATATCGCGTTTTCCAAGTTCTACGAGTGAATTTTCAATAACAAGACTATTGCGAAGCCCGGGAACTGAATCTTTAGCTGTTGTTGATGCAGATCGATTGGAAATGTCGAATATCGCGTTTTCCAAGCTCTACGAGTGAATCTTCAATAAGAAAGACTATTCCGACGCCTGGGAACTGCATCTTTGGCTGTTGTCTATGCAGATAGATTGGAAATGTCGAATATCGCGTTTTCAAAGCTCTACGAGTGAATTTTCAATAAGGACTATTGCGACGCCTGGGAACTGAATCTTTAGCTGTTGTCGATGCAGATCGATTGGAAATGTCGAATATCGCGTTTTCCAAGCTCTACGAGTGAATCTTCAATAAGAAAGACTATTGCGACGCCTGGGAACTGCATCTTTGGCTGTTGTCTATGCAGATAGATTGGAAATGTCGAATATCGCGTTTTCAAAGCTCTACGAGTGAATTTTCAATAAGGACTATTGCGACGCCTGGGAACTGAATCTTTAGCTGTTGTCGATGCAGATCGATTGGAAATGTCGAATATCGCGTTTTCCAAGCTCTACGAGTGAATTTTCAATAAGGACTATTCCGACGCCTGGGAATTGAATCTTTAGCTGTTCTCGATGCAGCTCGATTGGAAATGTCGCATGTCGCATTTTCCATGCTATACGAGTGTATTTTTGATAATAAGTACGATTGCTACGCCTGGGAACTGAATCTGTAGCTGTTGTCGATGCAGATCGATTGGAATTGTCGAATATCGCGATTTCCAAGTTCTACGAGTGAATTTTCAATAAGAAGACTATTGCGACGCCTGGGAACTGCATCTTTGGCTGATGTCGATGCAGATCGATTGGAAATATCGAATATCGCGTTTACCAAGATCTACGAGTGAATTTTCAATAAGGACTAATGCGACGCCTGGGAACTGAATCTTTAGCTGTTGTTGATGCAGATCGATTGGAAATGTCGAATATCGCATTTTCCATGCTATAGGAGTGTATTTTTGATAATAAAGACTATTGCGACGCCTGGGAACTGAATCTTTAGCTGTTATCGATGCAGGTCGATTGGAGATGTCGAATATCGAGGTTTCCAAGCTCAACGAGTGAATTTTCAACAAGAAGGACTATTGCGACGCCTGGGAATTGAATCTTTAGCTGTTGTCGATGCAGATCGATTGGAAATGTCGAATATCGCATTTTCCATGCTATAGGAGTGTATTTTTGATAATAAAGACTATTGCGACGCCTGGGAACTGAATCTTTAGCTGTTGTCGATGCAGGTCGATTGGAGATGTCGAATATCGAGGTTTCCAAGCTCAACGAGTGAATTTTCAATAAGAAGGACTATTGCGACGCCTGGGAACTGCATCTTTGGCTGTTATCGATGCAGATCGATTGGAAATATCGAATATCGCGTTTTCCAAGCTCTACGAGTGAATTTTCAATAAGGAGTATTGCGACGCCTGGGAACTGAATCTTTAGCTGTTGTTGATGCAGATCGATTGGAAACGTCGAATATCGCATTTTCCATGCTTTACGAGTGTATTTTTGATAATAAGGACGATTGCGACGCCTGGGAACTGAATCTGTAGCTGTTGTCGATGCAGGTCGATTGGAAATGTCGAATATCGCGTTTCCCAAGTTCTACGAGTGAATTTTCAATAAGAAGGACTATTGCGACGCCTGGGAACTGCATCTTTGGCTGTTGTCGATGCAGATCGATTGGAAATGTCGAATATCGCGTTTTCCAAGCTCTACGAGTGAATTTTCAATAAGGACTATTGCGACGCCTGGGAACTGAATCTTTAGCTGTTGTCGATGCAGCTCGATTGGAAATGTCGAATATCGCGTTTTCCAAGCTCTACGAGTGAATTTTCAATAAGGAGTATTGCGACGCCTGGGAACTGAATCTTTAGCTGTTGTCGATGGAGGTCGATTGGAGATGTCGAATATCGAGGTATCCAAGCTCAACGAGTGAATTTTCAATAAGAAGGACTATTGCGACGCCTGGGAATTGAATCTTTAGCTGTTGTCGATGCAGATCGATTGGAAATGTCGAATGTCGCATTTTCCATGCTATACGAGTGTATTTTTGATAATAAGGACGATTGCTACGCCTGGGAACTGAATCTGTAGCTGTTGTCGATGCAGATCGATTGGAAATGTCGAATATCGCGTTTTCCAAGTTCTACGAGTGAATTTTCAATAACAAGACTATTGGGACGCCTGGGAACTGCATCTTTGGCTGATGTCGATGCAGATCGATTGGAAATATCGAATTTCGCGTTTACCAAGCTCTAAGAGTGAATTTTCAATAAGGACTATTGCGAAGCCCGGGAACTGAATCTTTAGCTGTTGTTGATGCAGATCGATTGGAAATGTCGAATATCGCGTTTTCCAAGCTCTACGAGTGAATCTTCAATAAGAAAGACTATTCCGACGCCTGGGAACTGCATCTTTGGCTGTTGTCTATGCAGATAGATTGGAAATGTCGAATATCGCGTTTTCAAAGCTCTACGAGTGAATTTTCAATAAGGACTATTGCGACGCCTGGGAACTGAATCTTTAGCTGTTGTCGATGCAGATCGATTGGAAATGTCGAATATCGCGTTTTCCAAGCTCTACGAGTGAATCTTCAATAAGAAAGACTATTGCGACGCCTGGGGACTGCATCTTTGGCTGTTGTCTATGCAGATAGATTGGAAATGTCGAATATCGCGTTTTCAAAGCTCTACGAGTGAATTTTCAATAAGGACTATTGCGACGCCTGGGAACTGAATCTTTAGCTGTTGTCGATGCAGATCGATTGGAAATGTCGAATATCGCGTTTTCCAAGCTCTACGAGTGAATTTTCAATAAGGACTATTCCGACGCCTGGGAATTGAATCTTTAGCTGTTGTCGATGCAGCTCGATTGGAAATGTCGAATATCGCGTTTTCCAAGCTCTACGAGTGAATTTTCAATAAGGACTATTGCGATGCCTGGGAACTGAATCTTTAGCTGTTGTCGATGCAGGTCGATTGGAGATGTCGAATATCGAGGTATCCAAGCTCAACGAGTGAATTTTCAATAAGAAGGACTATTGCGATGCCTGGGAACTGAATCTTTAGCTTTTGACGATGCAGATCGATTAGAAATGTCGATTATCGCGTTTTCCTTGCTGTACGAGTGAATTTTCATTTAGCACTATTGCGACGCCTGGGAACTGAATCTTTAGCTGTTGTCGATGCAGGTCGATTGGAGATGTCGAATATCGCGTTTTCCAAGCTCTACGAGTGAATTTTCAATAAGGAGTGTTGCGACGCCTGGGAACTGAATCTTTAGCTGTTGTCGATGGAGGTCGATTGGAGATGTCGAATATCGAGGTATCCTAGCTCAACGAGTGAATTTTCAATAAGAAGGACTATTGCGACGCCTGGGAATTGAATCTTTAGCTGTTGTCGATGCAGATCGATTGGAAATGTCGAATGTCGCATTTTCCATGCTATACGAGTGTATTTTTGATAATAAGGACGATTGTGTGACGTCATGCGTGACGTTGGAGTTAGCCAGTAAAGTAATGCATTGTAAAACTAGCAAAGTAAGGATCTTATAACCAGCACGTATTCAAAAGACGAAACAGATGTGTTCGTCTATAGCTCTTAAGCCGTACGACTCCGTTGTTATAAAAACCCTAACCATCACAAACTCTCGTAACCATAGTCAAGAGCTGCACGCCAGCATAGTCATAAAAACCCTAACCGTAATAAAACTCTGTAACCATAGTCAAAAAGTCGATAGTAACGAAAACCAGGATTCAAGTTCCAGCATGACCCTACGTCATGCAGGTATAAACACTTAAACACTCAAGCGTACCCAATCTTACAAACATCCTTTGTATATTTCTCGTATTTAATCTTAGCGTAATGAAAGCGTCACGATAGAATATGTAAACACTTAGCGTATCTAATTCTATAAACATCCGCCGTATATTCTCATATTTAATCCTAACGTAATACAAGCGTTGCGATAACATTAAGTTATCGCACTTCGTAGAATAAGCTCCGCATCCAAACACCTTGTTTATTTTTCACATAGCGATACGCTCTTATCATTGAAACTCTACGTCACTAATGTAAACGCAGAGCGGATATATAAGACCGTCTCAACACAGTAGTTTAGCGCAGTCTCCAGTCTCAAGTCTCCGGTCGAGCTGAGGCTGCATCGAGTCTCAGTCTCGATTCAAGTTCTATTTCCAAACTCAGAGATCCGCTCTCTATTCTCAAAGTGAATTCACTATTCATTTAATCCAAATCCTACCAATTCCAAACCTTAATACTAAGTTACTCACGTAAGTTTTATTGTATCAATTGTTTAAATCCAGAATATAGTTACTTATATCTTACTACTAAACCTTTTCGTTTATTTTACTAAATCCTTATTATTCAATATTAACTCTTAATAAATAACGTACAAATTGAATCTAATACTTCAATCAGAGGTGCAAGGCTTCGCTGCACGGATTATCGTAACGATTCTATTTGAACGTATTATTCTCCACGAAATTTCACAGTGGTGCAAGGCTTCGCTGCACGGTGAATAATAACGTGTTTGAGATCGTAAAACGAATGAGCCGCTCTCGCCGAGCAGGAAGAAGATATCAATATAAAAAGCTAGTACGTTCCCTTCACGAACCAGTAAGGATTAAAGACACTAACTTGGGGGTATTCCCGACAATTCCTATTTCCATTCCTTGGCGACTAATCCCCATCGAATTCGACGAGCTATCGCACGGGTTATAAACCAGAAAAGTGAGTGACGAAGACCCGGAGTAGACGACAGGCGTATGTACTGCGTGACCCAAAAGGCAGGTATAATAATAAACATCCAGAGCAAGGTAAGTGGTAATTAATTTTATTAACTTGTCCGACGCCCGGGACGTAACAATTGCTACGCCTGGGAACTGAATCTGTAGCTGTTGTCGATGCAGATCGATTGGAAATGTCGAATATCGCGTTTTCCAAGTTCTACGAGTGAATTTTCAATAACAAGACTATTGGGACGCCTGGGAACTGCATCTTTGGCTGATGTCGATGCAGATCGATTGGAAATATTGAATTTCGCGTTTACCAAGCTCTAAGAGTGAATTTTCAATAAGGACTATTGCGACGCCTGGGAACTGAATCTTTAGCTGTTGTTGATGCAGATCGATTGGAAATGTCGAATATCGCGTTTTCCAAGCTCTACGAGTGAATCTTCAATAAGAAAGACTATTCCGACGCCTGGGAACTGCATCTTTGGCTGTTGTCTATGCAGATAGATTGGAAATGTCGAATATCGCGTTTTCAAAGCTCTACGAGTGAATTTTCAATAAGGACTATTGCGACGCCTGGGAACTGAATCTTTAGCTGTTGTCGATGCAGATCAATTGGAAATGTCGAATATCGCGTTTTCCAAGCTCTACGAGTGAATCTTCAATAAGAAAGACTATTGCGACGCCTGGGAACTGCATCTTTGGCTGTTGTCTATGCAGATAGATTGGAAATGTCGAATATCGCGTTTTCAAAGCTCTACGAGTGAATTTTCAATAAGGACTATTGCGACGCCTGGGAACTGAATCTTTAGCTGTTGTCGATGCAGATCAATTGGAAATGTCGAATATCGCGTTTTCCAAGCTCTACGAGTGAATCTTCAATAAGAAAGACTATTGCGACGCCTGGGAACTGCATCTTTGGCTGTTGTCTATGCAGATAGATTGGAAATGTCGAATATCGCGTTTTCAAAGCTCTACGAGTGAATTTTCAATAAGGACTATTGCGACGCCTGGGAACTGAATCTTTAGCTGTTGTCGATGCAGATCGATTGGAAATGTCGAATATCGCGTTTTCCAAGCTCAACGAGTGAATTTTCAATAAGAAAGACTATTGCGACGCCTGGTAATTGAATCTTTAGCTGTTGTCGATGCAGCTCGATTGGAAATGTCGAATGTCGCATTTTCCATGCTATACGAGTGTATTTTTGATAATAAGGACGATTGCTACGCCTGGGAACTGAATCTGTAGCTGTTGTCGATGCAGATCGATTGGAAATGTCGAATATCGCGTTTTCCAAGTTCTACGAGTGAATTTTCAATAAGAAGACTATTGCGACGCCTGGGAACTGCATCTTTGGCTGATGTCGATGCAGATCGATTGGAAATATCGAATTTCGCGTTTACCAAGCTCTACGAGTGAATTTTCAATAAGGACTATTGCGACGCCTGGGAACTGAATCTTTAGCTGTTGTTGATGCAGATCGATTGGAAATGTCGAATATCGCGTTTTCCAAGCTCTACGAGTGAATCTTCAATAAGAAAGACTATTGCGACGCCTGGGAACTGCATCTTTGGCTGTTGTCTATGCAGATAGATTGGAAATGTCGAATATCGCGTTTTCAAAGCTCTACGAGTGAATTTTCAATAAGGACTATTGCGACGCCTGGGAACTGAATCTTTAGCTGTTGTCGATGCAGATCGGTTGGAAATGTCGAATATCGCGTTTTCCAAGCTCTACGAGTGAATTTTCAATAAGGACTATTCCGACGCCTGGGAATTGAATCTTTAGCTGTTGTCGATGCAGCTCGATTGGAAATGTCGAATATCGCGTTTTCCAAGCTCTAGGAGTGAATTTTCAATAAGGTCTATTGCGATGCCTGGGAACTGAATCTTTAGCTGTTGTCGATGCAGGTCGATTGGAGATGTCGAATATCGAGGTTTCCAAGCTCAACGAGTGAATTTTCAACAAGAAGTACTATTGCGACGCCTGGGAATTGAATCTTTAGCTGTTGTCGATGCAGATCGATTGGAAATGTCGAATGTCGCGTTTTCCAAGCTCTACGAGTGAATTTTCAAGAAGGACTGTTGCGACGCCTGGGAACTGAATCTTTAGCTGTTGTCGATGCAGCTCGATTGGAAATGTCGAATATCGCGTTTTCCAAGCTCTACGAGTGAATTTTCAATAAGGAGTATTGCGACGCCTGGGAACTGAATCTTTAGCTGTTGTCGATGGAGGTCGATTGGAGATGTCGAATATCGAGGTATCCAAGCTCAACGAGTGAATTTTCAATAAGAAGGACTATTGCGACGCCTGGGAATTGAATCTTTAGCTGTTGTCGATGCAGATCGATTGGAAATGTCGAACGTCGCATTTTCCATGCTATACGAGTGTATTTTTGATAATAAGGACGATTGCTACGCCTGGGAACTGAATCTGTAGCTGTTGTCGATGCAGATCGATTGGAAATGTCGAATATCGCGTTTACCAAGCTCTACGAGTGAATTTTCAATAAGGACTATTGCGACGCCTGGGAACTGAATCTTTTGTTACGTCCCGGGCGTCGGACAAGTTAATAAAATTAATTACCACTTACCTTGCTCTGGATGTTTATTATTATACCTGCCTTTTGGGTCACGCAGTACATACGCCTGTCGTCTACTCCGGGACTTCGTCACTCACTTTTCTGGTTTATAACCCGTTGCGATAGCTCGTCGAATTCGATGGGGATTAGTCGCCAAGGAATGGAAATAGGAATTGTCGGGAATACCCCCAAGTTAGTGTCTTTAATCCTTACTGGTTCGTGAAGGGAACGTACTAGCTTTTTATATTGATATCTTCTTCCTGCTCGGCGAGAGCGGCTCATTCGTTTTACAATCTCAAACACGTTATTATTCACCGTGCAGCGAAGCCTTGCACCTCTGTGAAATTTCGTGGAGAATAATACGTTCAAATAGAATCGTTACGATAATCCGTGCAGCGAAGCCTTGCACCTCTGATTGAAGTATTAGATTCAATTTGTACGTTATTTATTAAGAGTTAATATTGAATAATAAGGATTTAGTAAAATAAACGAAAAGGTTTAGTAGTAAGATATAAGTAACTATATTCTGGATTTAAACAATTGATACAATAAAACTTACGTGAGTAACTTAGTATTAAGGTTTGGAATTGGTAGGATTTGGATTAAATGAATAGTGAATTCACTTTGAGAATAGAGAGCGGATCTCTGAGTTTGGAAATAGAACTTGAATCGAGACTGAGACTCGATGCAGCCTCAGCTCGACCGGAGACTTGAGACTGGAGACTGCGCTAAACTACTGTGTTGAGACGGTCTTATATATCCGCTCTGCGTTTACATTAGCGACGTAGAGTTTCAATGATAAGAGCGTATCGCTATGTGAAAAATAAACAAGGTTTTTGGATGCGGAGCTTATTCTACGAAGTGCGATAACTTAATGTTATCGCAACGCTTGTATTACGTTAGGATTAAATATGAGAATATACGGCGGATGTTTATAGAATTAGATACGCTAAGTGTTTACATATGTTATCGTGACGCTTTCATTACGCTAAGATTAAATACGAGAAATATACAAAGGATGTTTGTAAGATTGGGTACGCTTGAGTGTTTAAGTGTTTATACCTGCATGACGTAGGGTCATGCTGGTACTTGAATCCTGGTTTTCGTTACTATCGACTTTTTGACTATGGTTACAGAGTTTTATTACGGTTACGGTTTTTATGACTATGCTGGCGTGCAGCTCTTGACTATGGTTACGAGAGTTTGTGATGGTTAGGGTTTTTATAACAACGGAGTCGTACGGCTTAAGAGCTATAGGCGAACACATCTGTTTCGTCTTTAGAATACGTGCTGGTTATAAGATCCTTACTTTGCTAGTTTTACAATGCATTACTTTACTGGCTAACTCCAACGTCACGCATGACGTCACACCTCCCTTCCCTGGGATAACAAATTTGCACGCAGGAAAATTTGTTCACAAAGAAGCGGTTTCTTATGGTTATTAAACGTTTGAATCATCCGTTTGACGGATATAGTCTGTTCGCGTTAATACACTTTTTATTCTGGTTTCGAGGGTTGTGTCACTTTTAGTGTCTTTGGGGGGGTTTTGAATTTCTGCTTCGGGCTGGGGTTGGGGAACACATTCTGCACTGTTCACTGAGTCTTCGTTTCTCTGTTTCAGAAAGATGCAGAAATGGGCGAGTGAACTCCAAACGGCGACCATCAGTCGTAGGCTCCATCCATAGGCTGCATGAAGAGCGATTCCGTTCAATATGGTATTTATGACTGTTTTAGTAAAACAAAGTACGATGTATATTCCAATGATTCCGGCACTTAATGAACCGAATTTGGTAAATCCGGCCCACAGTCTTTGTCCTGCGGATTCGGCGATTTTATTTATGGCTTCTTCGTCGAAAAGGTTCGCCATGTGTAATGAACCTTGTGCGAATTGCTGTCCTGTTGCTCCTTGAGCGATTGAATTGATGACAGATGCTCTGTCTATTGGAAACATTATGTGGTTTCGCAATTTGTTTAGTTCTTCCGAAGAGTAGATACCTCCATTGGCCAAATTCTGTGGATCGATGTATTTCCATTTTGATTTGGTTATTGACTGGATGGTTTGTGGTGGAATTGTTTCGACTGGATTTGGCATTAACTTGTACCAAGCGCCGTGCAACTTGAATTGCGTTGGGATCACAGCGTTACATTCCCGTCTGGTTCCTACTTTCGTAAGCGTCCTATGCTTTGGTGTTAGAAAATATGAAATATTTTTTTAGGAAACAGGTAACTGTTCGAAGCAATCTTCCGTCCTTCGGGTTTGGCAAACTACGGGAATGCATTTTATGATGTGGACCACTTCTCCTGATGTTATGGCCATGTATCCTGATTCCTTTGTTATAGTGAATGCGACCTCTTCTGGTGATACATGTACCAATGCGAGTGCGTTTCTTACGATTTGTTTTTCCAAAGCGCATTTTTGTTCGATGATATCGCGGTATAAATTGGCGAGTTGGTTCTTAATGTGTTTTTCCACATAAACGAATTTTGAATTTACGTATGTAAAGATGTCTAGGTTATTTACCGGAGTTTTGGAAGCTGATTTGAATCTTCCACTGGTCGCAGTTTCTATGATAAAAAGTTTTGGGTGTTCCGTTTTTATCAATGTATAACCACATATCGGTATACGATGTGATTCCTTGAGGGCGAAAGTGGTTTCCTCCGTCGTCACTGTGTATATTGTTGGACTGTCATGCTTCGTAGTAGAAATTTTTGTTGCTTTGCCTTCGAATAGGATGTCGTATCTGTTGAAATTGCAATAATCTGCTGGTAGTGGGTCCCAGAAGGTGTATCCATCTTCGGAGTCTAAACAGTTGTTTTGTTGAAGTTGACACCTCTGTCCCGATTGAAGCACGATTTCGTTTGCGGCTAATTTTACAGCTGCTGTATAACTTCTTAACGATATCTTTACGATTGCTTGTACAACCACATTCGTCCATGAACCATATGGGTCGGCGTACGTGGTGCCAACGCATGATCCTTCTGGTCCTACACTTCCTGCTAGGGTTAGACTGAAGTGTGTTGTTGAATTCGGGCGGACTCCGTTTATTGTTGCTGCTTGCGTTATGGAAATTGCTCCCATAGTTTGTAAATTCTTGCATGTGTCCGATGCTATCGTCTGGATGTACTGCTGACGTCCATTGTGTACTATCGATATATGGGAATGCATTCCGCAATAGTATACTGTTCGGTCGACCTCGATCTTGCATTGCATCACTGGGGTTTCCGTGAAGTCTCCTAGTTGTAGTAGTTGAATGTCCTTATTCTCTGTTACAGGTTGGACGTCTTCTAATTCGCACTCAAGAGAATCGACGGTGGAAAACGTTGTCACGTTCAGAGTCGGGCCGTTGCAGTCGTATCCGATTAAGGCGGATGCGAAGCCTACGAGTAGGTATGAGGAGAGGCAAGCCTGCGTGTACATGATGTCTGTTTCGTCGTTTGAGCTGGACTGAGTGCTCTGATCTGGATCTGTGTCCTTATATCCTTTTCCTGTTGATGGTGGGGGTTGATGGAGTGTTATGACGTGAACCGACGTCTCTGGTTTCGCATGTTTAAGCTTATTCGTATGTACTATTTTATGCTTATTTTTAATAACAAGTTTAACGTTGTCGCGTGATAAAACCTCGATTACTTGGTATGGACCTACGTATTCGTCGTCGAACTTTCCTTTACGCGGTTCTTTTAACAAGTAGACCTTATCCCCTAAACGGAAATTCGCTGTGTTCGTTTTTCTGTCGTAGTATTTCTTGGATCTGCCTTTCGCTTGTGTTAAATTTTCTCTTGCGTCACATATCGTCGACGTTATTTTATGTTGGAGGTCTCGAAGATAGAGATTGTACGACTCGTCTGGAGTCTCGGTGAACGGAGCGTCTGCTGAAGGCATGCGCGCTATTCTTCCAAAAACCAACTCGTGAGGAGTGAAACGTGTTCCTTCGTGGACACTGGTATTGTAACTAAACATCGCTAACTTTAACCAGTCATCCCAGTTATTATTCGAGATGTAATGCTTTAAATACTCTGTAAGAACATGGTGTGATCTTTCGATTGAGCCGTTGCTCTGTGGGTGGAAAGCGGTTGCGCGAAACTGTGCGATTTTAAATTTCCTTGCCACGGATTTCATTAGTGAACTCACGAAATTCGATCCTTGGTCTGTTAATATTGCCTTTGGGGCTCCGAAACGACAAACAAAGCCATTCACAAATGCGTCTGCTGTATCGATGGCAGTGGCATTTTGTAATGGGATTGCGAGGGAATATTTGGTTAGTAGATCTTGGATTGTGAGGATATATTTATTTTCTTTCGGAGTAGCAGGGAGAGGACCCACGATGTCGAGAGAGATTTTATCAAAAGCCTGTCCTGGCGTGTCTGTTAATGTCATTGGCTGTCGGGTTTTTACCCGCGTGAGTTTCTTTAACTGGCAGCTACTGCATGAGTTTACTAGATTTTGTACCTCGGTTTTAAGTGTTGGCCAAAAGTACCGTTCTCGAATGCGACGGTATGTTTTTGCGATTCCTTTGTGACCAGCAAATGCTGACACATGGTTTTCCATCAGAATGTCTTCGCGTTCGGATTCGGAAGGGATCCGGACCTCGTGTGAGCAAGCGAAGATTTGAGTATTTGCTGTTGAAAATATGTCTAATAAAATACGTTGAATCAAAGACCATGATATGTCGTCTATGCAACTTTGCGATATACTAAATGATGATAAATTCAATTCTGTGATTACATCCAGTAGTGAGCCTAGGCACTCGATTAAATCGGCTGGAGCTGCTGTGTGCGCGCTTAGTTCTTTTATCGGTTAGATAATAAGATTGAAAGAACCCATTTTCGTAACTTTTGCGCGTCCTATTGTCGCGTTGTGTAGTTTGGGAAGTTTGTTTTGTAAGGCGGGGTCTATTCCTCCCTGATCCAGTGGTTGTCCGTCCATTGATACAAATAATACTAAATTGTCCTTACGCATCGTTAGTCTATCGCGTGTATGAATAAATGTTCGTCTGCGTTCGTGTGGTCGCTCTGCGGGGTTGTCGAATATTTCGACTGAGTCGTCGGGATCGTCTTGTTCGTCCGTCTCAGGTGGTGACCTTTCCATTGTGGTTGGAGGAGTTAGATTTACGGATGTACGGGACGACATGGTGGGTGATGCGATCATGGATGTTTTATCGGGACGATAAGAGGAGGTGGTGGGAGATATCGGCGGAGATTGTGGAGGTGCCACATTCGTCGTCGCTGGTGGCGAATGGCGTCCTGGATCGAATAGTATGTCGTCTGATGAATCGGAGTGGATGGGAAGGACTGGAGCAGGATTTCGGGATAACGCGTCAGCATTGACGTTCATTTTTCCTGCTTTGTAAATGATTTTGTAGTCGTACTCGGTTAGCTTTAGGCGCCAACGGAGCAAACGAGACGTAGGATCTTTGACAGAATTCATCCACACCAACGGGCGATGATCTGTAATTAGATTGAATTTCCGGCCGTATACGTAAGGTCGAAAATGGTGAGTCGCGAAAATGATTGCTAGGCATTCTTTCTCTATTGTTGAGTAATTTATTTCTGCTCCCTGTAAGAGCCTGGACGTGTATGCGATTGGCTTGTCCTTTCCGATCTCGCCTTGACTTAAAATGCCCCCGATAGCATGTCCGGATGCATCGGTCGTGATATGGAATGTTTCCGCAAAATTAGGGTACTGTAATACCGGTTCAGTACATAGAGCATTACATAACGCGTGGAATGCACGTTCCTGGTCGACACCCCAGACAAATCGTTCGCTCTTTTTCAACAAGTTTGTGAGTGGTTTTGAAATTTGGGAGAACTTGTCGATGAATCGTCTATAATACCCGGCAAGACCCAGAAACTCGCGTACGTTCTTTACGTTTTTCGGAACAGGAAAGTTCTTGACCGCACTTATTTTATTCGGGCATGGTTTTACGCCTTCTTTACCGATTACGTGGCCCAAATATGCTACTTCGCGATTGAGGAAGCTACATTTCGCTGGCTCTAGTTTTAGGTTTGCCCGACGCAATCGTTCAGCTAATCGAGTGAATCTCTCGCGATGTTCCGAGAGTGATCTTGCATGGCTTACAATATCGTCGATGTACGCGAAGACCTCGCTGCCTTGGAGACCCGTCAAGATAGCGTTCATTAGCCGTTGATACGTAGCCGGAGCATTTTTAAGACCAAATGGCATTCGAATGAATTCGTAGTGGCCATAGGGAGTGGAGAACGCCGTCTTTGCCGCGTCCTCCTGCGACATCCCTACTTGGTGAAAACCGCTCTTACAGTCGAACACACTGAAATATTTTGCGGATCCCAACTGATCCAGAATTTCAACGATATTAGGAATCGGAAATGCGTCCCCGATTGACTTCTCATTTAATCCGCGGAAGTCGATTACGATTCTCCAGCGTTTGTTCCCCTGTTGATCAGGTTTCTTGGGCACGATCCACAAGGGTGCGTTATAAGGAGATGTAGATGGGCGAATTATGTCGCTTTCGAGTAATTCTTTCATCTGCCTATTTATCTCTTCCTTGTGAATCGGCGGATATCGATACTGTTTAACAAAAACTGGAGCTCGGTCTGTTAGTGGTATTTCGTGTTCACACACGTTGGTCTTCCCCAAGTATTCTCCTTGGAGGTGGAAGATATCGTGGTTCTGTTCTATCAATTCTCGAACATGGTTGAACTCCTCGGCGTTCAAGTGACTTGAATCGATCAGATCGAAAATCTTTTTGATCCGCTCGGCGGGGAGTTCCGTTGATATACTATTTACTTGGGCATTTGTGCCTGACGTCGAAGAAAAATGTCGCGGTGCGCGTGATATTTCCTCGATCTCTTCGACCTCCAATGTAGGAACGTCGAACGTTACGGCTATGGATGTCGTATTTATGCATCGCATTGTGGTTTTGCCGTTTTTCGCTTGGACGATGGCGTCCGCGATTATCACTCCGGGTGCGAGTTCTCGTCTCGAAACGAAACCCAGCTCGGCCCCGGTTGTGAGTATCTCGATACATGTGTTCGTACGACCCGCAATCGTTATTCTGGAACGGCCTTCGTTCTCAGACTGTGGGTTAGTATTTGTAAGGTCCTCGGTATTAGTACCGGGCTGAGAGTTAGTATTGTCCGCGATGTTGGTATCGGGCTGAGAGTTAGTATTGTCCGCGATGTTGGCATCGGGCTGAATTTTATTATGGTCCGCGGTATTTATACCGGGCTGAATTGCGCTTTTGTCCTCGGTGATTACACCGGGCTGAGATTTAAGAATGTCCGCGATGATTACATCGGGCTGAGAGTTAGTATTGTCCGCGATGTTGGCATCGGGCTGAATTTTATTATGGTCCGCGGTATTTATACCGGGCTGAATTGCGCTTTTGTCCTCGGTGATTACACCGGGCTGAGATTTAAGAATGTCCGCGATGATTACATCGGGCTGAGAGTCCGCGGTATTTGTACCGGGCTGAATTGCGCTTTTGTCCTCGGTGATTACACCGGGCTGAGATTTAAGAATGTCCGCGATGATTACATCGGGCTGCGCATTAATTGTGTCCTCGATGATTACATCGGGCTGAGATTTAGTTTTTTGGGTTTCATGGAAAGGAATCCGAATATCCTTCCATTCGACATATTTGTTTTTATAGGATATCACGCTATCCTGTAGAAACGGTGTTCCCAATATTCCCTGCGTTGCTATTGGGAACGCGTCGGGTACGACATAGAATTTAAAAATTTCTCCGAGTAAACTGATCTGGGCGGATCCCAGAGTCGCTACCTTGTCGGTCGATATGCCCGACATTTCCAGGTTGTCATCTATGTTAATTATAGTCTTATCCTTTATGGCGCTAATTTTAATTAGGTTGGGCTCGGCCCCGGTGTCGACCATAAGGGTGACGCCGTTTAAAAGATTGGGTGAATCGATGACGACCTGGGGTATCGGTATCTGCCTTACTCCGACGCAGGAGACGTCACAGTGTGAACCATATTGTTTGCCTCCCGTCTCTGGTTCTGCGGGGACGGAAGGTTTTGCCCGTTTCCCGAATCTCGTTGCTTGTTATTGTATTCCCGTTTCCTGCACTCGTGAATATCGTGCCCAGGGGTTTTACAGTAGTTGCATACGCGGTTGTTTCGCTCTATTGGCTCTTCGCGTCGTGGTTTTTGTTCAGTATTCGGACGTGAATGATAATTTTGATGGGAGTAGTTATTTGGTTGTGCTGGACGATTATATTCCCTTTTTGGCGATACGAATTCGCGTTTCGGTGGTTCGTCGCGCCATGCTCCGCGTTGAACGGGTGGATTATACCGTGCTGAGTGATCGCTCCTATACTCTCGACGGTCGGAGTTTCTGTCGCGGTTTTCCGTGTAAGGGTTCCGTCGCGGTTCGTTTGTTGAGCCGTACCTACTTTTATCGAGTTCGTACTGTTTGTAAAGCGATATCGCTTCGTCGAATACGCGAGGCAATGGACGATCGTAACAGTCTCGGAGGTCGGAACGTAGTCGCGGAATGAGACCGTTGATGAAGCTGTTTACCGTGAGGTCGTCGATATCGGCTACGTTCGGTAAACCTCTATCACAGTCGACTATCGCTTCTCGCAAGTCCTTGACTCGGCTTATGAAATCTAGCATATGTTCGTGTTGGCCCATGAAAATATTCGACATTTCCCCCCTATAATGGTCGACAGTGCGACGCGGACCGAATACATCCTTCAAACGATTACACAGTTCCGTGACGGAATTTATATCGTCGTCCTCGACGGCTGTCGCGGCACGACCACGAAGTCGGGTGATCACGATTTTGACGAACGTTCGTTCAGCGTGTCTTGGAATGAGCTCGCGGGCTCGTCTACATGCGCGAGTAAAAGTTAACAGGGAAGCCGCTGTACTATTAAAATTCGGAATCATATTTACTGCTTCCTTTAACGTGTAGCTGAGAGAGGCATTACTTTCAGTCGGCATGATTATCGGATCGATTTGCGGTTGAGGTTCCGGTGTTCTCGACGTCGAGGGTTTCGGTACCCGTTCCCGTCGCATTGCTTCTAATTCAATTAGGAGTTCGTCGTGTTCGCGTCGCGCCTGCTCCATTCCAGAGCGTTCTTTTTCTACCTGACGCGCTTCCTCATGGATACGTTTCTCCTTATCCTCTAGTTGCTTACTTAGTATTGCTAATTCAACTTCGCTTAGTGGCGTATTTGCCGCTGCTTTTGCCGAACGGGTCGACATGTTTGAGAGATTAAAATAAAAAAAAAATTTTCAGAACGTTTTTGTACTTATTCCTTTATTGGTGATCGTAGTAGAAGTTGCACCACTCTGATACTTCGGTTGGCAAGGACACAGGTAGTTCGTGATAATGACGAATAAATAGAATTAACACACGATCCGGGATTTTATAATGTTTGAAAACTTTTATGGAATTAGCCGTGTCGAGGATTTGTAACACCGGCGGTGGTGTTAGAATTTTTGGAGTTACTTCGTCTTCCTCGTCCGACGATAATACTATTATTTCGGGCTCCGCAGCCTCACTTTCGGTATTCCGTTGTCGTTCGACGGCGCGACGTTTCTTATCTTTCGTCTTCCTTCCGGCACGGCAACCTCGTTTCCTTTTCCGGTATTTCTGTCGTGGAAAAATGTCCAGGAAAAAGCTACTATGAAATATATTCCTTCAAAATTAATTTAAGAACTTATGGTAAGTACCTGTTTGTCACTCCTTGTATTGTCGCCGCTGCAGTTTCCTGCGCTAGCTTCGATATTCGGCGTGACTTCCTCTGCCAGTGATGGCGAGAAAACACCGGTGCTGACCATAGCAACCCTAACGATACTCTTCTTAATCAAATAGTCAGGCTGCCTTGGTGGCGCTCGAAAATTCGTTTAGTCTGAGTACTAACGCGATTCGTCACTATTGATTGACTTCGCTCGCCTTTGTGGCGCTCGAAAATCTCTCCGTAGTTTGGAATGTCTGGACTTTATTCTCCCTACGTTTCACTGGACAGTTTTCACAATTTTCGCGTATCGTAACTAGACTTAGTAAACTTCACGACCGTACTCGACCGCGTTCGTCGCTCGACTGATCGAAGTGAGCTCTCCTCGCGCTCGAGAACCGAGAGTGGGGAGAGTGGGGATGGTGTGGATGGCGTTCCGCGCGCAGTGCGATGCCGTAGCCAATAGGAGTGGCTTATAGTCAGCCAATCAGGTTCGAGCGTTCCTGTCGTACTGTTATACTACGCACGTGGTTATATTGCCAGTGCTGACGAAGCGGCAGTTCTGAATTTTAAAATTCAGGTATCCCACCGCTACCACCAATTTGTTACGTCCCGGGCATCGGACAAGTTAATAAAATTAATTACCACTTACCTTGCTCTGGATGTTTATTATTATACCTGCCTTTTGGGTCACGCAGTACATACGCCTGTCGTCTACTCCGGGTCTTCGTCACTCACTTTTCTGGTTTATAACCCGTTGCGATAGCTCGTCGAATTCGATGGGGATTAGTCGCCAAGGAATGGAAATAGGAATTGTCGGGAATACCCCCAAGTTAGTGTCTTTAATCCTTACTGGTTCGTGAAGGGAACGTACTAGCTTTTTATATTGATATCTTCTTCCTGCTCGGCGAGGGCGGCTCATTCGTTTTACGATCTCAAACACGTTATTATTCACCGTGCAGCGAAGCCTTGCACCTCTGTGAAATTTCGTGGAGAATAATACGTTCAAATAGAATCGTTACGATAATCCGTGCAGCGAAGCCTTGCACCTCTGATTGAAGTATTAGATTCAATTTGTACGTTATTTATTAAGAGTTAATATTGAATAATAAGGATTTAGTAAAATAAACGAAAAGGTTTAGTAGTAAGATATAAGTAACTATATTCTAGATTTAAACAATTGATACAATAAAACTTACGTGAGTAACTTAGTATTAAGGTTTGGAATTGGTAGGATTTGGATTAAATGAATAGTGAATTCACTTTGAGAATAGAGAGCGGATCTCTGAGTTTGGAAATAGAACTTGAATCGAGACTGAGACTCGATGCAGCCTCAGCTCGACCGGAGACTTGAGACTGGAGACTGGGCTAAACTACTGTGTTGAGACGGTCTTATATATCCGCTCTGCGTTTACATTAGTGACGTAGAGTTTCAATGATAAGAGCGTATCGCTATGTGAAAAATAAACAAGGTGTTTGGATGCGGAGCTTATTCTACGAAGTGCGATAACTTAATGTTATCGCAACGCTTGTATTACGTTAGGATTAAATATGAGAATATACGGCGGATGTTTATAGAATTAGATACGCTAAGTGTTTACATATGTTATCGTGACGCTTTCATTACGCTAAGATTAAATACGAGAAATATACAAAGGATGTTTGTAAGATTGGGTACGCTTGAGTGTTTAAGTGTTTATACCTGCATGACGTAGGGTCATGCTGGTACTTGAATCCTGGTTTTCGTTACTATCGACTTTTTGACTATGGTTACAGAGTTTTATTACGGTTAGGGTTTTTATGACTATGCTGGCGTGCAGCTCTTGACTATGGTTACGAGAGTTTGTGATGGTTAGGGTTTTTATAACAACGGAGTCGTACGGCTTAAGAGCTATAGACGAACACATCTGTTTCGTCTTTAGAATACGTGCTGGTTATAAGATCCTTACTTTGCTAGTTTTACAATGCATTACTTTACTGGCTAACTCCAACGTCACGCATGACGTCACAGCAGATAGATTGGAAATGTCGAATATCGCGTTTTCAAAGCTCTACGAGTGAATTTTCAATAAGGACTATTGCGACGCCTGGGAACTGAATCTTTAGCTGTTGTCGATGCAGATCGATTGGAAATGTCGAATATCGCGTTTTCCAAGCTCTACGAGTGAATCTTCAATAAGAAAGACTATTGCGACGCCTGGGAACTGCATCTTTGACTGTTGTCTATGCAGATAGTTTGGAAATTTCGAATATCGCGTTTTCAAAGCTCTACGAGTGAATTTTCAATAAGGACTATTGCGACGCCTGGGAATTGAATCTTTAGCTGTTGTTGATGCAGATCGATTGGAAACGTCGAATATCGCGTTTACCAAGCTCTACGAGTGAATTTTCAATAAGGACTATTGCGACGCCTGGGAACTGAATCTTTAGCTGTTGTTGATGCAGATCGATTGGAAATGTCGAATATCGCATTTTCCATGCTATAGGAGTGTATTTTTGATAATAAAGACTATTGCGACGCCTGGGAACTGAATCTTTAGCTGTTGTCGATGCAGGTCGATTGGAGATGTCGAATATCGAGGTTTCCAAGCTCAACGAGTGAATTTTCAATAAGAAGGACTATTGCGACGCCTGGGAACTGCATCTTTGGCTGTTATCGATGCAGATCGATTGGAAATATCGAATAACGCGTTTTCCAAGCTCTACGAGTGAATTTTCAATAAGGACTATTGCGACGCCTGGGAACTGAATCTTTAGCTGTTGTCGATGCAGCTCGATTGGAAATGTCGAATATCGCGTTTTCCAAGCTCTACGAGTGAATTTTCAATAAGGAGTATTGCGACGCCTGGGAACTGAATCTTTAGCTGTTGTCGATTGGAGATGTCGAATATCGAGGTATCCAAGCTCAACGAGTGAATTTTCAATAAGAAGGACTATTGCGACGCCTGGGAATTGAATCTTTAGCTGTTGTCGATGCAGATCGATTGGAAATGTCGAATGTCGCATTTTCCATGCTATACGAGTGTATTTTTGATAATAAGGACGATTACTACGCCTGGGATCTGAATCTGTAGCTGTTGTCGATGCAGATCGATTGGAAATGTCGAATATCGCGTTTTCCAAGTTCTACGAGTGAATTTTCAATAAGAAGACTATTGCGACGCCTGGGAACTGCATCTTTGGCTGTTGTCGATGCAGATCGATTGGAAATATCGAATATCGCGTTTACCAAGCTCTACTAGTGAATTTTCAATAAGGACTATTGCGACGCCTGGGAACTGAATCTTTAGCTGTTGTTGATGCAGATCGATTGGAAATGTCGAATATCGCATTTTCCATGCTATAGGAGTGTATTTTTGATAATAAAGACTATTGCGACGCCTGGGAACTGAATCTTTAGCTGTTGTCGATGCAGGTCGATTGGAGATGTCGAATATCGAGGTTTCCAAGCTCAACGAGTGAATTTTCAATAAGAAGGACTATTGCGACGCCTGGGAACTGCATCTTTGGCTGTTATCGATGCAGATCGATTGGAAATATCGAATATCGCGTTTTCCAAGCTCTACGAGTGAATTTTCAATAAGGACTATTGCGACGCCTGGGAACTGAATCTTTAGCTGTTGTCGATGCAGCTCGATTGGAAATGTCGAATATCGCGTTTTCCAAGTTCTACGAGTGAATTTTCAATAAGAAGACTATTGCGACGCCTGGGAAATGCATCTTTGGCTGATGTCGATGCAGATCGATTGGAAATATCGAATTTCGCGTTTACCAAGCTCTACGAGTGAATTTTCAATAAGGACTATTGCGACGCCTGGGAACTGAATCTTTAGCTGTTGTTGATGCAGATCGTTTGGAAATGTCGAATATCGCGTTTTCAAAGCTCTACGAGTGAATTTTCAATAAGGACTATTGCGACGCCTGGGAACTGAATCTTTAGCTGTTGTCGATGCAGATCGATTGGAAATGTCGAATATCGCGTTTTCCAAGCTCTACGAGTGAATTTTCAATAAGGACTATTCCGACGCCTGGGAATTGAATCTTTAGCTGTTGTCGATGCAGCTCGATTGGAAATGTCGAATATCGCGTTTTCCAAGCTCTACGAGTGAATTTTCAATAAGGACTATTGCGATGCCTGGGAACTGAATCTTTAGCTGTTGTCGATGCAGGTCGATTGGAGATGTCGATTATCGCGTTTTCCTTGCTGTACGAGTGAATTTTCAATTAGCACTATTGCGACGCCTGGGAACTGAATCTTTAGCTGTTGTCGATGCAGGTCGATTGGAGATGTCGAATATCGAGGTATCCAAGCTCAACGAGTGAATTTTCAATAAGAAGGACTATTGCGATGCCTGGGAACTGAATCTTTAGCTTTTGTCGATGCAGATCGATTAGAAATGTCGATTATCGCGTTTTCCTTGCTGTACGAGTGAATTTTCAATTAGCACTATTGCGACGCCTGGGAACTGAATCTTTAGCTGTTGTCGATGCAGGTCGATTGGAGATGTCGAATATCGAGGTTTCCAAGCTCAACGAGTGAATTTTCAACATGAAGGACTATTGCGACGCCTGGGAATTGAATCTTTAGCTGTTGTCGATGCAGATCGATTGGAATTGTCGAATGTCGCATTTTCCATGCTTTACGAGTGTATTTTTGATAATAAGGACGATTGCGACGCCTGGGAAATGCATCTTTGGCTGATGTCGATGCAGATCGATTGGAAATATCGAATTTCGCGTTTACCAAGCTCTACGAGTGAATTTTCAATAAGGACTATTGCGACGCCTGGGAACTGAATCTTTAGCTGTTGTTGATGCAGATCGTTTGGAAATGTCGAATATCGCGTTTTCAAAGCTCTACGAGTGAATTTTCAATAAGGACTATTGCGACGCCTGGGAACTGCATCTTTGGCTGTTGTCGATGCAGATCGATTGGAAATGTCGAATATCGCGTTTTCCAAGCTCTACGAGTGAATTTTCAATAAGGAATATTGCGACGCCTGGGTACTGAATCTTTAGCTGTTGTCGATGCAGCTCGATTGGAAATGTCGAATATCGCGTTTTCCAAGCTCTACGAGTGAATTTTCAATAAGGAGTATTGCGACGCCTGGGAACTGAATCTTTAGCTGTTGTCGATGGAGGTCGATTGGAGATGTCGAATATCGAGGTATCCAAGTTCAACGAGTGAATTTTCAATAAGAAGGACTATTGCGACGCCTGGGAATTGAATCTTTAGCTGTTGTCGATGCAGATCGATTGGAAATGTCGAATATCGCGTTTACCAAGCTCTACGAGTGAATTTTCAATAAGGACTATTGCGACGCCTGGGAACTGAATCTTTAGCTGTTGTTGATGCAGATCGATTGGAAATGTCGAATATCGCATTTTCCATGCTATAGGAGTGTATTTTTGATAATAAAGACTATTGCGACGCCTGGGAACTGAATCTTTAGCTGTTGTCGATGCAGGTCGATTGGAGATGTCGAATATCGAGGTTTCCAAGCTCAACGAGTGAATTTTCAACAAGAAGGACTATTGCGACGCCTGGGAATTGAATCTTTAGCTGTTGTCGATGCAGATCGATTGGAAATGTCGAATGTCGCATTTTCCATGCTTTACGAGTGTATTTTTGATAATAAGGACGATTGCGACGCCTGGGAACTGAATCTGTAGCTGTTGTCGATGCAGGTCGATTGGAAATGTCGAATATCGCGTTTTCCAAGTTCTACGAGTGAATTTTCAATAACAAGACTATTGGGACGCCTGGGAACTGCATCTTTGGCTGATGTCGATGCAGATCGATTGGAAATATCGAATTTCGCGTTTACCAAGCTCTAAGAGTGAATTTTCAATAAGGACTATTGCGACGCCTGGGAACTGAATCTTTAGCTGTTGTTGATGCAGATCGATTGGAAATGTCGAATGTCGCATTTTCCATGCTATACGAGTGTATTTTTGATAATAAGGACGATTACTACGCCTGGGATCTGAATCTGTAGCTGTTGTCGATGCAGATCGATTGGAAATGTCGAATATCGCGTTTTCCAAGTTCTACGAGTGAATTTTCAATAAGAAGACTATTGCGACGCCTGGGAACTGCATCTTTGGCTGTTGTCGATGCAGATCGATTGGAAATATCGAATATCGCGTTTACCAAGCTCTACTAGTGAATTTTCAATAAGGACTATTGCGACGCCTGGGAACTGAATCTTTAGCTGTTGTTGATGCAGATCGATTGGAAATGTCGAATATCGCATTTTCCATGCTATAGGAGTGTATTTTTGATAATAAAGACTATTGCGACGCCTGGGAACTGAATCTTTAGCTGTTGTCGATGCAGGTCGATTGGAGATGTCGAATATCGAGGTTTCCAAGCTCAACGAGTGAATTTTCAATAAGAAGGACTATTGCGACGCCTGGGAACTGCATCTTTGGCTGTTATCGATGCAGATCGATTGGAAATATCGAATATCGCGTTTTCCAAGCTCTACGAGTGAATTTTCAATAAGGACTATTGCGACGCCTGGGAACTGAATCTTTAGCAGTTGTCGATGCAGCTCGATTGGAAATGTCGAATATCGCGTTTTCCAAGTTCTACGAGTGAATTTTCAATAAGAAGACTATTGCGACGCCTGGGAAATGCATCTTTGGCTGATGTCGATGCAGATCGATTGGAAATATCGAATTTCGCGTTTACCAAGCTCTACGAGTGAATTTTCAATAAGGACTATTGCGACGCCTGGGAACTGAATCTTTAGCTGTTGTTGATGCAGATCGTTTGGAAATGTCGAATATCGCGTTTTCAAAGCTCTACGAGTGAATTTTCAATAAGGACTATTGCGACGCCTGGGAACTGAATCTTTAGCTGTTGTCGATGCAGCTCGATTGGAAATGTCGAATATCGCGTTTTCCAAGCTCTACGAGTGAATTTTCAATAAGGACTATTCCGACGCCTGGGAATTGAATCTTTAGCTGTTGTCGATGCAGCTCGATTGGAAATGTCGAATATCGCGTTTTCCAAGCTCTACGAGTGAATTTTCAATAAGGACTATTGCGATGCCTGGGAACTGAATCTTTAGCTGTTGTCGATGCAGGTCGATTGGAGATGTCGATTATCGCGTTTTCCTTGCTGTACGAGTGAATTTTCAATTAGCACTATTGCGACGCCTGGGAACTGAATCTTTAGCTGTTGTCGATGCAGGTCGATTGGAGATGTCGAATATCGAGGTATCCAAGCTCAACGAGTGAATTTTCAATAAGAAGGACTATTGCGATGCCTGGGAACTGAATCTTTAGCTTTTGTCGATGCAGATCGATTGGAAATGTCGAATATCGCGTTTTCAAAGCTCTACGAGTGAATTTTCAATAAGGACTATTGCGACGCCTGGGAACTGAATCTTTAGCTGTTGTCGATGCAGATCGATTGGAAATGTCGAATATCGCGTTTTCCAAGCTCTACGAGTGAATCTTCAATAAGAAAGACTATTGCGACGCCTGGGAACTGCATCTTTGGCTGTTGTCTATGCAGATAGATTGGAAATGTCGAATATCGCGTTTTCAAAGCTCTACGAGTGAATTTTCAATAAGGACTATTGCGACGCCTGGGAACTGAATCTTTAGCTGTTGTCGATGCAGATCGATTGGAAATGTCGAATATCGCGTTTTCCAAGCTCTACGAGTGAATTTTCAATAAGGACTATTCCGACGCCTGGGAATTGAATCTTTAGCTGTTGTCGATGCAGCTCGATTGGAAATGTCGAATATCGCGTTTTCCAAGTTCTACGAGTGAATTTTCAATAAGATGACTATTGCGACGCCTGGGAACTGCATCTTTGGCTGATGTCGATGCAGATCGATTGGAAATATCGAATATCGCGTTTACCAAGCTCTACGAGTGAATTTTCAATAAGGACTATTGCGACGCCTGGGAACTGAATCTTTAGCTGTTGTTGATGCAGATCGATTGGAAATGTCGAATATCGCATTTTCCATGCTATAGGAGTGTATTTTTGATAATAAAGACTATTGCGACCCCTGGGAACTGAATCTTTAGTTGTTGTTGATACAGATCGATTGGAAATGTCGAATATCGCGTTTTCCAAGCTCTACGAGTGAATCTTCAATAAGAAAGACTATTGCGACGCCTGGGAACTGCATCTTTGACTGTTGTCTATGCAGATAGTTTGGAAATGTCGAATATCGCGTTTTCAAAGCTCTACGAGTGAATTTTCAATAAGGACTATTGCGACGCCTGGGAATTGAATCTTTAGCTGTTGTTGATGCAGATCGATTGGAAACGTCGAATATCGCATTTTCCATGCTTTACGAGTGTATTTTTGATAATAAGGACGATTGCGACGCCTGGGAACTGAATCTGTAGCTGTTGTCGATGCAGGTCGATTGGAAATGTCGAATATCGCGTTTTCCAAGCTCTACGAGTGAATTTTCAATAAGGACTATTGCGACGCCTGGGAACTGAATCTTTAGCTGTTGTCGATGCAGCTCGATTGGAAATGTCGAATATCGCGTTTTCCAAGCTCTACGAGTGAATTTTCAATAAGGAGTATTGCGACGCCTGGGAACTGAATCTTTAGCTGTTGTCGATGGAGGTCGATTGGAGATGTCGAATATCGAGGTATCCAAGCTCAACGAGTGAATTTTCAATAAGAAGGACTATTGCGACGCCTGGGAATTGAATCTTTAGCTGTTGTCGATGCAGATCGATTGGAAATGTCAAATGTCGCATTTTCCATGCTTTACGAGTGTATTTTTGATAATAAGGACGATTGCGACGCCTGGGAACTGAATCTTTAGCTGTTGTCGATGCAGATCGATTGGAAATGTCGAATATCGCGTTTTCCAAGCTCTACGAGTGAATTTTCAATAAGGACTATTCCGACGCCTGGGAATTGAATCTTTAGCTGTTGTCGATGCAGCTCGATTGGAAATGTCGAATGTCGCATTTTCCATGCCATACGAGTGTATTTTTGATAATAAGGACGATTGCTACGCCTGGGAACTGAATCTGTAGCTGTTGTCGATGCAGATCGATTGGAAATGTCGAATATCGCGTTTTCCAAGTTCTACGAGTGAATTTTCAATAAGATGACTATTGCGACGCCTGGGAACTGCATCTTTGGCTGATGTCGATGCAGATCGATTGGAAATATCGAATATCGCGTTTACCAAGCTCTACGAGTGAATTTTCAATAAGGACTATTGCGACGCCTGGGAACTGAATCTTTAGCTGTTGTTGATGCAGATCGATTGGAAATGTCGAATATCGCATTTTCCATGCTATAGGAGTGTATTTTTGATAATAAAGACTATTGCGACCCCTGGGAACTGAATCTTTAGTTGTTGTTGATACAGATCGATTGGAAATGTCGAATATCGCGTTTTCCAAGCTCTACGAGTGAATCTTCAATAAGAAAGACTATTGCGACGCCTGGGAATTGAATCTTTAGCTGTTGTCGATGCAGATCGATTGGAAATGTCGAATGTCGCATTTTCCATGCTTTACGAGTGTATTTTTGATAATAAGGACGATTGCGACGCCTGGGAACTGAATCTGTAGCTGTTGCCGATGCAGGTCGATTGGAAATGTCGAATATCGCGTTTTCCAAGTTCTACGAGTGAATTTTCAATAACAAGACTATTGGGACGCCTGGGAACTGCATCTTTGGCTGATGTCGATGCAGATCGATTGGAAATATCGAATTTCGCGTTTACCAAGCTCTAAGAGTGAATTTTCAATAAGGACTATTGCGACGCCTGGGAACTGAATCTTTAGCTGTTGTTGATTCAGATCGATTGGAAATGTCGAATATCGCATTTTCCATGCTATAGGAGTGTATTTTTGATAATAAAGACTATTGCGACCCCTGGGAACTGAATCTTTAGTTGTTGTTGATACAGATCGATTGGAAATGTCGAATATCGCGTTTTCCAAGCTCTACGAGTGAATCTTCAATAAGAAAGACTATTGCGACGCCTGGGAATTGAATCTTTAGCTGTTGTCGATGCAGATCGATTGGAAATGTCGAATGTCGCATTTTCCATGCTTTACGAGTGTATTTTTGATAATAAGGACGATTGCGACGCCTGGGAACTGAATCTGTAGCTGTTGTCGATGCAGGTCGATTGGAAATGTCGAATATCGCGTTTTCCAAGTTCTACGAGTGAATTTTCAATAACAAGACTATTGGGACGCCTGGGAACTGCATCTTTGGCTGATGTCGATGCAGATCGATTGGAAATATCGAATTTCGCGTTTACCAAGCTCTAAGAGTGAATTTTCAATAAGGACTATTGCGACGCCTGGGAACTGAATCTTTAGCTGTTGTTGATGCAGATCGATTGGAAATGTCGAATGTCGCATTTTCCATGCTATACGAGTGTATTTTTGATAATAAGGACGATTACTACGCCTGGGATCTGAATCTGTAGCTGTTGTCGATGCAGATCGATTGGAAATGTCGAATATCGCGTTTTCCAAGTTCTACGAGTGAATTTTCAATAAGAAGACTATTGCGACGCCTGGGAACTGCATCTTTGGCTGTTGTCGATGCAGATCGATTGGAAATATCGAATATCGCGTTTACCAAGCTCTACTAGTGAATTTTCAATAAGGACTATTGCGACGCCTGGGAACTGAATCTTTAGCTGTTGTTGATGCAGATCGATTGGAAATGTCGAATATCGCATTTTCCATGCTATAGGAGTGTATTTTTGATAATAAAGACTATTGCGACGCCTGGGAACTGAATCTTTAGCTGTTGTCGATGCAGGTCGATTGGAGATGTCGAATATCGAGGTTTCCAAGCTCAACGAGTGAATTTTCAATAAGAAGGACTATTGCGACGCCTGGGAACTGCATCTTTGGCTGTTATCGATGCAGATCGATTGGAAATATCGAATATCGCGTTTTCCAAGCTCTACGAGTGAATTTTCAATAAGGACTATTGCGACGCCTGGGAACTGAATCTTTAGCTGTTGTCGATGCAGCTCGATTGGAAATGTCGAATATCGCGTTTTCCAAGTTCTACGAGTGAATTTTCAATAAGAAGACTATTGCGACGCCTGGGAAATGCATCTTTGGCTGATGTCGATGCAGATCGATTGGAAATATCGAATTTCGCGTTTACCAAGCTCTACGAGTGAATTTTCAATAAGGACTATTGCGACGCCTGGGAACTGAATCTTTAGCTGTTGTTGATGCAGATCGTTTGGAAATGTCGAATATCGCGTTTTCAAAGCTCTACGAGTGAATTTTCAATAAGGACTATTGCGACGCCTGGGAACTGAATCTTTAGCTGTTGTCGATGCAGATCGATTGGAAATGTCGAATATCGCGTTTTCCAAGCTCTACGAGTGAATTTTCAATAAGGACTATTCCGACGCCTGGGAATTGAATCTTTAGCTGTTGTCGATGCAGCTCGATTGGAAATGTCGAATATCGCGTTTTCCAAGCTCTACGAGTGAATTTTCAATAAGGACTATTGCGATGCCTGGGAACTGAATCTTTAGCTGTTGTCGATGCAGGTCGATTGGAGATGTCGATTATCGCGTTTTCCTTGCTGTACGAGTGAATTTTCAATTAGCACTATTGCGACGCCTGGGAACTGAATCTTTAGCTGTTGTCGATGCAGGTCGATTGGAGATGTCGAATATCGAGGTATCCAAGCTCAACGAGTGAATTTTCAATAAGAAGGACTATTGCGATGCCTGGGAACTGAATCTTTAGCTTTTGTCGATGCAGATCGATTGGAAATGTCGAATATCGCGTTTTCAAAGCTCTACGAGTGAATTATCAATAAGGACTATTGCGACGCCTGGGAACTGAATCTTTAGCTGTTGTCGATGCAGATCGATTGGAAATGTCGAATATCGCGTTTTCCAAGCTCTACGAGTGAATCTTCAATAAGAAAGACTATTGCGACGCCTGGGAACTGCATCTTTGGCTGTTGTCTATGCAGATAGATTGGAAATGTCGAATATCGCGTTTTCAAAGCTCTACGAGTGAATTTTCAATAAGGACTATTGCGACGCCTGGGAACTGAATCTTTAGCTGTTGTCGATGCAGATCGATTGGAAATGTCGAATATCGCGTTTTCCAAGCTCTACGAGTGAATTTTCAATAAGGACTATTCCGACGCCTGGGAATTGAATCTTTAGCTGTTGTCGATGCAGCTCGATTGGAAATGTCGAATGTCGCATTTTCCATGCCATACGAGTGTATTTTTGATAATAAGGACGATTGCTACGCCTGGGAACTGAATCTGTAGCTGTTGTCGATGCAGATCGATTGGAAATGTCGAATATCGCGTTTTCCAAGTTCTACGAGTGAATTTTCAATAAGATGACTATTGCGACGCCAGGGAACTGCATCTTTGGCTGATGTCGATGCAGATCGATTGGAAATATCGAATATCGCGTTTACCAAGCTCTACGAGTGAATTTTCAATAAGGACTATTGCGACGCCTGGGAACTGAATCTTTAGCTGTTGTTGATGCAGATCGATTGGAAATGTCGAATATCGCATTTTCCATGCTATAGGAGTGTATTTTTGATAATAAAGACTATTGCGACCCCTGGGAACTGAATCTTTAGTTGTTGTTGATACAGATCGATTGGAAATGTCGAATATCGCGTTTTCCAAGCTCTACGAGTGAATCTTCAATAAGAAAGACTATTGCGACGCCTGGGAACTGCATCTTTGACTGTTGTCTATGCAGATAGTTTGGAAATGTCGAATATCGCGTTTTCAAAGCTCTACGAGTGAATTTTCAATAAGGACTATTGCGACGCCTGGGAATTGAATCTTTAGCTGTTGTTGATGCAGATCGATTGGAAACGTCGAATATCGCATTTTCCATGCTTTACGAGTGTATTTTTGATAATAAGGACGATTGCGACGCCTGGGAACTGAATCTGTAGCTGTTGTCGATGCAGGTCGATTGGAAATGTCGAATATCGCGTTTCCCAAGTTCTACGAGTGAATTTTCAATAAGAAGGACTATTGCGACGCCTGGGAACTGCATCTTTGGCTGTTGTCGATGCAGATCGATTGGAAATGTCGAATATCGCGTTTTCCAAGCTCTACGAGTGAATTTTCAATAAGGACTATTGCGACGCCTGGGAACTGAATCTTTAGCTGTTGTCGATGCAGCTCGATTGGAAATGTCGAATATCGCGTTTTCCAAGCTCTACGAGTGAATTTTCAATAAGGAGTATTGCGACGCCTGGGAACTGAATCTTTAGCTGTTGTCGATGGAGGTCGATTGGAGATGTCGAATATCGAGGTATCCAAGCTCAACGAGTGAATTTTCAATAAGAAGGACTATTGCGACGCCTGGGAATTGAATCTTTAGCTGTTGTCGATGCAGATCGATTGGAAATGTCGAATGTCGCATTTTCCATGCTTTACGAGTGTATTTTTGATAATAAGGACGGTTGCGACGCCTGGGAACTGAATCTTTAGCTGTTGTCGATGCACATCGATTGGAAATGTCGAATATCGCGTTTTCCAAGCTCTACGAGTGAATTTTCAATAAGGACTATTCCGACGCCTGGGAATTGAATCTTTAGCTGTTGTCGATGCAGCTCGATTGGAAATGTCGAATGTCGCATTTTCCATGCCATACGAGTGTATTTTTGATAATAAGGACGATTGCTACGCCTGGGAACTGAATCTGTAGCTGTTGTCGATGCAGATCGATTGGAAATGTCGAATATCGCGTTTTCCAAGTTCTACGAGTGAATTTTCAATAAGATGACTATTGCGACGCCTGGGAACTGCATCTTTGGCTGATGTCGATGCAGATCGATTGGAAATATCGAATATCGCGTTTACCAAGCTCTACGAGTGAATTTTCAATAAGGACTATTGCGACGCCTGGGAACTGAATCTTTAGCTGTTGTTGATGCAGATCGATTGGAAATGTCGAATATCGCATTTTCCATGCTATAGGAGTGTATTTTTGATAATAAAGACTATTGCGACCCCCGGGAACTGAATCTTTAGTTGTTGTTGATACAGATCGATTGGAAATGTCGAATATCGCGTTTTCCAAGCTCTACGAGTGAATCTTCAATAAGAAAGACTATTGCGACGCCTGGGAATTGAATCTTTAGCTGTTGTCGATGCAGATCGATTGGAAATGTCGAATGTCCCATTTTCCATGCTTTACGAGTGTATTTTTGATAATAAGGACGATTGCGACGCCTGGGAACTGAATCTGTAGCTGTTGTCGATGCAGGTCGATTGGAAATGTCGAATATCGCGTTTTCCAAGTTCTACCAGTGAATTTTCAATATCAAGACTATTGGGACGCCTGGGAACTGCATCTTTGGCTGATGTCGATGCAGATCGATTGGAAATATCGAATTTCGCGTTTACCAAGCTCTAAGAGTGAATTTTCAATAAGGACTATTGCGACGCCTGGGAACTGAATCTTTAGCTGTTGTTGATGCAGATCGATTGGAAATGTCGAATGTCGCATTTTCCATGCTATACGAGTGTATTTTTGATAATAAGGACGATTACTACGCCTGGGATCTGAATCTGTAGCTGTTGTCGATGCAGATCGATTGGAAATGTCGAATATCGCGTTTTCCAAGTTCTACGAGTGAATTTTCAATAAGAAGACTATTGCGACGCCTGGGAACTGCATCTTTGGCTGTTGTCGATGCAGATCGATTGGAAATATCGAATATCGCGTTTACCAAGCTCTACTAGTGAATTTTCAATAAGGACTATTGCGACGCCTGGGAACTGAATCTTTAGCTGTTGTTGATGCAGATCGATTGGAAATGTCGAATATCGCATTTTCCATGCTATAGGAGTGTATTTTTGATAATAAAGACTATTGCGACGCCTGGGAACTGAATCTTTAGCTGTTGTCGATGCAGGTCGATTGGAGATGTCGAATATCGAGGTTTCCAAGCTCAACGAGTGAATTTTCAATAAGAAGGACTATTGCGACGCCTGGGAACTGCATCTTTGGCTGTTATCGATGCAGATCGATTGGAAATATCGAATATCGCGTTTTCCAAGCTCTACGAGTGAATTTTCAATAAGGACTATTGCGACGCCTGGGAACTGAATCTTTAGCTGTTGTCGATGCAGCTCGATTGGAAATGTCGAATATCGCGTTTTCCAAGTTCTACGAGTGAATTTTCAATAAGAAGACTATTGCGACGCCTGGGAAATGCATCTTTGGCTGATGTCGATGCAAATCGATTGGAAATATCGAATTTCGCGTTTACCAAGCTCTACGAGTGAATTTTCAATAAGGACTATTGCGACGCCTGGGAACTGAATCTTTAGCTGTTGTTGATGCAGATCGTTTGGAAATGTCGAATATCGCGTTTTCAAAGCTCTACGAGTGAATTTTCAATAAGGACTATTGCGACGCCTGGGAACTGAATCTTTAGCTGTTGTCGATGCAGATCGATTGGAAATGTCGAATATCGCGTTTTCCAAGCTCTACGAGTGAATTTTCAATAAGGACTATTCCGACGCCTGGGAATTGAATCTTTAGCTGTTGTCGATGCAGCTCGATTGGAAATGTCGAATATCGCGTTTTCCAAGCTCTACGAGTGAATTTTCAATAAGGACTATTGCGATGCCTGGGAACTGAATCTTTAGCTGTTGTCGATGCAGGTCGATTGGAGATGTCGAATATCGAGGTATCCAAGCTCAACGAGAGAATTTTCAATAAGAAGGACTATTGCGATGCCTGGGATCTGAATCTTTAGCTTTTGTCGATGCAGATCGATTGGAAATGTCGAATATCGCGTTTTCAAAGCTCTACGAGTGAATTTTCAATAAGGACTATTGCGACGCCTGGGAACTGAATCTTTAGCTGTTGTCGATGCAGATCGATTGGAAATGTCGAATATCGCGTTTTCCAAGCTCTACGAGTGAATCTTCAATAAGAAAGACTATTGCGACGCCTGGGAACTGCATCTTTGGCTGTTGTCTATGCAGATAGATTGGAAATGTCGAATATCGCGTTTTCAAAGCTCTACGAGTGAATTTTCAATAAGGACTATTGCGACGCCTGGGAACTGAATCTTTAGCTGTTGTCGATGCAGATCGATTGGAAATGTCGAATATCGCGTTTTCCAAGCTCTACGAGTGAATTTTCAATAAGGACTATTCCGACGCCTGGGAATTGAATCTTTAGCTGTTGTCGATGCAGCTCGATTGGAAATGTCGAATGTCGCATTTTCCATGCCATACGAGTGTATTTTTGATAATAAGGACGATTGCTACGCCTGGGAACTGAATCTGTAGCTGTTGTCGATGCAGATCGATTGGAAATGTCGAATATCGCGTTTTCCAAGTTCTACGAGTGAATTTTCAATAAGATGACTATTGCGACGCCTGGGAACTGCATCTTTGGCTGATGTCGATGCAGATCGATTGGAAATATCGAATATCGCGTTTACCAAGCTCTACGAGTGAATTTTCAATAAGGACTATTGCGACGCCTGCGAACTGAATCTTTAGCTGTTGTTGATGCAGATCGATTGGAAATGTCGAATATCGCATTTTCCATGCTATAGGAGTGTATTTTTGATAATAAAGACTATTGCGACCCCTGGGAACTGAATCTTTAGTTGTTGTTGATACAGATCGATTGGAAATGTCGAATATCGCGTTTTCCAAGCTCTACGAGTGAATCTTCAATAAGAAAGACTATTGCGACGCCTGGGAACTGCATCTTTGACTGTTGTCTATGCAGATAGTTTGGAAATGTCGAATATCGCGTTTTCAAAGCTCTACGAGTGAATTTTCAATAAGGACTATTGCGACGCCTGGGAATTGAATCTTTAGCTGTTGTTGATGCAGATCGATTGGAAACGTCGAATATCGCATTTTCCATGCTTTACGAGTGTATTTTTGATAATAAGGACGATTGCGACGCCTGGGAACTGAATCTGTAGCTGTTGTCGATGCAGGTCGATTGGAAATGTCGAATATCGCGTTTTCCAAGCTCTACGAGTGAATTTTCAATAAGGAGTATTGCGACGCCTGGGAACTGAATCTTTAGCTGTTGTCGATGGAGGTCGATTGGAGATGTCGAATATCGAGGTATCCAAGCTCAACGAGTGAATTTTCAATAAGAAGGACTATTGCGACGCCTGGGAATTGAATCTTTAGCTGTTGTCGATGCAGATCGATTGGAAATGTCGAATGTCGCATTTTCCATGCTTTACGAGTGTATTTTTGATAATAAGGACGATTGCGACGCCTGGGAACTGAATCTTTAGCTGTTGTCGATGCAGATCGATTGGAAATGTCGAATATCGCGTTTTCCATGCTCTACGAGTGAATTTTCAATAAGGACTATTCCGACGCCTGGGAATTGAATCTTTAGCTGTTGTCGATGCAGCTCGATTGGAAATGTCGAATGTCGCATTTTCCATGCCATACGAGTGTATTTTTGATAATAAGGACGATTGCTACGCCTGGGAACTGAATCTGTAGCTGTTGTCGATGCAGATCGATTGGAAATGTCGAATATCGCGTTTTCCAAGTTCTACGAGTGAATTTTCAATAAGATGACTATTGCGACGCCTGGGAACTGCATCTTTGGCTGATGTCGATGCAGATCGATTGGAAATATCGAATATCGCGTTTACCAAGCTCTACGAGTGAATTTTCAATAAGGACTATTGCGACGCCTGGGAACTGTATCTTTAGCTGTTGTTGATGCAGATCGATTGGAAATGTCGAATATCGCATTTTCCATGCTATAGGAGTGTATTTTTGATAATAAAGACTATTGCGACCCCTGGGAACTGAATCTTTAGTTGTTGTTGATACAGATCGATTGGAAATGTCGAATATCGCGTTTTCCAAGCTCTACGAGTGAATCTTCAATAAGAAAGACTATTGCGACGCCTGGGAACTGCATCTTTGACTGTTGTCTATGCAGATAGTTTGGAAATGTCGAATATCGCGTTTTCAAAGCTCTACGAGTGAATTTTCAATAAGGACTATTGCGACGCCTGGGAATTGAATCTTTAGCTGTTGTTGATGCAGATCGATTGGAAACGTCGAATATCGCATTTTCCATGCTTTACGAGTGTATTTTTGATAATAAGGACGATTGCGACGCCTGGGAACTGAATCTGTAGCTGTTGTCGATGCAGGTCGATTGGAAATGTCGAATATCGCGTTTCCCAAGTTCTACGAGTGAATTTTCAATAAGAAGGACTATTGCGACGCCTGGGAACTGCATCTTTGGCTGTTGTCGATGCAGATCGATTGGAAATGTCGAATATCGCGTTTTCCAAGCTCTACGAGTGAATTTTCAATAAGGACTATTGCGACGCCTGGGAACTGAATCTTTAGCTGTTGTCGATGCAGCTCGATTGGAAATGTCGAATATCGCGTTTTCCAAGCTCTACGAGTGAATTTTCAATAAGGAGTATTGCGACGCCTGGGAACTGAATCTTTAGCTGTTGTCGATGGAGGTCGATTGGAGATGTCGAATATCGAGGTATCCAAGCTCAACGAGTGAATTTTCAATAAGAAGGACTATTGCGACGCCTGGGAATTGAATCTTTAGCTGTTGTCGATGCAGATCGATTGGAAATGTCGAATGTCGCATTTTCCATGCTTTACGAGTGTATTTTTGATAATAAGGACGATTGCGACGCCTGGGAACTGAATCTTTAGCTGTTGTCGATGCAGATCGATTGGAAATGTCGAATATCGCGTTTTCCATGCTCTACGAGTGAATTTTCAATAAGGACTATTCCGACGCCTGGGAATTGAATCTTTAGCTGTTGTCGATGCAGCTCGATTGGAAATGTCGAATGTCGCATTTTCCATGCCATACGAGTGTATTTTTGATAATAAGGACGATTGCTACGCCTGGGAACTGAATCTGTAGCTGTTGTCGATGCAGATCGATTGGAAATGTCGAATATCGCGTTTTCCAAGTTCTACGAGTGAATTTTCAATAAGATGACTATTGCGACGCCTGGGAACTGCATCTTTGGCTGATGTCGATGCAGATCGATTGGAAATATCGAATATCGCGTTTACCAAGCTCTACGAGTGAATTTTCAATAAGGACTATTGCGACGCCTGGGAACTGAATCTTTAGCTGTTGTTGATGCAGATCGATTGGAAATGTCGAATATCGCATTTTCCATGCTATAGGAGTGTATTTTTGATAATAAAGACTATTGCGACCCCTGGGAACTGAATCTTTAGTTGTTGTTGATACAGATCGATTGGAAATGTCGAATATCGCGTTTTCCAAGCTCTACGAGTGAATCTTCAATAAGAAAGACTATTGCGACGCCTGGGAACTGCATCTTTGACTGTTGTCTATGCAGATAGTTTGGAAATGTCGAATATCGCGTTTTCAAAGCTCTACGAGTGAATTTTCAATAAGGACTATTGCGACGCCTGGGAATTGAATCTTTAGCTGTTGTTGATGCAGATCGATTGGAAACGTCGAATATCGCATTTTCCATGCTTTACGAGTGTATTTTTGATAATAAGGACGCTTGCGACGCCTGGGAACTGAATCTGTAGCTGTTGTCGATGCAGGTCGATTGGAAATGTCGAATATCGCGTTTCCCAAGTTCTACGAGTGAATTTTCAATAAGAAGGACTATTGCGACGCCTGGGAACTGCATCTTTGGCTGTTGTCGATGCAGATCTATTGGAAATGACGAATATCGCGTTTTCCAAGTTCTACGAGTGAATTTTCAATAAGATGACTATTGCGACGCCTGGGAACTGCATCTTTGGCTGATGTCGATGCAGATCGATTGGAAATATCGAATATCGCGTTTACCAAGCTCTACGAGTGAATTTTCAATAAGGACTATTGCGACGCCTGGGAACTGAATCTTTAGCTGTTGTTGATGCAGATCGATTGGAAATGTCGAATATCGCATTTTCCATGCTATAGGAGTGTATTTTTGATAATAAAGACTATTGCGACCCCTGGGAACTGAATCTTTAGTTGTTGTTGATACAGATCGATTGGAAATGTCGAATATCGCGTTTTCCAAGCTCTACGAGTGAATCTTCAATAAGAAAGACTATTGCGACGCCTGGGAACTGCATCTTTGACTGTTGTCTATGCAGATAGTTTGGAAATGTCGAATATCGCGTTTTCAAAGCTCTACGAGTGAATTTTCAATAAGGACTATTGCGACGCCTGGGAATTGAATCTTTAGCTGTTGTTGATGCAGATCGATTGGAAACGTCGAATATCGCATTTTCCATGCTTTACGAGTGTATTTTTGATAATAAGGACGCTTGCGACGCCTGGGAACTGAATCTGTAGCTGTTGTCGATGCAGGTCGATTGGAAATGTCGAATATCGCGTTTCCCAAGTTCTACGAGTGAATTTTCAATAAGAAGGACTATTGCGACGCCTGGGAACTGCATCTTTGGCTGTTGTCGATGCAGATCTATTGGAAATGACGAATATCGCGTTTTCCAAGTTCTACGAGTGAATTTTCAATAAGATGACTATTGCGACGCCTGGGAACTGCATCTTTGGCTGATGTCGATGCAGATCGATTGGAAATATCGAATATCGCGTTTACCAAGCTCTACGAGTGAATTTTCAATAAGGACTATTGCGACGCCTGGGAACTGAATCTTTAGCTGTTGTTGATGCAGATCGATTGGAAATGTCGAATATCGCATTTTCCATGCTATAGGAGTGTATTTTTGATAATAAAGACTATTGCGACCCCTGGGAACTGAATCTTTAGTTGTTGTTGATACAGATCGATTGGAAATGTCGAATATCGCGTTTTCCAAGCTCTACGAGTGAATCTTCAATAAGAAAGACTATTGCGACGCCTGGGAACTGCATCTTTGACTGTTGTCTATGCAGATAGTTTGGAAATGTCGAATATCGCGTTTTCAAAGCTCTACGAGTGAATTTTCAATAAGGACTATTGCGACGCCTGGGAATTGAATCTTTAGCTGTTGTTGATGCAGATCGATTGGAAACGTCGAATATCGCATTTTCCATGCTTTACGAGTGTATTTTTGATAATAAGGACGATTGCGACGCCTGGGAACTGAATCTGTAGCTGTTGTCGATGCAGGTCGATTGGAAATGTCGAATATCGCGTTTCCCAAGTTCTACGAGTGAATTTTCAATAAGAAGGACTATTGCGACGCCTGGGAACTGCATCTTTGGCTGTTGTCGATGCAGATCGATTGGAAATGTCGAATATCGCGTTTTCCAAGCTCTACGAGTGAATTTTCAATAAGGACTATTGCGACGCCTGGGAACTGAATCTTTAGCTGTTGTCGATGCAGCTCGATTGGAAATGTCGAATATCGCGTTTTCCAAGCACTACGAGTGAATTTTCAATAAGGAGTATTGCGACGCCTGGGAACTGAATCTTTAGCTGTTGTCGATGGAGGTCGATTGGAGATGTCGAATATCGAGGTATCCAAGCTCAACGAGTGAATTTTCAATAAGAAGGACTATTGCGACGCCTGGGAATTGAATCTTTAGCTGTTGTCGATGCAGATCGATTGGAAATGTCGAATGTCGCATTTTCCATGCTATACGAGTGTATTTTTGATAATAAGGACGATTGCTACGCCTGGGAACTGAATCTGTAGTTGTTGTCGATGCAGATCGATTGGAAATGTCGAATATCGCGTTTTCCAAGTTCTACGAGTGAATTTTCAATAACAAGACTATTGGGACGCCTGGGAACTGCATCTTTGGCTGATGTCGATGCAGATCGATTGGAAATATCGAATTTCGCGTTTACCAAGCTCTAAGAGTGAATTTTCAATAAGGACTATTGCGACGCCTGGGAACTGAATCTTTAGCTGTTGTTGATGCAGATCGATTGGAAATGTCGAATATCGCGTTTTCCAAGCTCTACGAGTGAATCTTCAATAAGAAAGACTATTCCGACGCCTGGGAACTGCATCTTTGGCTGTTGTCTATGCAGATATATTGGAAATGTCGAATATCGCGTTTTCAAAGCTCTACGAGTGAATTTTCAATAAGGACTATTGTCACGTTCCAGATTGCGATCTGGAAGAGACACGCCGTTCAAGGACGCAGGGTTGCTGCGCTAAGAACTGAAGGGGGATTTACGCTATTTTATACAGGGGTATTTGGTATTGCACAAGAAACAAGTCCTTTTTGTATCAAGAAAGGTGTCCCAGAGTGATTTATTCAGTGACTTGTTCTCCTTAGGGAATCGGACAGTAGGAAGTCGGATAGTGGTGAAGGAGGATGGAAAGATAAGAAGAAGGGAACGAGATCCTTAGGGGCAACGTAAATGATTCGCCACGCCAAGGAGGAAAGAAAGATAGGAAGGAGGAAGGAAATCCTTAGGGGCAACGTAAATGATTCGCCACGCCAAGGGGGAATGAAAGGTAAGAAAAAGGAAAGGAAATCCTTAGGGGCAACGTAAATGATTCGCCACGCCAAGGAGGAAAGAAAGTTAGGAAGAAGGAAAGGAAATCCTTAGGGGCAACGTAAATGATTCGCCACGCCAAGGAGGAATGAAAGGTAAGAAGGAGGAAGGAAGTCCTTAGGGGCAACGTAAATGATTCGCCACGCCAAGGAGGAATGAAAGGTAAGAAGAAGGAAAGGAAAAGGGAATTTACGGAAAGAGACCATGCCCCGGAAACAAACGTCTCACTCTTAGGATGCAATATACGCGTTGTTATTTGGGTAAGATATAATGTGGTATAAGGCGAGATAGAGCTTGCTATGTTGGCAATGATTATTAAAACTCACGATATCATGGGGCGAAATACGTCCTGTCGACTGAATGCAAGGGTTCACCAGCGCGTGATGACTTCCTTGATGAATTCGGCCTGAACGTCCCACAGTTCCTCGGTAGATAAGGCGAAATACTGCTCGATACACTCCGGGCACTGGGCTGCAGGCTGAACAACTGATATTCTTGAGGTGCAGTTGGTGCAGATGGAAATGCGTAACGATGTTTCGTACGAGCACATGTCGTGCCAGCCTCCCGGCTGGTATTCCTGTATCCGGTCTGGGGCAAGATAAGTATAGCAATCGCTGCAGAGACGGGAACCCCAATTGTTCACGTAAATGGACACGGCAGCGATCTTAGAACATCATATGTTCAGCAACGGCTGGTATGTGACTGGGTAATCTATAGGTAAGACACCGTCCCAGGGACCTTGAAACTCTTCGTCCTCTAATTCTTCTTCCCACGTTTCGTAGGGAATCTTTATTCAATCGGAGAAATCGTAGAGTAACACGAAGGAAGGTTTTCAATTCAGATTGTAGAGCAGTATGTTGATCACAAGTGGTTTATTCACTATTGACAGGTCGTTGTTCACTTATTTGTAAAATACTTGTTTGACATTCGTAGCTTAAGTAATATCCGAAAGTAATTTACGGGACTACCGAGAGGTAGAATGAAGTATCGATGTTCACTGTCGCGAAGCTGCTGGACGACTGAGCGACTACTAAGTTCTTTAGTGAATTATCTGAATTTAATCCAGCAAATATTCTGTGTTCCGTAATGTTTTGATTGAATTGAGAATATTCTATGTTCCTATTAAATAGATAGGAATAGATCGCAAAATATTCTATGTTCTTATTGAATTAAATGAATTAAATCGAGAATTATTCTAAGTTCTTATCGGATTAAATGAATTAGATCAACGAAAATGTTCTATGTTCTTATTGAATTAAATGAATTAAATCGAGAATTATTCTATGTTCTTATCGGATTAAATGAATTAGATCAACGAAAATATTCTATGTTCCTATTGAATAGATAGGAGTAGATCGCAAAATATTCTATGTTCTTATTGAATTAAATGAATTAAATACCGATCGAATCGGAGGCGTTTTCCAGCAGCAGGCGGAGCAAATCACTGAACTGAACTGATCGTTGAACTGATGCACTGATGAAACGTTGAACTGAACTGCACTGATGGAACTGAATACTGAATACTGAATTCTCCTCTGGTGGTGCTGGCTTAATTATAGTACGCTTCAGTGGTTCTCCGTTGGCAGGTGTTCTCAATCGGCAGGGGTTCTCAATTGGCAGGGGTTCTCAAACGGCAGTGGTTCTCAACCGACAGGGGTTCTCAAGCGGCAGTGGTTCTCAAACGGCAGTGGTTCTCAAACGGCAGTGGTTCTCAACCGGCAGGGGTTCTCAAACGGCAGTGGTTCTCAAACGGCAGTGGTTCTCAAACGGCAGGGGTTCTCAAACGGCAGTGGTTCTCAAACGGCAGAGGTTCTCAACTGGCAGTGGTTCTCAACTGGCAGTGGATATCTAATAACTCTTAAACTGGGTTTTAATTATTAGTAGACATTAATTGTATAATTTTTGTGTTTCAGATCCATGGTACTGTAAGTTAAATGGTTTTGGGAACATTATCCTCGTGTAGTGAGGGGCTCGAGAGGGCGCGATTATGGGCAACTTCCTTGTAAGTTTTGGTGAATTTAAGGGACGCAAAAGGGGATGCTTCCTCGTGTAGTGAGGGATACTCTCGGGACGCGAAAGGGGATGCTTCCTCGTGTAGTGAGGGATACTCTCGGGACGCGAAAGGGGATGCTTCCTCGTGTAGTGAGGGATACTCTCGGGACGCGAAAGGGGATGCTTCCTCGTGTAGTGAGGGACACTCTCGGGACGCGAAAGGGGATGCTTCCTCGTGTAGTGAGGGATACTCTCGGGACGCGAAAGGGGACTAATATTGTTAGAACATATCGTGGATTTAAGTAAAGGGTTTACTTGTTGTGGTTTGTCTGAAGTAAAAAGGAGCGAGGTGAAGAAACTAGGCAAATAAGGACGAGGTTTGAAGTTAGAATGTTTGGAGTTAGAATGTTTGCAATTAGAATGATTGCAAGAAGAATGTTTGGGATTAGAATGTTTGGATTTAGAATGGGTTGGGTTAAAATGTTTGAGTTAAAATGTTTGCTCAGTGTATGCCGGACGTTTCATAGCCGCGAGGGCAGCCTTTTTTTTTTTTTTTTTTTTTTTTTTTGTTACGAGGTGGAAATCTTCGAAAGACACCACCTGCCCTGGGGGAGAGCAGGAGGTAGTGCCGGATTTCTACCGGCTAAAACCACCCCGGTTACCTAACCTCGGCGCTTGTAGGGGAGGCCCCGTGACCTACGGATACCCTTCCGGTGCCTCCCCACGCCCGGCCATTGCGGCCCCATCCTCGGGAGGGTCAGAAGGACCCTCCGAAAAACTCCGCCGTATCGCACATGGCCGCGCCAGGGGTAACACCCAGCGCGGCCTACCTTCTCCAGGCCGTGATAAGGGCGACTCGGGCCCCCACCCGAGCCGCCCACGGCTCTCCGACGGCCCCGCGGGATTGGGGGGGATTGTTCCTCCCCGGCAGGACCGCCCGTATACGGGGTATTGGCGAGGTCAACCGGCAGGGGGGTGAGGGGGAGCACCTCAGCGCCCCTTGGGTCCATCAGCCATTCACACCGCGGGAGGGGCGATCTCGCCAGCGGAAAACGGCCAGCGAGCCCGCCCCTCCTTTATTTTCGACGCCGTTTCCGGCTGTCGGGCAGCCCTGCGGGATACCGGGAGGACATAATCCTCCCACAGCAGGGCCGCCCGTATACGGGGTATTGGCGAGGTCAACCGGCAGGGGGGTGAGGGGGAACACCTCAGCGCCCCTCGGGACCATCAGCCATACCAGACAACGGGAGGGGGGGGATCTCGCCAGCGGAAAACGGCCGGCGAGCCCGCCCCTCCTTCATTTTCGACGCCGTTTCCGGCTGTCGGGCAGCCCTGCGGGATACCGGGAGGACATAATCCTCCCACAGCAGGGCCGCCCGTCTACTGAGTCAGCGGTGACGGCCATCCGAGAGACGGGAGGGGGGACACCTCCGTCGTCCCTCGGACCGTCGCCGCTTTTACACCACGGGAGGGGGGGACCTCGCCAGCCTGCGCAAACGCAGCCGGCGAGCCCTGACCCTCCGTCTTTCGCGTCGGACGGGATCGGTCAATTCCCGATCCCGCTCCGCTGCCTCCTTTCTGCGAAGAACATCCTCGCAGAAGGAGGCCACCGCTACCCAGGCTCTCTCGCTGCCCAGCATCATACTAACGATGCGAGGCAGCGAGAGATCCGCCCCCACTTGCGCCCTCAACGCCCGGCGCTCCGCCGCCCATTCCGGGCACTCCTCGAGAGTGTGCTGCGCTGTGTCCAGCGCAGCCCCACACTCGTGGCACTCCGCCGTCGCCTCCGCCCGTATCCGGCACAGGAACTCACCGAAGCACCCATGTCCGGTGAGCACCTGCGTGATCCGGTAGGTGAGCCTACCCCTGCCGCGGTCCAGCCATTCGTCCAGGCTGGGCAGAACCGCCCCGACTGCTCGCTGCGCGGCTCCTCGATTAAGGAGCTCCATCCTCCATTTGTTCCGCGCAGCCAGCCGGGCATGACGTCTCACGTCCACTTCTTCCTCGGCGGACACCATCGCGCCCTCCCGGCGGAGTTCTCGGAGACGCTCGTAAATGGAAGCATCTCCCTCCGCCAAGAGATCGAAAGGCACGGTGCCCGCCAAAACCAGCGCCGCCTCGTGGGATATCGTGCGGTATCCCCTGGCCACCCTGATGGCCATCCTCCTCTGAACGCGGCGCAGCGATACTTTGCTGCGCCGTGCGACCATCAGGGCTGACGCCCATATCGGGGCGCCGTAAAGCGCCATAGACCGCACAACACCCAGGTATAGGCGGCGCACCCTCTCATCCGGTCCCCCGATGTTTGGGAGGAGGCGGCCAAGGCCGGCCGCCGCCCTCTCCAATCGGGGAGCCAGTCGGTCGAAGTGGACCGTGAATCGCCAGTGGCTGTCCAGGAGGAGACCGAGATAATTCATCCGGTCCCCAACCTGAACATGCTCACCCCCTATCATAATCCAGGACCGGGGCGGTCCCCGGCTCCGAGGCCTGTCGTGCAACCACATGGCCTCGGTTTTCGGCGGAGAGATCCGCAACCCCAGTCCCCGGATAACGTCGACGACGGAGGCCAGTCCCGTCTCCGCTAGACGGATGGTCCTCTCCCAATCCCTCCCGACGGCCATCAGCAGCGTGTCATCAGCGTAACACGTCAGACTGACGCCGTCTGGGAGGGCAGCCCGCAGCACCCGATCGTACCCGATGTCCCACAACATGGGGCCCAGGACCGACCCCTGTGGGACACCACGATCAACCTCCCTCGTGCACAACCGGCCACCTCTGCCCGGATATTCGACCCACCTGTCCCTCAGGTAGTCCCTTAGGACCTTCCTCACGTAGAGGGGCACTCCGTGGTCAGCGAGTGCCCCCCCAATACGCCCCCAGGGAAGGGAGTTAAAGGCGTTGGCGATGTCAAGACTGACCGCCAACGCCACCCCTCCCTGGGACGTGGCCGAGTCCGAGAGGGACCTGACTCGACTGATAGCGTCGATCGTCGAGCGTCCCCCTCTGAAGCCAAACTGGGACTCGGCCAGGTCGGGACCCACCCGGGACAGGTGCCCCGAGAGGCGGGAAGCTAGCACCCTCTCGAAAAGCTTCCCCACCTCGTCGAGGAGAAATATCGGCCGGTACGCCGAGGGAGAATCGGCGGGCTTGCCGATCTTCCTAATCAGGACCATCCGTCCCCTTTTCCAGCGGGACGGGACGCGCCCCAACCTCAGGCAGCCATCGAACAGGCGCCTGAGGCGGGGCCCGAGGACCCGCAGGGCAAGGGCCATGGCTCTGCCCGGTATGCCGTCAGGACCCGGGGCCGTGTTGCGGGCTCCCATTTTCCTGACGGCCCGGGAGAGCTCCTCCACCGTGACCCCCATGTCGTCGGACCAGTTGTTCGGGTCCGACTCCCCGAGTTCCGGTGCCTGTTCTCCCCCTTCATCCAGGGGGAACAGGGTGTCTACCACCCTGTCCAGGAACTCGGGGTCCAAGGTCTCCGTCACGGGGGGCGCCCATGAGCGAAGTTTGCCCATCACCATTTTGTACGGGCGCCCCCAGGGTTCACGGTTTAGATACTCGAGGAGCTCTGACCATGCCCCCGCCTTTGCCCTCTTGATGGCCAGCTGGAGGGCTACCACCTGCTCCCGGTAGCCCTCGTACAGCTGATGCTCCCTCGCCAAGTCGCGACGCCGTTTCCGACGGGCTCTCTGGAACAGTCGCCGGGCACGAGCGCAAACATAGCGCAACCGCGCAATCTCCGGCGACCACCAGTACGTGGCCCGTCGATCTGGGGCGCGGGACCAGGGCATGGCAGCATCGCAGACCGCTACCATACCCCCTTGGAACCGCGCAGCTTCCTCTTCGACGTCCACGACCGGCCCAGCCGGAAGTCCGGGCCAGGCCACGACGAGGGAGGCGGCCATCAGCAAGTCCTCGTCCAGGCGCTTCAGCGCCCACCGCTTCTTCGAGGCAGGGAGAATGTAAGGGGACCCATACCCCCCGCCCCTACCAGCCCTCCCCGGCGGTCCCCGGCCCCGGGTGGCGCGCACCTCCATAAGGATATAGAGGTGGTCACTCAACGTTTCCACCTCTTGCGCCACCCTCCAGCCCCTTACACGATCCACCACCGAGGGGGAGGCCCACGTTAAGTCGACAATGGACTCCCCCTGGTAGCGGACGCAGGTGCTGGCTGACCCCCGATTAAGTAATCGAAGGTCGGAGCCGGCCGCCCAGTCCAGCACCGCCTCGCCCCTGGGGTCCGTCCTGGGGGAACCCCAAGCCTGAGACTTGGAGTTAAAATCCCCCAGGACAATAACCGGACGGGGCCGACATCGCGAGATGCATCTCGCGACCCCGTCCAGGAACTCCTCAAAGGACCTCAGGTTCCACCGAGGCGGTGCATAGATTCCCACCACCGCGATATCCCCCCACTGGACCGCGACGTAGCCCTCGCCGCTCTCCAGAAGGGAGAACGGCAAGGGTATCGAAGCCCCTCCAAGGATGATCGCTACCGAGCCCCCCGGATTTCCCACCCAATTCGGGTGGTCCGGGATCCTGTACGGCTCGGCAGCAATCGCCAACCCCACACCCCACTCAGCCATGGACTGGACAAGCATGTCCTGCGCCCTGGCCGAGTGGTTAAGGTTGGCCTGAAGCAGCAGGGCCATAGCCCCTTCACTGCTCCAGATCCATGGCCCCTTCCTCCACAGGCCTCGTCTCCAACGTTGCGGGAGGAGCTGTTTCTTGCGCCTCACCTCCCTCTTCGGCCATCTGCGCCACAGGACCAGGGACAACCGGTGCACCTGCCACCGCCACCTTCTCCGGTCCGTCCAGGCTCAGGGCAGCCAGTTTGGGGGCCAGCTGCGTCTGCTGGGCCCCCTTGGCACCCTGGTTCCTCCTTCCTTTGGGGGGCACGCACCCTTTTGTCCCCATTCGATGGCCGGAGGGTTTCCCCAGGTCGGCGCACAGGGGGCACCGGGGAGCGCTCCGGCACTCCGCCACCATGTGCTCAGCACTGCCGCAGTTGTGGCATCGCCCGCTGCGGTCCACGGTGCTGATGCACCGCTGCCTTACATGGCCCATCTCCAGGCAGCGGAAGCACTGCAGCGGGCGGTCCGCCAGCGCCTCCACCCGGGCAGTGGTCCAGCCGACGCGGATCTTCTTCGCCGCGACCACCTTCCTGGCAGCTGCCAGTGGGCACTTCACCCAGAGGGTGCCGAGTCCCAGCGGAGACGACCGGATTTCTCCGGTCCTCACCTCCGCTGGTGTACACCCTCCGACATCTGCGATGGCCGCGGTCACGTCGCTGGTGGTGGTGGCCGCCACCAGGTCCCTCACCCGCATCTCCGCCATCTTCGTTGGGCGGGCCACGGTCACCCCGTCTTCACCGCCAAGGACCTCCCGCATCTTTGCTGCAAGGGCATCCGCCTTGGCAGCCCCCTCCGGCCCGGGGATCTCCAGAAGAAGACCCCCCGTCACAGCTCTCTTGGGCCGCAACTCCGTAATGTTGAGCTCCGCCAGGTTAATCTTGCTGGCGGAGCTCATAGCCTCCGCGTACGACATCTTTGCCCCGTCCTTGATAGTCAGGGCGATCGCCGCCGTACGCGGGGGTCTGCGCTGGGTGATTTTGAGGGGGGCTGCCTTCGCCCCTCCCTCCTTCTTCCGCTGCTGTTGTTGTTGTTGCTGCTGCTTCGTCTTCTGCGGCCGCTGCTCCTTCTGCGGCCTCGCCAGCAGCTTCTTGGCGGCCGCGGGAGGGGCCGGAGACAGGGCCGGGCGTTCCTGAGCCCGGGTCGCCGCCTCCGCCTTCCTGCTCTTTCTTCCGGCCACCGTGGCCCACGTATTGACGGTCTGCGTCTGTGGGGGAGGGGGGGGATACATCTGGGGAGAAGGAGAAAGCGTCTCCGGCTGCCGGGTCGCCGCGGATAAATTCCCGCGACGGCAGGCCGCCACCACCTCCGCCTGTATTTCCCTGATACGGACCTGCCCCGGCGTCTCGTCCTTCAACGTCCGCTGCGTGGGGGCTGCCCTCGCCAGGCCCTCCGACATCTCCTTCCTCAGAGCGACCAGCTTTTTCTCCACCCTAGCCATGAGGGTGTCGAAGAGGGCCTCCAGTCGCTCCTCGGTTATCGGCCCGGCCTTTCCTTTGGAGGAGGAACGGGACGCACTGGCCTTGGCCCCGTCCCCTTTCTCCTTCTGTCCTTTCTCCCTCGGCCTCACCGGGACCGCTTTGGCCGCAGCGAGCTCCAACTTCAGGTCGGCCACCTGACTGCGCAGCAGGAGGTTCTCCTCCTCCACCTGCTGCGCATTGTTCTTGGCCGACCTCTTGGCCATCTCCGTGGCGGCCGCTCTCACCATGAGGACAGCAACATTGAGGTCCCGAGTGTGCGTCCCCTTGAGGTTAGCACTCAACGAAGCCACCCTCCTCACCGCATCCATCTGGGCCAAGATCTTGGCGCCCAGGTTGGCCGTGGGCTGCGGCCTCAGATCGTCCGCCAGTTCATGTTCCGTCGGCATACCCTTGATCCGCATGACCGACGGCGACTCATCGTCAGAGCTCCTTAGCCTCCTCCTCCCCTTTGTAGAGGCCCGCCTCTGGTCCGATTCCCCAGAGGATCGGGGCCTCTTCTTCCGGCTCGCGGCGGTGTGCGCAGTGGAGTCCGAGCCTCCATCCGTGTCGCTGATAGTGAAGGAAGGTGCACTACTCACCGTAGCCCCCTTCCTCGTCTCGCTGCCCTTCGATGATCCAAGGCCAGCCTCCCTCCGCGACTCGCTGTCCCCCGATGTTCCTGGGGCAGCCTTCTCCTTGCCACAGTCCGTGATGCTCACCACGGGCGTGGCCCTCCCCGCCGGACTTACGCTAGTCGAGCGTGGTCCATCCTTCTTCCTCAGTGTTTTTTTTTTGTTTTAAGTAGTTCATAGTGGCAGATAAATTCAATTAACACTTCGCCCATCATGGGACCCCCACCGCAGTGGGGGCACTTCCGTGTTTAAGTTGTAACCTAGTTATGGATGCCGAAGCCGAGAAGCAGTTTGTCAGGTGGTCAACCCTATCGGCACCGAGTGACTCTAATGAAAAATGTTACGGGATAGGCCCGCGCCATAAAGATGTTAGAGGTTTAACGTCACCCCTATTGAATGGGCGACACCGGATCCGAGCCGATGCCAGACCCAAGCCTCAGGCTAGACGTGCTGCGATTTCACCTACGCAGCGTCGGTTACGAGGAAATACTGACCAGGTAATCCTCCATACCTGCGCCCGAATACTCCACTTCAACCCCGTCATTGGCTCCAGACAGTGAACGCGTGAGCGGTTCTTCCACGTTAAACATGCGGGTTCACGGGACCTTTGCCGTACTTGTCGGACTTACGTTTACCCTTATTACTACCGCAGAGGTCAGGTACTAACATCACGCGCCACTCCGGTCGGGGGGCAACTACTCCCCCCTTGGCTAGTCTGCCGGGAATATCCATGGGGCATCGACCGCAGCCCATACACACACATTCACTCCGTGAGCCGCTGCTTAGTTTTCACCGCTCAGCCCAAGCCCGTCCGGCATGGTTGTACCTGCCGGGAATGCATCTCCCGCCGGCATGGTCTTGGGCCTCATTGCAGCTACTCAAGCCCCTGCACCACGACAAGGTGGCGGCTCCTAGCAGGGGAGCCGCGAGGGCAGCCTAGCGTTCACATCATAGCGTATAAATATAAGAGAAGAAAGAAAAAAAAATAAGGGCCGATCAGAGAGAAGCAGGTCGGCACGTCACACCTCCCCCCTTATAGTAAGAAATGCCTGCATTTCTTGAGTAATAGATGCGTTGATTAAATAATAACATTATATCCTCTTGTCTATCTCACTTGGTGTATGTATGTGAAGTGTAACGTAAACAAAAGGAAAATTTGTGGAAAAATTGGTTAATGAGAGAAAATTACTTCGTATGTTTCATGGTTTAACTTATTAACTAGGTTAAGAGTAATAATAAGTATTGTAAATAATGTTAAGTATTGCTAAAATTATTCTTAATTATAATAGATTTTTTTTTGTTTTATCATTTTTTGTTTTAATTAAGTCTAAGTAAGTAGCAAATTTTAATCTAAGTATTTCTAACGTAATTATAAGTTTTACAGTATAGAAATATAAGTTTTTAAGGTAGGAGTATATGTATTTATATATTTTTTGTGTGATTTTACTAGCTGTAAGAAAAATATTAGGTGTAAGGTTACGTGTGTATATAGATTTGTCCATGTGCTATAATTAAGAGGACTAACCTTATCTCTAATTGTGGCGGTTGCACCAGCAGGTGCCTAGTAGTTGGTCGAGCGCGCCGGGCTCGAGGTCCGGTAATTCAACGTCCTCCATCATTTCGGGGTCTAATAGAGATGGGGTTGGTACTTCGTAGAGAAATGTTAAGAGGTCCCTTCCTAGATCCCCGTGTTCTATTTGCGGCATGGCGGCGTTATCAAGGATCTCTTGGTTTGGTGGCGGTGTGGGGTTGGTATGAGCCGACGGGGGCGGAAGCCAAGACGGGAAGTCATCGCCTGGCGAGGTGTATGGCGGAGGTGAGGAATATGGTGGAGGGGGAGAGTGGTTGTTGGTGGTTCTGGGAGGAGGACCCGGGTTGGTCGCCCTACTTAATCTCACCCGCCACTCAGGGGTGATAAAGCGGTCCGTAGTGATTTGCGGCAGCCGTCTTCGCGCCACGTAAGGCCTATGAGTGCCGGCTCTGCGGGAGCGTTTTCGGGGTCTATTCTTTCCAGGCATTCTGACTGAGAATTGAGGGTTTCTTAGGTGCGTCGTTATACTTATAGCATGTAGGCATCAGGGGTTCTCAACCTTCAGTGGTTCTCAACCTTCAGTGGTTCTCAACCTTCAGTGGTTCTCAGAACGCAAAGCCTTCTGGAGTGTTGGTTATCTATAATCTTTAGATTATTAGCATGCTGGAAAGAATGTGGTTAGTACAGGGGGAAAAGGGGAGGAGCGATATCCAGAAGGATATCGACACGCGCTTATAAGTTATGTTAAATTTATAATTATAATTGTAAAAGATTGGGGATTGTTTTTGGTATGTAGGGGGATATCCTTTAAACGGATTTTAATGACTCAATTTCCTGGCTTTGTTAGCATGGATAATTTTATATCCTCTATCCCAGGATATTTTTAAGTTCTGGAGTGGTAACACTTCGATAACCCTTTGTGGTCCGGTGTAATGATCCGCGAATTTCCCTTTTCGGGTATTTTTTATTACGAATATTTCGTCTCCGGGTTGGAAGGTCTCTTCGTTGATATTACGATCGTAATATCTTTTATACCGCTCTCTTGCGTTTTTCAGTTTTTCCGCCGCGAGATTTTGAAGTTTACGGAGGCATTCCGTTAGGCGAGAGAAGTAACCTCCGTACGTTTCGTCGTCCGGACATTCAATCGGCCGCTGCTGAGCGGGGACGCGTGCTACCTTACCAAATACTAATTCGTGCGGAGTGTATCCCGTACCATCATGGACACTAGTGTTGTAGGAAAACGCCGCGAGGTCGGTCCAACTGTCCCAGTCGTCATTTTCATTTACATACATTTTTAAGTATTCTATTAAAACGATGTGGGACCGTTCTAAGGAACTTTGAGGGTGAATCGCTGTAGTTTTGCACTGAGCTATCTTGAATTTGCGGGCAATACTTTTCGTAAATGAGCTATTTAAATTCGAAACTTGGTCGTGGGTTTGATTTACATACTTCTTCGGATTTATATTTTCTTGCTTTTTTCTTGATTTCCATGTGTCGTATCGGAAATGATCACTTAATGCAGAGTTTCGGTTTTCTGAGTACGTTTTACTGCTATTATAAGTAAATTGATCCGTATCGCTTGCAGTGAATAATGCAGTTCCTCGAAGATGCGTGTGTGGTCCATGAATTCTGTGCCGTTTCTTATTTCCGGGCTCGGGTTGCCACTCGGAGTCCGATTTAAAGTTTGAACGTTGCCGGATTGGGCAGACGAGTGCTGTCGTAATATTAAGTGGGTTGCGAGAAAACGTTACTCGGCTGCGTTTCCCACAAGGATACCTTTCTGTTGGTACTGGGGTTGGATCCGGGGTTTCGATGGCATGTCTAATGGCATGCGTGTGTCCTAGTGGTTCATCGGGGGGACGAACCAAATCATCGTAAGTTTCAACGAGTTGATGGACGTGATTTTCTTCTTCAGGGTTGAGGTCCCTCGGGCAGATCAGGTCGATTATTCCTTCGACTCTAGTTCGAGGTGCTGGCTCATCCTGATTATAATCGTTCGTGGAGGCGAACTTTCTCGATCCTGGTAGGTGTAGAATTTGGTGTGCAACTTTCGGTTCCGCAGTTGAGTATACTAGAGGCGTGGACGCTTGTCCGATTTGAGGGTTACCTTCTTCTGGAAGGGTTTTGCTGAGTAGTGCGGACGCTTGTCCGGCTTGAGGGTTACCTTCTTCTGAAAGGGTTTCGCTAACTGTAGTGGGCCGGTTGCCCGTTTCAAATAGGGGGATTTTCATATCTTCGACTTGTTTCAAAGTCGTTGTTTCCTCTGTATACCTTAACTGGGGGTACGTAGCGAGAGCTTCTTCAAATTCTTCTAGTTTTACCAGGGGTACTCCGATAGTTGCCTGTTCCTCGTTGGTGTTTGTTATCCGTAACATCGCTTGTCCGTCCTGGTTTCGTACTAAGGCATCACCAGCGTAAAGACCTTGTCCTAGGTCGAGTCGTGGGATGTATCCTTCTTGAACTTCAGGGTTAGCGATATTCGCGTGCGCAATTATGCTTGTCCTTGGCGGTATTTGTGTTTCGTAACACTCGTTAAAGGGGACATAATTTTCATTAAACGTTAGCCACCTTTTCCCGAAGTCTAGGGTTACTCCGCTTTCGGCTAAAAATCCCGATCCTAGTATGCCTTGGTTTGGCAAGGGTATTGCATCTTCGACGACGTGGAAAAGTACTGGGTAGTCAAATAGAATGGCTGTAAGTGTGCCTAGAGTTGGCACGTAATTTTCGGTGATTCCAATTAGATGAACAGTGTTGTTTGCATCGATTTCGAGGGGTGTTTTTACGCACATTCGTTTTAATAAATTTACTTCCGCTCCCGTATCGATCATTACGTCGATAGGTGATATTAATTGCGGACTCGAGACGTTGATGGATGGGACGTTGGTTGTGGGAGTGAGGTGCACACGAGCGATTCTGGCTGCAGGGAGTTTTGAAATTGGATAGAATTTATCGGGTGCGCTGTTGCTTTGCCCATTCCACGAGGCGCCTCCTTGTATTCTCGTGGGGGCTCGCCGTTTCCCGACATTTCCTGATGCCCCGTTATGCCGCAGTAATTGCAGGTTCGTGTTTCCGCATGCCGTGGCTGATTATATCCTCTTCCTGGAGGTGGTTGGTCGAAACCTCGCATTGTTGGCCTTTCCGGGACTCGCGTATTGGGTGGAACCCTACATGAGCGAGCGTCATGACCTTCCCTGTTGCATAATTGGCATCGAGTGCGAGGGGCTCTTTCCTCCGTAAATCGGTTTCGATCCCTTTCTATGGTTGCTCCTTCCTCCGCAAATCGTTTACGATCCCGTTCTATCAGTTTCGTCACACGGACGGCCCTGTCGAATGCCTCGTCTAATGTCGTTAATGTCGTAGGATCCATTTGACTGCGCATCGTAGGCGGTAGTCCGTCCAAAAATGACCTTAAAGCTAACCGGTCTATCTCGTATGCTGCCGTATTTGAATTTTGGTAATAATCGGCATCTTCGTCTGTAATGGCGAATTTCAGGTCCTTCACTCTCGAAATATACTCCAATATGTGCTCGTTCCTTCCGATTACAATATTGGCTAACTCTCCGCGGAAGTGGTCAGATGTTTTGGCAGGAGAAAATACTGTTTTTAGTCGGCTGATAAATGCGTCAACCGTTTTGAAGCTGTAGTCCTCCACGACCAAGTATGCGTGCTTTCGTAAGCGGTTCCTCAATAAACAAGTTAACGGGGGTTCGAATTTAGATGGTATCATATCTCTTGCACGTCTACAAGCTCTCGCAAATTGCAAGATAGGCATATTATGTCCGTCGAAGTATGGTACCGTCTCGACAGCGTCTTTCAAAGTGACCTGAAGGGTGCAATGTGTTCGCGGTTCGTTAACTGCGTCGTCACACAGGTTACTCTCGTGGCAACGGGAAGCAGGCGTTTCGAGGCGAGTTTTAATTCGCTGTTTTCTCGTTAACATTTCTACGGTATCTTGTAATGAATCTATTTGTTTTATGAGGGATTCCAATCCGGAGGCGGATTGATGTATTTGCTCTTCGTCAGCAAATTCGTCGCGGGGATTAGAAGGTCGCGTCTGTTTGTTCATCATTAATTCATATTGAACTTCTATTTGTGCTTGTTTATCACGCAAGAGTTTCATTTTGTCTTGCAAAGCAGCGGTTGCCGCTTCTATAGTACCACCGGATTCCTCCACGGGGTTACCGGGTAGGTTAATGTCGTCGGCATCGCCGTACAGCGACATATTTTATCAAATTTATACGAATATATATATAGGGTAATTTGATACTAATTAATTTGACGCGCAAGGGCAATCGTGGGGTGAGTAAATTTTGCTATCATTTGTTTTTCTTTTATTTTTCAATTTCGACATCCCACCGCTGTCACCAGAAAAACATGTCACGTTCCAGATTGCGATCTGGAAGAGACACGCCGTTCAAAGACGCAGGGCTGCTGCGCTAAGAACTGAAGGGGGATATACGCTATTTTATACAGGGCTATTTGGTATTGCACAAGAAACAAGTCCTCTTTGTATCAAGAAAAGTGTCCCAGAGTGATTTATTCAGTGACTTGTTCTCCTTAGGGAATCGGACAGTAGGAAGTCGGATAGGGGTCGGGGAGGATGGAAAGGTAAGAAGAAGGAAATGGAATCCTTAGGGGCAACGTAAATGATTCGCCACGCCAAGGAGGAATGAAAGGTAAGAAGGAGGAAGGAAATCCTTAGGGGCAACGTAAATGATTCGCCACGCCAAGGAGGAAAGAAAGGTAGGAAGAAGGAAAGGAAATCCTTAGGGGCAACGTAAATGATTCGCCACGCCAAGGAGGAAAGAAAGGTAAGGAGGAGGAAGGAAATCCTTAGGGGCAACGTAAATGATTCGCCACGCCAAGGAGGAAAGAAAGGTATGAAGATGGAAGGAAATCCTTAGGGGCAACGTAAATGATTCGCCACGCCAAGGAGGAAAGAAAGGTATGAAGAAGGAAAGGAAATCCTTAGGGGCAACGTAAATGATTCGCCACGCCAAGGAGGAAAGAAAGGTATGAAGAAGGAAAGGAAATCCTTAGGGGCAACGTAAATGATTCGCCACGCCAAGGAGGAAAGAAAGGTATGAAGAAGGAAAGGAAATCCTTAGGGGCAACGTAAATGATTCGCCACGCCAAGGAGGAATGAAAAGTAAGAAGGAGGAAGGAAATCCTTAGGGGCAACGTAAATGATTCGCCACGCCAAGGAGGAATGAAAAGTAAGAAGGAGGAAGGAAATCCTTAGGGGCAACGTAAATGATTCGCCACGCCAAGGAGGAATGAAAGGTAAGAAGGAGGAAGGGAATCCTTAGGGGCAACGTAAATGATTCGCCACGCCAAGGAGTAAAGAAAGGTAAGGAGGAGGAAGGAAATCCTTAGGGGCAACGTAAATGATTCGCCACGCCAAGGAGGAAAGAAAGGTATGAAGGAAATGAAAAGGGAATTAACGGAAGGAGACCATGCCCTGGAAACAACGTCTCACTCATAGGATGCAATATACGCGTTGTTATTTGGGTAAGATATAATGTGGTATAAGGCGAGATAGAGCTCGCTATGTTGGCAATGATTATTAAAACTCACGATATCATGGGGCGAAATACGTCCTGTCGACTGAATGCAAGAGTTCACCAGCGCGTGATGACATCCTTGATGAATTCGGCCTGAACGTCCCACAGTTCCTCGGTAGATAAGTCGAAATACTGCTCGATACACTCCGGGCACTGGGCTGCAGGCTGAACAACTGATATTCTTGAGGTGCAGTTGGTGCAGATGGAAATGCGTAGCGATGTTTCGTACGAGCACATGTCGTGCCAGCCTCCCGGCTGGTATTCTTGTATCCGGTCTGGGGCAAGATAAGTATAGCAATCGCTGCAGAGACGGGAACCCCAATTGTTCACGTAAATGGACTCGGCAGCGATCTTAGAACAACATATGTTGAGCAACGGCTGGTATGTGACTGGGTAATCTATTGGTAAGACACCGTCCCAGGGGCCTTGAAACTCTTCGTCCTCTAATTCTTCTTCCCACGTTTCGTAGGGAATCTTCATTCAATCGGAGAAATCGTAGAGTAACACGAAGGAAGGTTTTCAATTCAGATTGTAGAGCAGTATGTTGATCACAAGTGGTTTATTCACTATTGACAGGTCGTTGTTCACTTATTTGTAAAATACTTGTTTGACATTCGTAGCTTAAGTAATATCCGAAAGTAATTTACGGGACTACCGAGAGGTAGAACGAAGTATCGATGTTCACTGTCGCGAAGCTGCTGGACGACTGAGCGACTACTAAGTTCTTTAGTGAATTATCTGAATTTAATCCAGCAAATATTCTATGTTCCGTAATGTTTTGTTTGAATTAAGTCGATGAGAATATTCTATGTTCCTATTAAATCGATAGGAATAGATCGCAAAATATTCTATGTTCTTATTGAATTAAATGAATTAAATCGAGAATTATTCTAAGTTCTTAATGAATTAGATCAACGAAAATATTCTATGTTCTTATTGAATTAAATGAATTAAATACCGATCGAATCGGAGGCGTTTTCCAGCAGCAGGCGGAGCAAATCACTGAACTGAACTGATCGTTGAACTGATGCACTGATGAAACGCTGAACTGAACTGCACTGATGGAACTGAATACTGAATTGCTCCTGTGGTGGTGCTGGCTTATTTATAGTACGCTTCAGTGGTTCTCCGTTGGCAGGTGTTCTCAAGCGGCAGGGGTTCTCAATTGGCAGGGGTTCACAAACGGCAGTGGTTCTCAAACGGCAGGGGTTCTCAAACGGCAGTGGTTCTCAAACGGCAGATGTTCTCAACTGGCAGCGGTTCTCAACTGGCAGTGGTTATCTATTAACTCTTAAACTGGGTTTTAATTATTAGTAGACATTAATTGTATAATTTTTGTGTTTCAGATCCTTGGTACTGTAAGTTAAATGGTTTTGGGAACATTATCCTCGTGTAGTGAGGTGGCTCGAGAGGGCGCGATTATGGGCAACTTCTTTGTAAGTTTTGGTGAATTTAAGGGACGCAAAAGGGGATGCTTCCTCGTGTAGTGAGGGATACTCTCGGGACGCGAAAGGGGATGCCTCCTCGTGTAGTGAGGGATACTCTCGGGACGCGAAAGGGGATGCTTCCTCGTGTAGTGAGGGATACTCTCGGGACGCGAAAGGGGATGCTTCCTCGTGTAGTGAGGGACACTCTCGGGACGCGAAAGGGGATGCTTCCTCGTGTAGTGAGGGACACTCTCGGGACGCGAAAGGGGATGCTTCCTCGTGTAGTGAGGGATACTCTCGGGACGCGAAAGGGGACTAATATTGTTAGAACATATCGTGGATTTAAGTAAAGGGTTTATTTGTTGTGGTTTGTCTGAAGTAAAAAGGAGCGAGGTAAAGAAACTAGGCACATAAGGACGAGGTTTGAAGTTAGAATGTTTGGAGTTAGAATGTTTGCAATTAGAATGATTGCAAGAAGGATGTTTGGGATTAGAATGTTTGGAATTTGAATGTTTGGATTTAGAATGGGTTGAGTTAAAATGTTTGAGTTAAAATGTTTGAGCTAAAATGTTTGAGTTAAAATGTTTGAGCTAAAATGTTTGAGTTAAAATGTTTGAGTTAAAATGTTTGCTCAGTGTATGCCGGACGTTTCATAGCCGCGAGGGCAGTCTAGCGTTCACATCATAGCGTATAAATATAAGAGAAGAAAGAAAAAAATAAGGGCCGATCTGAGAGAAGCAGGTCGGCACGTCACACGATGCAGATCGATTGGAAATATCGAATTTCGCGTTTACCAAGCTCTAAGAGTGAATTTTCAATAAGGACTATTGCGACGCCTGGGAACTGAATCTTTAGCTGTTGTTGATGCAGATCGATTGGAAATGTCGAATATCGCGTTTTCCAAGCTCTACGAGTGAATCTTCAATAAGAAAGACTATTCCGACGCCTGGGAACTGCATCTTTGGCTGTTGTCTATGCAGATAGATTGGAAATGTCGAATATCGCGTTTTCAAAGCTCTACGAATGAATTTTCAATAAGGACTATTGCGACGCCTGGGAACTGAATCTTTAGCTGTTGTCGATGCAGATCGATTGGAAATGTCGAATATCGCGTTTTCCAAGCTCTACGAGTGAATCTTCAATAAGAAAGACTATTGCGACGCCTGGGAACTGCATCTTTGGCTGTTGTCTATGCAGATAGATTGGAAATGTCGAATATCGCGTTTTCAAAGCTCTACGAGTGAATTTTCAATAAGGACTATTGCGACGCCTGGGAACTGAATCTTTAGCTGTTGTCGATGCAGATCGATTGGAAATGTCGAATATCGCGTTTTCCAAGCTCTACGAGTGAATTTTCAATAAGGACTATTGCGACGCCTGGCAACTGAATCTTTAGCTGTTGTCGATGCAGATCGATTGGAAATGTCGAATATCGCGTTTTCCAAGCTCTACGAGTGAATTTTCAATAAGGAGTATTGCGACGCTGTTACGTCCCGGGCGTCGGACAAGTTAATAAAATTAATTACCACTTACCTTGCTCTGGATGTTTATTATTATACCTGCCTTTTGGGTCACGCAGTACATACGCCTGTCGTCTACTCCGGGTCTTCGTCACTCACTTTTCTGGTTTATAACCCGTTGCGATAGCTCGTCGAATTCGATGGGGATTAGTCGCCAAGGAATGGAAATAGGAATTGTCGGGAATACCCCCAAGTTAGTGTCTTTAATCCTTACTGGTTCGTGAAGGGAACGTACTAGCTTTTTATATTGATATCTTCTTCCTGCTCGGCGAGAGCGGCTCATTCGTTTTACGATCTCAAACACGTTATTATTCACCGTGCAGCGAAGCCTTGCACCTCTGTGAAATTTCGTGGAGAATAATACGTTCAAATAGAATCGTTACGATAATCCGTGCAGCGAAGCCTTGCACCTCTGATTGAAGTATTAGATTCAATTTGTACGTTATTTATTAAGAGTTAATATTGAATAATAAGGATTTAGTAAAATAAACGAAAAGGTTTAGTAGTAAGATATAAGTAACTATATTCTGGGTTTAAACAATTGATACAATAAAACTTACGTGAGTAACTTAGTATTAAGGTTTGGAATTGGTAGGATTTGGATTAAATGAATAGTGAATTCACTTTGAGAATAGAGAGCGGATCTCTGAGTTTGGAAATAGAACTTGAATCGAGACTGAGACTCGATGCAGCCTCAGCTCGACCGGAGACTTGAGACTGGAGACTGCGCTAAACTACTGTGTTGAGACGGTCTTATATATCCGCTCTGCGTTTACATTAGTGACGTAGAGTTTCAATGATAAGAGCGTATCGCTATGTGAAAAATAAACAAGGTGTTTGGATGCGGAGCTTATTCTACGAAGTGCGATAACTTAATGTTATCGCAACGCTTGTATTACGTTAGGATTAAATATGAGAATATACGGCGGATGTTTATAGAATTAGATACGCTAAGTGTTTACATATGTTATCGTGACGCTTTCATTACGCTAAGATTAAATACGAGAAATATACAAAGGATGTTTGTAAGATTGGGTACGCTTGAGTGTTTAAGTGTTTATACCTGCATGACGTAGGGTCATGCTGGTACTTGAATCCTGGTTTTCGTTACTATCGACTTTTTGACTATGGTTACAGAGTTTTATTACGGTTACGGTTTTTATGACTATGCTGGCGTGCAGCTCTTGACTATGGTTACGAGAGTTTGTGATGGTTAGGGTTTTTATAACAACGGAGTCGTACGGCTTAAGAGCTATAGGCGAACACATCTGTTTCGTCTTTAGAATACGTGCTGGTTATAAGATCCTTACTTTGCTAGTTTTACAATGCATTACTTTACTGGCTAACTCCAACGTCACGCATGACGTCACACCTCCCTTCCCTAGGATAACAAATTTGCACGCAGGAAAATTTGTTCACAAAGAAGCGGTTTCTTATGGTTATTAAACGTTTGAATCATCCGTTTGTCGGATATAGTCTGTTCGCGTTAATACACTTTTTAGTCTGGTTTCGAGGGTTGTGTCACTTTTAGTGTCTTTGGGGGGGTTTTGAATTTCTGCTTCGGGCTGGGGTTGGGGAACACATTCTGCACTGTTCCCTGAGTCTTCGTTTCTCTGTTTCAGAAAGATGCAGAAATGGGCAAGTGAACTCCAAACGGCGACCATCAGTCGTAGGCTCCATCCATAGGCTGCATGAAGAGCGATTCCGTTCAATATGGTATTTATGACTGTTTTAGTAAAACAAAGTACGATGTATATTCCAATGATTCCGGCACTTAATGAACCGAATCTGGTAAATCCGGCCCACAGTCTTTGTCCTGCGGATTCGGCGATTTTATTTATGGCTTCTTCGTCGAAAAGGTTCGCCATGTGTAATGAACCTTGTGCGAATTGCTGTCCTGTTGCTCCTTGAGCGATTGAATTGATGACAGATGCTCTGTCTATTGGAAACATTATGTGGTTTCGCAATTTGTTTAGTTCTTCCGAAGAGTAGATACCTCCATTGGCCAAATTCTGTGGATCGATGTATTTCCATTTTGATTTGGTTATTGACTGGATGGTTTGTGGTGGAATTGTTTCGACTGGATTTGGCATTAACTTGTACCAAGCGCCGTGCAACTTGAATTGCGTTGGGATCACAGCGTTACATTCCCGTCTGGTTCCTACTTTCGTAAGCGTCCTATGCTTTGGTGTTAGAAAATATGAAATATTTTTGTAGGAAACAGGTAACTGTTCGAAGCAATCTTCCGTCCTTCGGGTTTGGCAAACTACGGGTATGCATTTTATGATGTGGACCACTTCTCCTGATGTTATGGCCATGTATCCTGATTCCTTTGTAATAGTGAATGCGACCTCTTCTGGTGATACATGTACCAATGCGAGTGCGTTTCTTACGATTTGTTTTTCCAAAGCGCATTTTTGTTCGATGATATCGCGGTATAAATTGGCGAGTTGGTTCTTAATGTGTTTTTCCACATAAACGAATTTTGAATTTACGTATGTAAAGATGTCTAGGTTATTTACCGGAGTTTTGGAAGCTGATTTGAATCTTCCACTGGTCGCACTTTCTATGATAAAGAGTTTTGGGTGTTCCGTTTTTATCAATGTATAACCACATATCGGTATACGATGTGATTCCGTGAGGGCGAAAGTGGTTTCCTCCGTCGTCACTGTGTATATTGTTGGACTGTCATGCTTCGTAGTAGAAATTTTTGTTGCTTTGCCTTCGAATAGGATGTCGTATCTGTTGAAATTGCAATAATCTGCTGGTAGTGGGTCCCAGAAGGTGTATCCATCTTCGGAGTCTAAACAGTTGTTTTGTTGAAGTTGACACCTCTGTCCCGATTGAAGCACGATTTCGTTTGCGGCTAATTTTACAGCTGCTGTATAACTTCTTAACGATATCTTTACGATTGCTTGTACAACCACATTCGTCCATGAACCATATGGGTCGGCGTACGTGGTGCCAACGCATGATCCTTCTGGTCCTACACTTCCTGCTAGGGTTAGACTGAAGTGTGTTGTTGAATTCGGGCGGACTCCGTTTATTGTTGCTGCTTGCGTTATGGAAATTGCTCCCATAGTTTGTAAATTCTTGCATGTGTCCGATGCTATCGTCTGGATGTACTGCTGACGTCCATTGTGTACTATCGATATATGGGAATGCATTCCGCAATAGTATACTGTTCGGTCGACCTCGATCTTGCATTGCATCACTGGGGTTTCCGTGAAGTCTCCTAGTTGTAGTAGTTGAATGTCCTTATTCTCTGTTACAGGTTGGACGTCTTCTAATTCGCACTCAAGAGAATCGACGGTGGAAAACGTTGTCACGTTCAGAGTCGGGCCGTTGCAGTCGTATCCGATTAAGGCGGATGCGAAGCCTACGAGTAGGTATGAGGAGAGGCAAGCCTGCGTGTACATGATGTCTGTTTCGTCGTTTGAGCTGGACTGAGTGCTCTGATCTGGATCTGTGTCCTTATATCCTTTTCCTGTTGATGGTGGGGGTTGATGGAGTGTTATGACGTGAACCGACGTCTCTGGTTTCGCATGTTTAAGCTTATTCGTATGTACTATTTTATGCTTATTTTTAATAACAAGTTTAACGTTGTCGCGTGATAAAACCTCGATTACTTGGTATGGACCTACGTATTGGTCGTCGAACTTTCCTTTACGCGGTTCTTTTAACAAGTAGACCTTATCCCCTAAACGGAAATTCGCTGTGTTCGTTTTTCTGTCGTAGTATTTCTTGGATCTGCCTTTCGCTTGTGTTAAATTTTCTCTTGCGTCACATATCGTCGACGTTATTTTATGTTGGAGGTCTCGAAGATAGAGATTGTACGACTCGTCTGGAGTCTCGGTGAACGGAGCGTCTGCTGAAGGCATGCGCGCTATTTTTCCAAAAACTAACTCGTGAGGAGTGAAACGTGTTCCTTCGTGGACACTGGTATTGTAACTAAACATCGCTAATTTTAACCAGTCATCCCAGTTATTATTCGAGATGTAATGCTTTAAGTACTCTGTAAGAACATGGTGTGATCTTTCGATTGAGCCGTTGCTCTGTGGGTGGAAAGCGGTTGCGCGAAACTGTGCGATTTTAAATTTCCTTGCCACGGATTTCATTAGTGAACTCACGAAATTCGATCCTTGGTCTGTTAATATTGCCTTTGGGGCTCCGAAACGACAAACAAAGCCATTCACAAATGCGTCTGCTGTATCGATGGCAGTGGCATTTTGTAATGGGATTGCGAGGGAATATTTGGTTAGTAGATCTTGGATTGTGAGGATATATTTATTTTCTTTCGGAGTAGCAGGGAGAGGACCCACGATGTCGAGAGAGATTTTATCAAAAGCCTGTCCTGGCGTGTCTGTTAATGTCATTGGCTGTCGGGTTTTTACCCGCGTGAGTTTCTTTAACTGGCAGCTACTGCATGAGTTTACTAGATTTTGTACCTCGGTTTTAAGTGTTGGCCAAAAGTACCGTTCTCGAATGCGACGGTATGTTTTTGCGATTCCTTTGTGACCAGCAAATGCTGACACATGGTTTTCCATCAGAATGTCTTCGCGTTCGGATTCGGAAGGGATCCGGACCTCGTGTGAGCAAGCGAAGATTTGAGTATTTGCTGTTGAAAATATGTCTAATAAAATACGTTGAATCAAAGACCATGATATGTCGTCTATGCAACTTTGCGATATACTAAATGATGATAAATTCAATTCTGTGATTACATCCAGTAGTGAGCGGAGGCACTCGATTAAATCGGCTGGAGCTGCTGTGTGCGCGCTTAGTTCTTTTATCGGTAACATAATAAGATTGAAAGAACCCATTTTCGTAACTTTTGCGCGTCCTATTGTCGCGTTGTGTAGTTTGGGAAGTTTGTTTTGTAAGGCGAGGTCTATTCCTCCCTGATCCAGTGGTTGTCCGTCCATTGATACAAATAATACTAAATTGTCCTTACGCATCGTTAGTCTATCGCGTGTATGAATAAATGTTCGTCTGCGTTCGTGTGGTCGCTCTGCGGGGTTGTCGAATATTTCGACTGAGTCGTCGGGATCGTCTTGTTCGTCCGTCTCAGGAGGTGACCTTTCCATTGTGGTTGGAGGAGTTAGATTTACGGATGTACGGGACGACATGGTGGGTGATGCGATCATGGATGTTTTATCGGGACGATAAGAGGAGGTGGAGGGAGATATCGGCGGAGATTGTGGAGGTGCCACATTCGTCGTCGCTGGTGGCGAATGGCGTCCTGGATCGAATAGTATGTCGTCTGATGAATCGGAGTGGATGGGAAGGACTGGAGCAGGATTTCGGGATAACGCGTCAGCATTGACGTTCATTTTTCCTGCTTTGTAAATGATTTTGTAGTCGTACTCGGCTAGCTTTAGGCGCCAACGGAGCAAACGAGATGTAGGATCTTTGACAGAATTCATCCACACCAACGGGCGATGATCTGTAATTAGATTGAATTTCCGGCCGTATACGTAAGGTCGAAAATGGTGAGTCGCGAAAATGATTGCTAGGCATTCTTTCTCTATTGTTGAGTAATTTATTTCTGCTCCTTGTAAGAGCCTGGACGTGAATGCGATTGGCTTGTCCTTTCCGATCTCGCCTTGACTTAAAATGCCCCCGATAGCATGTCCGGATGCATCGGTCGTAATATGGAATGTTTCCGCAAAATTAGGGTACTGTAATACCGGTTCAGTACATAGAGCATTACATAACGTGTGGAATGCACGTTCCTGGTCGACACCCCAGACAAATCGTTCGCTCTTTTTCAACAAGTTTGTGAGTGGTTTTGAAATTTGAGAGAACTTGTCGATGAATCGTCTATAATACCCGGCAAGACCCAGAAACTCGCGTACGTTCTTTACGTTTTTCGGAACAGGAAAGTTCTTGACCGCACTTATTTTATTCGAGCATGGTTTTACGCCTTCGTTACCGATTGCGTGGCCCAAATATGCTACTTCGCGATTGAGGAAGCTACATTTCGCTGGCTCTAGTTTTAAGTTTGCCCGACGCAATCGTTCAACTAATCGAGTGAATCTCTCGCGATGTTCCGAGAGTGATCTTGCATGGCTTACAATATCGTCGATGTACGCGAAGACCTAGCTGCCTTGGAGACCCGTCAAGACAGCGTTCATTAGCCGTTGATACGTAGCCGGAGCATTTTTAAGACCAAATGGCATTCGAATGAATTCGTAGTGGCCATAGGGAGTGGAGAACGCCGTCTTTGCCGCGTCCTCCTGCGACATCCCTACTTGGTGAAAACCGCTCTTACAGTCGAACACACTGAAATATTTTGCGGATCCCAACTGATCCAGAATTTCAACGATATTAGGAATCGGAAATGCGTCCCCGATTGACTTCTCATTTAATCCGCGGAAGTCGATTACGATTCTCCAGCGTTTGTTCCCCTGTTGATCAGGTTTCTTGGGCACGATCCACAAGGGTGCGTTATAAGGAGATGTAGATGGGCGAATTATGTCGCTTTCGAGTAATTCTTTCATCTGCCTATTTATCTCTTCCTTGTGAATCGGCGGATATCGATACTGTTTAAGAAAATCTGGAGCTCGGTCTGTTAGTGGTATTTCGTGTTCACACACGTTGGTCTTCCCCAAGTATTCTCCTTGGAGGTGGAAGATATCGTGGTTCTGTTCTATCAATTCTCGAACATGGTTGAACTCCTCGGCGTTCAAGTGACTTGAATCGATCAGATCGAAAATCTTTTTGATCCGCTCGGCGGGGAGTTCCGTTGATATACTATTTACTTGGGCATTTGTGCCTGACGTCGAAGAAAAATGTCGCGGTGCGCGTGATATTTCCTCGATCTCTTCGACCTCCAATGTAGGAACGTCGAACGTTACGGCTATGGATGTCGTATTTATGCATCGCATTGTGGTTTTGCCGTTTTTCGCTTGGACGATGGCGTCCGCGATTATCACTCCGGGTGCGAGTTCTCGTCTCGAAACGAAACCCAGCTCGGCCCCGGTTGTGAGTATCTCGATGCATGTGTTCGTACGACCCGCAATCGTTATTCTGGAACGGCCTTCGTTCTCAGACTGTGGGTTAGTATTTGTAAGGTCCTCGGTATTAGTACCGGGCTGAGAGTTAGTATTGTCCGCGATGTTGGTATCGGGCTGAGAGTTAGTATTGTCCGCGATGTTGGCATCGGGCTGAATTTTATTATGGTCCGCGGTATTTATACCGGGCTGAATTGCGCTTTTGTCCTCGGTGATTACACCGGGCTGAGATTTAAGAATGTCCGCGATGATTACATCGGGCTGAGAGTCCGCGGTATTTGTACCGGGCTGAATTGCGCTTTTGTCCTCGGTGATTACACCGGGCTGAGATTTAAGAATGTCCGCGATGATTACATCGGGCTGCGCATTAATTGTGTCCTCGATGATTACATCGGGCTGAGATTTAGTTTTTTGGGTTTCATGGAAAGGAATCCGAATATCCTTCCATTCGACATATTTATTTTATAGGATATCACGCTATCCTGTAGAAACGGTGTTCCCAATATTCCCTGCGTTGCTATTGGGAACGCGTCGGGTACGACATAGAATTTAAAAATTTCTCCGAGTAAACTGATCTGGGCGGATCCCAGAGTCGCTACCTTGTCGGTCGATATGCCCGACATTTCCAGGTTGTCATCTATGTTAATTATAGTCTTATCCTTTATGGCGCTAATTTTAATTAGGTTGGGCTCGGCCCCGGTGTCGACCATAAGGGTGACGCCGTTTAAAAGATTGGGTGAATCGATGACGACCTGGGGTATCGGTATCTGCCTTACTCCGACGCAGGAGACGTCACAGTGTGAACCATATTGTTTGCCTCCCGTCTCTGGTTCTGCGGGGACGGAAGGTTTTGCCCGTTTCCCGAATCTCGTTGCTTGTTATTGTATTCCCGTTTTCTGCACTCGTGAATATCGTGCCCAGGGGTTTTACAGTAGTTGCATACGCGGTTGTTTCGCTCTATTGGCTCTTCGCGTCGTGGTTTTTGTTCAGTATTCGGACGTGAATAATGATTTTGATGGGAGTAGTTATTTGGTTGTGCTGGACGATTATATTCCCTTTTTGGCGATACGAATTCGCGTTTCGGTGGTTCGTCGCGCCATGCTCCGCGTTGAACGGGTGGATTATACCGTGCTGAGTGATCGCTCCTATACTCTCGACGGTCGGAGTTTCTGTCGCGGTTTTCCGTGTAAGGGTTCCGTCGCGGTTCGTTTGTTGAGCCGTACCTACTTTTATCGAGTTCGTACTGTTTGTAAAGCGATATCGCTTCGTCGAATACGCGAGGCAATGGACGATCGTAACAGTCTCGGAGGTCGGAACGTAGCCGCGGAATGAGACCGTTGATGAAGCTGTTTACCGTGAGGTCGTCGATATCGGCTACGTTCGGTAAACCTCTATCACAGTCGACTATCGCTTCTCGCAAGTCCTTGACTCGGCTTATGAAATCTAGCATATGTTCGTGTTGGCCCATGAAAATATTCGACATTTCCCCCCTATAATGGTCGACAGTGCGACGCGGACCGAATACATCCTTCAAACGATTACACAGTTCCGTGACGGAATTTATATCGTCGTCCTCGACGGCTGTCGCGGCACGACCACGAAGTCGGGTGATCACGATTTTGACGAACGTTCGTTCAGCGTGTCTTGGAATGAGCTCGCGGGCTCGTCTACATGCGCGAGTAAAAGTTAACAGGGAAGCCGCTGTACTATTAAAATTCGGAATCATATTTACTGCTTCCTTTAACGTGTAGCTGAGAGAGGCATTACTTTCAGTCGGCATGATTATCGGATCGATTTGCGGTTGAGGTTCCGGTGTTCTCGACGTCGAGGGTTTCGGTACCCTTTCCCGTCGCATTGCTTCTAATTCAATTAGGAGTTCGTCGTGTTCGCGTCGCGCCTGCTCCATTCCAGAGCGTTCTTTTTCTACCTGACGCGCTTCCTCATGGATACGTTTCTCCTTATCCTCTAGTTGCTTACTTAGTATTGCTAATTCAACTTCGCTTAGTGGCGTAGTTGCCGCTGCTTTTGCCGAACGGGTCGACATGTTTGAGAGATTAAAATAAAAAAAAAAATTTTCAGAACGTTTTTGTACTTATTCCTTTATTGGTGATCGTAGTAGAAGTTGCACCACTCTGCTACTTCGGTTGGCAAGGACACAGGTAGTTCGTGATAATGACGAATAAATAGAATTAACACACGATCCGGGATTTTATAATGTTTGAAAACTTTTATGGAATTAGCCGTGTCGAGAATTTGTAACACCGGCGGTGGTGTTGGAGTTTTTGGAGTCTCTTCGCCTTCCTCGTCCGACGATAATACTATTATTTCGGGCTCCGCAGCCTCACTTTCGGTATTCTGTTGTCGTTCGACGGCGCGACGTTTCTTATTTTTCGTCTTCCTTCCGGCACGGCAACCTCGTTTCCTTTTCCGGTATTTCTGTCGTGGAAAAATGTCCAGGAAAAAGCTACTATGAAATATATTCCTTCAAAATTAATTTAAGAACTTATGGTAAGTACCTGTTTGTCACTCCTTGTATTGTCGCCGCTGCAGTTTCCTGCGCTAGCTTCGATATTCGGCGTGACTTCCTCTGCCAGTGATGGCGAGAAAACACCGGTGCTGACCATAGCAACCCTAACGATACTCTTCTTAATCAAATAGTCAGGCTGCCTTGGTGGCGCTCGAAAATTCGTTTAGTCTGAGTACTAACGCGATTCGTCACTATTGATTGACTTCGCTCGCCTTTGTGGCGCTCGAAAATCTCTCCGTAGTTTGGAATGTCTGGACTTTATTCTCCCTACGTTTCACTGGACAGTTTTCACAATTTTCGCGTATCGTAACTAGACTTAGTAAACTTCAAGACCGTACTCGACCGCGTTCGTCGCTCGACTGATCGAAGTGAGCTCTCCTCGCGCTCGAGAACCGAGAGTGGGGAGAGTGGGGATGGTGGGGATGGCGTTCCGCGCGCCGTGCGATGCCGTAGCCAATAGGAGTGGCTTATAGTCAGCCAATCAGGTTCGAGCGTTCCTGTCGTACTGTTATACTACGCACGTGGTTATATTGCCAGTGCTGACGAAGCGGCAGTTCTGAATTTTAAAATTCAGGTATCCCACCGCTGCCACCAATTTGTTACGTCCCGGGCGTCGGACAAGTTAATAAAATTAATTACCACTTACCTTACTCTGGATGTTTATTATTATACCTGCCTTTTGGGTCACGCAGTACATACGCCTGTCGTCTACTCCGGGTCTTCGTCACTCACTTTTCTGGTTTATAACCCGTTGCGATAGCTCGTCGAATTCGATGGGGATTAGTCGCCAAGGAATGGAAATAGGAATTGTCGGGAATACCCCCAAGTTAGTGTCTTTAATCCTTACTGGTTCGTGAAGGGAACGTACTAGCTTTTTATATTGATATCTTCTTCCTGCTCGGCGAGAGCGGCTCATTCGTTTTACGATCTCAAACACGTTATTATTCACCGTGCAGCGAAGCCTTGCACCTCTGTGAAATTTCGTGGAGAATAATACGTTCAAATAGAATCGTTACGATAATCCGTGCAGCGAAGCCTTGCACCTCTGATTGAAGTATTAGATTCAATTTGTACGTTATTTATTAAGAGTTAATATTGAATAATAAGGATTTAGTAAAATAAACGAAAAGGTTTAGTAGTAAGATATAAGTAACTATATTCTGGATTTAAACAATTGATACAATAAAACTTACGTGAGTAACTTAGTATTAAGGTTTGGAATTGGTAGGATTTGGATTAAATGAATAGTGAATTCACTTTGAGAATAGAGAGCGGATCTCTGAGTTTGGAAATAGAACTTGAATCGAGACTGAGACTCGATGCAGCCTCAGCTCGACCGGAGACTTGAGACTGGAGACTGCGCTAAACTACTGTGTTGAGACGGTCTTATATATCCGCTCTGCGTTTACATTAGTGACGTAGAGTTTCAATGATAAGAGCGTATCGCTATGTGAAAAATAAACAAGGTGTTTGGATGCGGAGCTTATTCTACGAAGTGCGATAACTTAATGTTATCGCAACGCTTGTATTACGTTAGGATTAAATATGAGAATATACGGCGCATGTTTATAGAATTAGATACGCTAAGTGTTTACATATGTTATCGTGACGCTTTCATTACGCTAAGATTAAATACGAGAAATATACAAAGGATGTTTGTAAGATTGGGTACGCTTGAGTGTTTAAGTGTTTATACCTGCATGACGTAGGGTCATGCTGGTACTTGAATCCTGGTTTTCGTTACTATCGACTTTTTGACTATGGTTACAGAGTTTTATTACGGTTACGGTTTTTATGACTATGCTGGCGTGCAGCTCTTGACTATGGTTACGAGAGTTTGTGATGGTTAGGGTTTTTATAACAACGGAGTCGTACGGCTTAAGAGCTATAGGCGAACACATCTGTTTCGTCTTTAGAATACGTGCTGGTTATAAGATCCTTACTTTGCTAGTTTTACAATGCATTACTTTACTGGCTAACTCCAACGTCACGCATGACGTCACAATCTTTAGCTTTTGTCGATGCAGATCGATTAGAAATGTCGATTATCGCGTTTTCCTTGCTGTACGAGTGAATTTTCAATTAGCACTATTGCGACGCCTGGGAACTGAATCTTTAGCTGTTGACGATGCAGGTCGATTGGAGATGACGAATATCGAGGTTTCCAAGCTCAACGAGTGAATTTTCAACAAGAAGCACTATTGCGACGCCTGGGAACTGCATCTTTGGCTGTTGTCGATGCAGATCGATTGGAAATGTCGAATATCGCGTTTTCCAAGCTCTACGAGTGAATTTTCAATAAGGACTATTGCGACGCCTGGGAACTGAATCTTTAGCTGTTGTCGATGCAGCTCGATTGGAAATGTCGAATATCGCGTTTTCCAAGCACTACGAGTGAATTTTCAATAAGGAGTATTGCGACGCCTGGGAACTGAATCTTTAGCTGTTGTCGATGGAGGTCGATTGGAGATGTCGAATATCGAGGTATCCAAGCTCAACGAGTGAATTTTCAATAAGAAGGACTATTGCGACGCCTGGGAATTGAATCTTTAGCTGTTGTCGATGCAGATCGATTGGAAATGTCGAATGTCGCATTTTCCATGCTATACGAGTGTATTTTTGATAATGAGGACGATTGCTACGCCTGGGAACTGAATCTGTAGCTGTTGTCGATGCAGACCGATTGGAAATGTCGAATATCGCGTTATCCAAGTTCTACGAGTGAATTTTCAATAACAAGACTATTGGGACGCCTGGGAACTGCATCTTTGGCTGATGTCGATTCAGATCGATTGGAAATATCGAATTTCGCGTTTACCAAGCTCTAAGAGTGAATTTTCAATAAGGACTATTGCGACGCCTGGGAACTGAATCTTTAGCTGTTGTTGATGCAGATCGATTGGAAATGTCGAATATCGCGTTTTCCAAGCTCTACGAGTGAATCTTCAATAAGAAAGACTATTCCGACGCCTGGGAACTGCATCTTTGGCTGTTGTCTATGCAGATAGATTGGAAATGTCGAATATCGCGTTTTCAAAGCTCTACGAGTGAATTTTCAATAAGGACTATTGCGACGCCTGGGAACTGAATCTTTAGCTGTTGTTGATGCAGATCGATTGGAAATGTCGAATATCGCGTTTTCCAAGCTCTACGAGTGAATCTTCAATAAGAAAGACTATTGCGACGCCTGGGAACTGCATCTTTGGCTGTTGTCTATGCAGATAGATTGGAAATGTCGAATATCGCGTTTTCAAAGCTCTACGAGTGAATTTCCAATAAGGACTATTGCGACGCCTGGGAACTGAATCTTTAGCTGTTGTCGATGCAGATCGATTGGAAATGTCGAATATCGCGTTTTCCAAGCTCTACGAGTGAATTTTCAATAAGGACTATTGCGACGCCTGGGAACTGAATCTTTAGCTGTTGTCGATGCAGATCGATTGGAAATGTCGAATATCGCGTTTTCCAAGCTCTACGAGTGAATTTTCAATAAGGACTATTCCGACGCCTGGGAATTGAATCTTTAGCTGTTGTCGATGCAGCTCGATTGGAAATGTCGAATGTCGCATTTTCCATGCTATACGAGTGTATTTTTGATAATAAGGACGATTGCTACGCCTGGGAACTGAATCTGTAGCTGTTGTCGATGCAGATCGATTGGAAATGTCGAATATCGCGTTTTCCAAGTTCTACGAGTGAATTTTCAATAAGAAGACTATTGCGACGCCTGGGAACTGCATCTTTGGCTGATGTCGATGCAGATCTTTTGGAAATATCGAATATCGCGTTTACCAAGCTCTACGAGTGAATTTTCAATAAGGACTATTGCGACGCCTGGGAACTGAATCTTTAGCTGTTGTTGATGCAGATCGATTGGAAATGTCGAATATCGCATTTTCCATGCTATAGGAGTGTATTTTTGATAATAAAGACTATTGCGACCCCTGGGAACTGAATCTTTAGCTGTTGTTGATACAGATCGATTGGAAATGTCGAATATCGCGTTTTCCAAGCTCTACGAGTGAATCTTCAATAAGAAAGACTATTGCGACGCCTGGGAACTGCATCTTTGACTGTTGTCTATGCAGATAGTTTGGAAATGTCGAATATCGCGTTTTCAAAGCTCTACGAGTGAATTTTCAATAACAAGACTATTGGGACGCCTGGGAACTGCATCTTTGGCTGATGTCGATTCAGATCGATTGGAAATATCGAATTTCGCGTTTACCAAGCTCTAAGAGTGAATTTTCAATAAGGACTATTGCGACGCCTGGGAACTGAATCTTTAGCTGTTGTTGATGCAGATCGATTGGAAATGTCGAATATCGCGTTTTCCAAGCTCTACGAGTGAATCTTCATTAAGAAAGACTATTGCGACGCCTGGGAACTGCATCTTTGGCTGTTGTCTATGCAGATAGATTGGAAATGTCGAATATCGCGTTTTCAAAGCTCTACGAGTGAATTTTCAATAAGGACTATTGCGACGCCTGGGAACTGAATCTTTAGCTGTTGTCGATGCAGATCGATTGGAAATGTCGAATATCGCGTTTTCCAAGCTCTACGAGTGAATCTTCAATAAGAAAGACTATTGCGACGCCTGGGAACTGCATCTTTGGCTGTTGTCTATGCAGATAGATTGGAAATGTCGAATATCGCGTTTTCAAAGCTCTACGAGTGAATTTTCAATAAGGACTATTGCGACGCCTGGGAACTGAATCTTTAGCTGTTGTCGATGCAGATCGATTGGAAATGTCGAATATCGCGTTTTCCAAGCTCTACGAGTGAATTTTCAATAAGGACTATTGCGACGCCTGGGAACTGAATCTTTAGCTGTTGTCGATGCAGATCGATTGGAAATGTCGAATATCGCGTTTTCCAAGCTCTACGAGTGAATTTTCAATAAGGACTATTCCGACGCCTGGGAATTGAATCTTTAGCTGTTGTCGATGCAGCTCGATTGGAAATGTCGAATGTCGCATTTTCCATGCTATACGAGTGTATTTTTGATAATAAGGACGATTGCTACGCCTGGGAACTGAATCTGTAGCTGTTGTCGATGCAGATCGATTGGAAATGTCGAATATCGCGTTTTCCAAGTTCTACGAGTGAATTTTCAATAAGAAGACTATTGCGACGCCTGGGAACTGCATCTTTGGCTGATGTCGATGCAGATCTTTTGGAAATATCGAATATCGCGTTTACCAAGCTCTACGAGTGAATTTTCAATAAGGACTATTGCGACGCCTGGGAACTGAATCTTTAGCTGTTGTTGATGCAGATCGATTGGAAATGTCGAATATCGCATTTTCCATGCTATAGGAGTGTATTTTTGATAATAAAGACTATTGCGACCCCTGGGAACTGAATCTTTAGCTGTTGTTGATACAGATCGATTGGAAATGTCGAATATCGCGTTTTCCAAGCTCTACGAGTGAATCTTCAATAAGAAAGACTATTGCGACGCCTGGGAACTGCATCTTTGACTGTTGTCTATGCAGATAGTTTGGAAATGTCGAATATCGCGTTTTCAAAGCTCTACGAGTGAATTTTCAATAACAAGACTATTGGGACGCCTGGGAACTGCATCTTTGGCTGATGTCGATTCAGATCGATTGGAAATATCGAATTTCGCGTTTACCAAGCTCTAAGAGTGAATTTTCAATAAGGACTATTGCGACGCCTGGGAACTGAATCTTTAGCTGTTGTTGATGCAGATCGATTGGAAATGTCGAATATCGCGTTTTCCAAGCTCTACGAGTGAATCTTCATTAAGAAAGACTATTGCGACGCCTGGGAACTGCATCTTTGGCTGTTGTCTATGCAGATAGATTGGAAATGTCGAATATCGCGTTTTCAAAGCTCTACGAGTGAATTTTCAATAAGGACTATTGCGACGCCTGGGAACTGAATCTTTAGCTGTTGTCGATGCAGATCCATTGGAAATGTCGAATATCGCGTTTTCCAAGCTCTACGAGTGAATCTTCAATAAGAAAGACTATTGCGACGCCTGGGAACTGCATCTTTGGCTGTTGTCTATGCAGATAGATTGGAAATGTCGAATATCGCGTTTTCAAAGCTCTACGAGTGAATTTTCAATAAGGACTATTGCGACGCCTGGGAACTGAATCTTTAGCTGTTGTCGATGCAGATCGATTGGAAATGTCGAATATCGCGTTTTCCAAGCTCTACGAGTGAATTTTCAATAAGGACTATTGCGACGCCTGGGAACTGAATCTTTAGCTGTTGTCGATGCAGATCGATTGGAAATGTCGAATATCGCGTTTTCCAAGCTCTACGAGTGAATTTTCAATAAGGACTATTCCGACGCCTGGGAATTGAATCTTTAGCTGTTGTCGATGCAGCTCGATTGGAAATGTCGAATGTCGCATTTTCCATGCTATACGAGTGTATTTTTGATAATAAGGACGATTGCTACGCCTGGGAACTGAATCTGTAGCTGTTGTCGATGCAGATCGATTGGAAATGTCGAATATCGCGTTTTCCAAGCTCTACGAGTGAATTTTCAATAAGGAGTATTGCGACGCCTGGGAACTGAATCTTTAGCTGTTGTCGATGGAGGTCGATTGGAGATGTCGAATATCGAGTTATCCAAGCTCAACGAGTGAATTTTCAATAAGAAGGACTATTGCGACGCCTGGGAATTGAATCTTTAGCTGTTGTCGATGCAGATCGATTGGAAATGTCGAATGTCGCATTTTCCATGCTATACGAGTGTATTTTTGATAATAAGGACGATTGCTACGCCTGGGAACTGAATCTGTAGCTGTTGTCGATGCAGATCGATTGGAAATGTCGAATATCGCGTTTTCCAAGTTCTACGAGTGAATTTTCAATAACAAGACGATTGGGACGCCTGGGAACTGCATCTTTGGCTGATGTCGGTGCAGATCGATTGGAAATATCGAATTTCGCGTTTACCAAGCTCTACGAGTGAATCTTCAATAAGAAAGACTATTCCGACGCCTGGGAACTGCATCTTTGGCTGTTGTCTATGCAGATAGATTGGAAATGTCGAATATCGCGTTTTCAAAGCTCTACGAGTGAATTTTCAATAAGGACTATTGCGACGCCTGGGAACTGAATCTTTAGCTGTTGTCGATGCAGATCGATTGGAAATGTCGAATATCGCGTTTTCCAAGCTCTACGAGTGAATCTTCAATAAGAAAGACTATTGCGACGCCTGGGAACTGCATCTTTGGCTGTTGTCTATGCAGATAGATTGGAAATGTCGAATATCGCGTTTTCAAAGCTCTACGAGTGAATTTTCAATAAGGACTATTGCGCCGCCTGGGAACTGAATCTTTAGCTGTTGTCGATGCAGATCGATTGGAAATGTCGAATATCGCGTTTTCCAAGCTCTACGAGTGAATTTTCAATAAGGACTATTCCGACGCCTGGGAATTGAAATTTTAGCTGTTGTCGATGCAGCTCGATTGGAAATGTCGAATGTCGCATTTTCCATGCTATACGAGTGTATTTTTGATAATAAGGACGATTGCTACGCCTGGGAACTGAATCTGTAGCTGTTGTCGATGCAGATCGATTGGAAATGTCGAATATCGCGTTTTCAAAGTTCTACGAGTGAATTTTCAATAAGAAGACTATTGCGACGCCTGGGAACTGCATCTTTGGCTGATGTCGATGCAGATCGTTTGGAAATATCGAATATCGCGTTTACCAAGCTCTACGAGTGAATTTTCAATAAGGACTATTGCGACGCCTGGGAACTGAATCTTTAGCTGTTGTCGATGCAGATCGATTGGAAATGTCGAATATCGCGTTTTCCAAGCTCTACGAGTGAATTTTCAATAAGGACTATTGCGACGCCTGGGAACTGAATCTTTAGCTGTTGTCGATGCAGATCGATTGGAAATGTCGAATATCGCGTTTTCCAAGCTCTACGAGTGAATTTTCAATAAGGACTATTCCGACGCCTGGGAATTGAATCTTTAGCTGTTGTCGATGCAGCTCGATTGGAAATGTCGAATGTCGCATTTTCCATGCTATACGAGTGTATTTTTGATAATAAGGACGATTGCTACGCCTGGGAACTGAATCTGTAGCTGTTGTCGATGCAGATCGATTGGAAATGTCGAATATCGCGTTTTCCAAGTTCTACGAGTGAATTTTCAATAAGAAGACTATTGCGACGCCTGGGAACTGCATCTTTGGCTGATGTCGATGCAGATCTTTTGGAAATATCGAATATCGCGTTTACCAAGCTCTACGAGTGAATTTTCAATAAGGACTATTGCGACGCCTGGGAACTGAATCTTTAGCTGTTGTTGATGCAGATCGATTGGAAATGTCGAATATCGCATTTTCCATGCTATAGGAGTGTATTTTTGATAATAAAGACTATTGCGACCCCTGGGAACTGAATCTTTAGCTGTTGTTGATACAGATCGATTGGAAATGTCGAATATCGCGTTTTCCAAGCTCTACGAGTGAATCTTCAATAAGAAAGACTATTGCGACGCCTGGGAACTGCATCTTTGACTGTTGTCTATGCAGATAGTTTGGAAATGTCGAATATCGCGTTTTCAAAGCTCTACGAGTGAATTTTCAATAACAAGACTATTGGGACGCCTGGGAACTGCATCTTTGGCTGATGTCGATTCAGATCGATTGGAAATATCGAATTTCGCGTTTACCAAGCTCTAAGAGTGAATTTTCAATAAGGACTATTGCGACGCCTGGGAACTGAATCTTTAGCTGTTGTTGATGCAGATCGATTGGAAATGTCGAATATCGCGTTTTCCAAGCTCTACGAGTGAATCTTCATTAAGAAAGACTATTGCGACGCCTGGGAACTGCATCTTTGGCTGTTGTCTATGCAGATAGATTGGAAATGTCGAATATCGCGTTTTCAAAGCTCTACGAGTGAATTTTCAATAAGGACTATTGCGACGCCTGGGAACTGAATCTTTAGCTGTTGTCGATGCAGATCGATTGGAAATGTCGATTATCGCGTTTTCCAAGCTCTACGAGTGAATCTTCAATAAGAAAGACTATTGCGACGCCTGGGAACTGCATCTTTGGCTGTTGTCTATGCAGATAGATTGGAAATGTCGAATATCGCGTTTTCAAAGCTCTACGAGTGAATTTTCAATAAGGACTATTGCGACGCCTGGGAACTGAATCTTTAGCTGTTGTCGATGCAGATCGATTGGAAATGTCGAATATCGCGTTTTCCAAGCTCTACGAGTGAATTTTCAATAAGGACTATTGCGACGCCTGGGAACTGAATCTTTAGCTGTTGTCGATGCAGATCGATTGGAAATGTCGAATATCGCGTTTTCCAAGCTCTACGAGTGAATTTTCAATAAGGACTATTCCGACGCCTGGGAATTGAATCTTTAGCTGTTGTCGATGCAGCTCGATTGGAAATGTCGAATGTCGCATTTTCCATGCTATACGAGTGTATTTTTGATAATAAGGACGATTGCTACGCCTGGGAACTGAATCTGTAGCTGTTGTCGATGCAGATCGATTGGAAATGTCGAATATCGCGTTTTCCAAGCTCTACGAGTGAATTTTCAATAAGGAGTATTGCGACGCCTGGGAACTGAATCTTTAGCTGTTGTCGATGGAGGTCGATTGGAGATGTCGAATATCGAGTTATCCAAGCTCAACGAGTGAATTTTCAATAAGAAGGACTATTGCGACGCCTGGGAATTGAATCTTTAGCTGTTGTCGATGCAGATCGATTGGAAATGTCGAATGTCGCATTTTCCATGCTATACGAGTGTATTTTTGATAATAAGGACGATTGCTACGCCTGGGAACTGAATCTGTAGCTGTTGTCGATGCAGATCGATTGGAAATGTCGAATATCGCGTTTTCCAAGTTCTACGAGTGAATTTTCAATAACAAGACTATTGGGACGCCTGGGAACTGCATCTTTGGCTGATGTCGGTGCAGATCGATTGGAAATATCGAATTTCGCGTTTACCAAGCTCTACGAGTGAATCTTCAATAAGAAAGACTATTCCGACGCCTGGGAACTGCATCTTTGGCTGTTGTCTATGCAGATAGATTGGAAATGTCGAATATCGCGTTTTCAAAGCTCTACGAGTGAATTTTCAATAAGGACTATTGCGACGCCTGGGAACTGAATCTTTAGCTGTTGTCGATGCAGATCGATTGGAAATGTCGAATATCGCGTTTTCCAAGCTCTACGAGTGAATCTTCAATAAGAAAGACTATTGCGACGCCTGGGAACTGCATCTTTGGCTGTTGTCTATGCAGATAGATTGGAAATGTCGAATATCGCGTTTTCAAAGCTCTACGAGTGAATTTTCAATAAGGACTATTGCGCCGCCTGGGAACTGAATCTTTAGCTGTTGTCGATGCAGATCGATTGGAAATGTCGAATATCGCGTTTTCCAAGCTCTACGAGTGAATTTTCAATAAGGACTATTCCGACGCCTGGGAATTGAAATTTTAGCTGTTGTCGATGCAGCTCGATTGGAAATGTCGAATGTCGCATTTTCCATGCTATACGAGTGTATTTTTGATAATAAGGACGATTGCTACGCCTGGGAACTGAATCTGTAGCTGTTGTCGATGCAGATCGATTGGAAATGTCGAATATCGCGTTTTCAAAGTTCTACGAGTGAATTTTCAATAAGAAGACTATTGCGACGCCTGGGAACTGCATCTTTGGCTGATGTCGATGCAGATCGTTTGGAAATATCGAATATCGCGTTTACCAAGCTCTACGAGTGAATTTTCAATAAGGACTATTGCGACGCCTGGGAACTGAATCTTTAGCTGTTGTCGATGCAGATCGATTGGAAATGTCGAATATCGCGTTTTCCAAGCTCTACGAGTGAATTTTCAATAAGGACTATTCCGACGCCTGGGAATTGAATCTTTAGCTGTTGTCGATGCAGCTCGATTGGAAATGTCGAATGTCGCATTTTCCATGCTATACGAGTGTATTTTTGATAATAAGGACGATTGCTACGCCTGGGAACTGAATCTGTAGTTGTTGTCGATGCAGATCGATTGGAAATGTCGAATATCGCGTTTTCCAAGTTCTACGAGTGAATTTTCAATAAGAAGACTATTGCGACGCCTGGGAACTGCATCTTTGGCTGATGTCGATGCAGATCGATTGGAAATATCGAATATCGCGTTTACCAAGCTCTACGAGTGAATTTTCAATAAGGACTATTGCGACGCCTGGGAACTGATTCTTTAGCTGTTGTTGATGCAGATCGATTGGAAATGTCGAATATCGCATTTTCCATGCTATAGGAGTGTATTTTTGATAATAAAGACTATGGCGACCCCTGGGAACTGAATCTTTAGCTGTTGTTGATACAGATCGATTGGAAATGTCGAATATCGCGTTTTCCAAGCTCTACGAGTGAATCTTCAATAAGAAAGACTATTGCGACGCCTGGGAACTGCATCTTTGACTGTTGTCTATGCAGATAGTTTGGAAATGTCGAATATCGCGTTTTCCAAGCTCTACGAGTGAATTTTCAATAAGGACTATTGCGACGCCTGGGAACTGAATCTTTAGCTGTTGTCGATGCAGATCGATTGGAAATGTCGAATATCGCGTTTTCCAAGCTCTACGAGTGAATTTTCAATAAGGACTATTCCGACGCCTGGGAATTGAATCTTTAGCTGTTGTCGATGCAGCTCGATTGGAAATGTCGAATGTCGCATTTTCCATGCTATACGAGTGTATTTTTGATAATAAGGACGATTGCTACGCCTGGGAACTGAATGTGTAGCTGTTGTCGATGCAGATCGATTGGAAATGTCGAATATCGCGTTTTCCAAGCTCTACGAGTGAATTTTCAATAAGGAGTATTGCGACGCCTGGGAACTGAATCTTTAGCTGTTGTCGATGGAGGTCGATTGGAGATGTCGAATATCGAGTTATCCAAGCTCAACGAGTGAATTTTCAATAAGAAGGACTATTGCGACGCCTGGGAATTGAATCTTTAGCTGTTGTCGATGCAGATCGATTGGAAATGTCGAATGTCGCATTTTCCATGCTATACGAGTGTATTTTTGATAATAAGGACGATTGCTACGCCTGGGAACTGAATCTGTAGCTGTTGTCGATGCAGATCGATTGGAAATGTCGAATATCGCGTTTTCCAAGTTCTACGAGTGAATTTTCAATAACAAGACTATTGGGACGCCTGGGAACTGCATCTTTGGCTGATGTCGATGCAGATCGATTGGAAATATCGAATTTCGCGTTTACCAAGCTCTACGAGTGAATCTTCAATAAGAAAGACTATTCCGACGCCTGGGAACTGCATCTTTGGCTGTTGTCTATGCAGATAGATTGGAAATGTCGAATATCGCGTTTTCAAAGCACTACGAGTGAATTTTCAATAAGGACTATTGCGACGCCTGGGAACTGAATCTTTAGCTGTTGTCGATGCAGATCGATTGGAAATGTCGAATATCGCGTTTTCCAAGCTCTACGAGTGAATTTTCAATAAGGACTATTCCGACGCCTGGGAATTGAAATTTTAGCTGTTGTCGATGCAGCTCGATTGGAAATGTCGAATGTCGCATTTTCCATGCTATACGAGTGTATTTTTGATAGTAAGGACGATTGCTACGCCTGGGAACTGAATCTATAGCTGTTGTCGATGCAGATCGATTGGAAATGTCGAATATCGCGTTTTCAAAGTTCTACGAGTGAATTTTCAATAAGAAGACTATTGCGACGCCTGGGAACTGCATCTTTGGCTGATGTCGATGCAGATCGATTGGAAATATCGAATATCGCGTTTACCAAGCTCTACGAGTGAATTTTCAATAAGGAGTATTGCGACGCCTGGGAACTGAATCTTTAGCTGTTGTCGATGGAGGTCGATTGGAGATGTCGAATATCGAGGTATCCAAGCTCAACGAGTGAATTTTCAATAAGAAGGACTATTGCGACGCCTGTGAACTGCATCTTTGACTGTTGTCTATGCAGATAGTTTGGAAATGTCGAATATCGCGTTTTCAAAGCTCTACGAGTGAATTTTCAATAAGGACTATTGCGACGCCTGGGAATTGAATCTTTAGCTGTTGTTGATGCAGATCGATTGGAAACGTCGAATATCGCATTTTCCATGCTTTACGAGTGTATTTTTGATAATAAGGACGATTGCGACGCCTGGGAACTGAATCTGTAGCTGTTGTCGATGCAGGTCGATTGGAAATGTCGAATATCGCGTTTCCCAAGTTCCACGAGTGAATTTTCAATAAGAAGGACTATTGCGACGCCTGGGAACTGCATCTTTGGCTGTTGTCGATGCAGATCGATTGGAAATGTCGAATATCGCGTTTCCCAAGTTCTACGAGTGAATTTTCAATAAGAAGGACTATTGCGACGCCTGGGAACTGCATCTTTGGCTGTTGTCGATGCAGATCGATTGGAAATGTCGAATATCGCGTTTTCCAAGCTCTACGTGTGAATTTTCAATAAGGAGTATTGCGACGCCTGGGAACTGAATCTTTAGCTGTTGTCGATGGAGGTCGATTGGAGATGTCGAATATCGAGGTATCCAAGTTCAACGAGTGAATTTTCAATAAGAAGGACTATTGCGACGCCTGGGAATTGAATCTTTAGCTGTTGTCGATGCAGATCGATTGGAAATCTCGAATGTCGCATTTTCCATGCTATACGAGTGTATTTTTGATAATAAGGACGATTGCTACGCCTGGGAACTGCATCTTTGGCTGATGTCGATGCAGATCGATTGGAAATATCGAATATCGCGTTTACCAAGCTCTACGAGTGAATTTTCAATAAGGACTATTGCGACGCCTGGGAACTGAATCTTTAGCTGTTGTTGATGCAGATCGATTGGAAATGTCGAATATCGCATTTTCCATGCTTTACGAGTGTATTTTTGATAATAAGGACGATTGCGACGCCTGGGAACTGAATCTGTAGCTGTTGTCGATGCAGATCGATTGGAAATGTCGAATATCGCGTTTTCCAAGCTCTACGAGTGAATCTTCAATAAGAAAGACTATTGCGACGCCTGGGAACTGCATCTTTGGCTGTTGTCTATGCAGATAGATTGGAAATGTCGAATATCGCGTTTTCAAAGCTCTACGAGTGAATTTTCAATAAGGACTATTGCGACGCCTGGGAACTGAATCTTTAGCTGTTGTCGATGCAGATCGATTGGAAATGTCGAATATCGCGTTTTCCAAGCTCTACGAGTGAATTTTCAATAAGGACTATTGCGACGCCTGGGAACTGAATCTTTAGCTGTTGTCGATGCAGATCGATTGGAAATGTCGAATATCGCGTTTTCCAAGCTCTACGAGTGAATTTTCAATAAGGACTATTCCGACGCCTGGGAATTGAATCTTTAGCTGTTGTCGATGCAGCTCGATTGGAAATGTCGAATGTCGCATTTTCCATGCTATACGAGTGTATTTTTGATAATAAGGACGATTGCTACGCCTGGGAACTGAATCTTAGCTGTTGTCGATGCAGATCGATTGGAAATGTCGAATATCGCGTTTTCCAAGTTCTACGAGTGAATTTTCAATAAGAAGACTATTGCGACGCCTGGGAACTGCATCTTTGGCTGATGTCGATGCAGATCGATTGGAAATATCGAATATCGCGTTTACCAAGCTCTACGAGTGAATTTTCAATAAGGACTATTGCGACGCCTGGGAACTGAATCTTTAGCTGTTGTTGATGCAGATCGATGGAAATGTCGAATATCGCATTTTCCATGCTATAGGAGTGTATTTTTGATAATAAAGACTATTGCGACCCCTGGGAACTGCATCTTTGGCTGTTGTCTATGCAGATAGATTTGAAATGTCGAATATCGCGTTTTCAAAGCTCTACGAGTGAATTTTCAATAAGGACTATTGCGACGCCTGGGAACTGAATCTTTAGCTGTTGTCGATGCAGATCGATTGGAAATGTCGAATATCGCGTTTTCCAAGCTCTACGAGTGAATCTTCAATAAGAAAGACTATTGCGACGCCTGGGAACTGCATCTTTGGCTGTTGTCTATGCAGATAGATTGGAAATGTCGAATATCGCGTTTTCCAAGCTCTACGAGTGAATCTTCAATAAGAAAGACTATTGCGACGCCTGGGAACTGCATCTTTGGCTGTTGTCTATGCAGATAGATTGGAAATGTCGAATATCGCGTTTTCCAAGCTCTACGAGTGAATTTTCAATAAGGACTATTCCGACGCCTGGGAATTGAAATTTTAGCTGTTGTCGATGCAGCTCGATTGGAAATGTCGAATGTCGCATTTTCCATGCTATACGCGTGTATTTTTGATAATAAGGACGATTGCTACGCCTGGGAACTGAATCTGTAGCTGTTGTCGATGCAGATCGATTGGAAATGTCGAATATCGCGTTTTCAAAGTTCTACGAGTGAATTTTCAATAAGAAGACTATTGCGACGCCTGGGAACTGCATCTTTGGCTGATGTCGATGCAGATCGATTGGAAATATCGAATATCGCGTTTACCAAGCTCTACGAGTGAATTTTCAATAAGGACTATTGCGACGCCTGGGAACTGAATCTTTAGCTGTTGTTGATGCAGATCGATTGGAAATGTCGAATATCGCATTTTCCATGCTATAGGAGTGTATTTTTGATAATAAAGACTATTGCGACCCCTGGGAACTCAATCTTTAGTTGTTGTTGATACAGATCGATTGGAAATGTCGAATATCGCGTTTTCCAAGCTCTACGAGTGAATCTTCAATAAGAAAGACTATTGCGACGCCTGGGAACTGCATCTTTGACTGTTGTCTATGCAGATAGTTTGGAAATGTCGAATATCGCGTTTTCAAGGCTCTACGAGTGAATTTTCAATAAGGACTATTGCGACGCCTGGGAATTGAATCTTTAGCTGTTGTTGATGCAGATCGATTGGAAACGTCGAATATCGCATTTTCCATGCTTTACGAGTGTATTTTTGATAATAAGGACGATTGCGACGCCTGAGAACTGAATCTGTAGCTGTTGTCGATGCAGGTCGATTGGAAATGTCGAATATCGCGTTTCCCAAGTTCTACGAGTGAATTTTCAATAAGAAGGACTATTGCGACGCCTGGGAACTGCATCTTTGGCTGTTGTCGATGCAGATCGATTGGAAATGTCGAATATCGCGTTTTCCAAGCTCTACGAGTGAATCTTCAATAAGAAAGACTATTCCGACGCCTGGGAACTGCATCTTTGGCTGTTGTCTATGCAGATAGATTGGAAATGTCGAATATCGCGTTTTCAAAGCTCTACGAGTGAATTTTCAATAAGGACTATTGCGACGCCTGGGAACTGAATCTTTAGCTGTTGTCGATGCAGATCGATTGGAAATGTCGAATATCGCGTTTTCCAAGCTCTACGAGTGAATCTTCAATAAGAAAGACTATTGCGACGCCTGGGAACTGCATCTTTGGCTGTTGTCTATGCAGATCGATTGGAAATATCGAATATCGCGTTTACCAAGCTCTACGAGTGAATTTTCAATAAGGACTATTGCGACGCCTGGGAACTGAATCTTTAGCTGTTGTTGATGCAGATCGATTGGAAATGTCGAATATCGCATTTTCCATGCTTTACGAGTGTATTTTTGATAATAAGGACGATTGCGACGCCTGGGAACTGAATCTGTAGCTGTTGTCGATGCAGATCGATTGGAAATGTCGAATATAGCGTTTTCCAAGCTCTACGAGTGAATCTTCAATAAGAAAGACTATTGCGACGCCTGGGAACTGCATCTTTGGCTGTTGTCTATGCAGATAGATTGGAAATGTCGAATATCGCGTTTTCAAAGCTCTACGAGTGAATTTTCAATAAGGACTATTGCGACGCCTGGGAACTGAATCTTTAGCTGTTGTCGATGCAGATCGATTGGAAATGTCGAATATCGCGTTTTCCAAGCTCTACGAGTGAATTTTCAATAAGGACTATTGCGACGCCTGGGAACTGAATCTTTAGCTGTTGTCGATGCAGATCGATTGGAAATGTCGAATATCGCGTTTTCCAAGCTCTACGAGTGAATTTTCAATAAGGACTATTCCGACGCCTGGGAATTGAATCTTTAGCTGTTGTCGATGCAGCTCGATTGGAAATGTCGAATGTCGCATTTTCCATGCTATACGAGTGTATTTTTGATAATAAGGACGATTGCTACGCCTGGGAACTGAATCTTAGCTGTTGTCGATGCAGATCGATTGGAAATGTCGAATATCGCGTTTTCCAAGTTCTACGAGTGAATTTTCAATAAGAAGACTATTGCGACGCCTGGGAACTGCATCTTTGGCTGATGTCGATGCAGATCGATTGGAAATATCGAATATCGCGTTTACCAAGCTCTACGAGTGAATTTTCAATAAGGACTATTGCGACGCCTGGGAACTGAATCTTTAGCTGTTGTTGATGCAGATCGATGGAAATGTCGAATATCGCATTTTCCATGCTATAGGAGTGTATTTTTGATAATAAAGACTATTGCGACCCCTGGGAACTGCATCTTTGGCTGTTGTCTATGCAGATAGATTTGAAATGTCGAATATCGCGTTTTCAAAGCTCTACGAGTGAATTTTCAATAAGGACTATTGCGACGCCTGGGAACTGAATCTTTAGCTGTTGTCGATGCAGATCGATTGGAAATGTCGAATATCGCGTTTTCCAAGCTCTACGAGTGAATCTTCAATAAGAAAGACTATTGCGACGCCTGGGAACTGCATCTTTGGCTGTTGTCTATGCAGATAGATTGGAAATGTCGAATATCGCGTTTTCCAAGCTCTACGAGTGAATCTTCAATAAGAAAGACTATTGCGACGCCTGGGAACTGCATCTTTGGCTGTTGTCTATGCAGATAGATTGGAAATGTCGAATATCGCGTTTTCCAAGCTCTACGAGTGAATTTTCAATAAGGACTATTCCGACGCCTGGGAATTGAAATTTTAGCTGTTGTCGATGCAGCTCGATTGGAAATGTCGAATGTCGCATTTTCCATGCTATACGCGTGTATTTTTGATAATAAGGACGATTGCTACGCCTGGGAACTGAATCTGTAGCTGTTGTCGATGCAGATCGATTGGAAATGTCGAATATCGCGTTTTCAAAGTTCTACGAGTGAATTTTCAATAAGAAGACTATTGCGACGCCTGGGAACTGCATCTTTGGCTGATGTCGATGCAGATCGATTGGAAATATCGAATATCGCGTTTACCAAGCTCTACGAGTGAATTTTCAATAAGGACTATTGCGACGCCTGGGAACTGAATCTTTAGCTGTTGTTGATGCAGATCGATTGGAAATGTCGAATATCGCATTTTCCATGCTATAGGAGTGTATTTTTGATAATAAAGACTATTGCGACCCCTGGGAACTCAATCTTTAGTTGTTGTTGATACAGATCGATTGGAAATGTCGAATATCGCGTTTTCCAAGCTCTACGAGTGAATCTTCAATAAGAAAGACTATTGCGACGCCTGGGAACTGCATCTTTGACTGTTGTCTATGCAGATAGTTTGGAAATGTCGAATATCGCGTTTTCAAGGCTCTACGAGTGAATTTTCAATAAGGACTATTGCGACGCCTGGGAATTGAATCTTTAGCTGTTGTTGATGCAGATCGATTGGAAACGTCGAATATCGCATTTTCCATGCTTTACGAGTGTATTTTTGATAATAAGGACGATTGCGACGCCTGAGAACTGAATCTGTAGCTGTTGTCGATGCAGGTCGATTGGAAATGTCGAATATCGCGTTTCCCAAGTTCTACGAGTGAATTTTCAATAAGAAGGACTATTGCGACGCCTGGGAACTGCATCTTTGGCTGTTGTCGATGCAGATCGATTGGAAATGTCGAATATCGCGTTTTCCAAGCTCTACGAGTGAATCTTCAATAAGAAAGACTATTCCGACGCCTGGGAACTGCATCTTTGGCTGTTGTCTATGCAGATAGATTGGAAATGTCGAATATCGCGTTTTCAAAGCTCTACGAGTGAATTTTCAATAAGGACTATTGCGACGCCTGGGAACTGAATCTTTAGCTGTTGTCGATGCAGATCGATTGGAAATGTCGAATATCGCGTTTTCCAAGCTCTACGAGTGAATCTTCAATAAGAAAGACTATTGCGACGCCTGGGAACTGCATCTTTGGCTGTTGTCTATGCAGATAGATTGGAAATGTCGAATATCGCGTTTTCAAAGCTCTACGAGTGAATTTTCAATAAGGACTATTGCGACGCCTGGGAACTGAATCTTTAGCTGTTGTCGATGCAGATCGATTGGAAATGTCGAATATCGCGTTTTCCAAGCTCTACGAGTGAATTTTCAATAAGGACTATTGCGACGCCTGGGAACTGAATCTTTAGCTGTTGTCGATGCAGATCGATTGGAAATGTCGAATATCGCGTTTTCCAAGCTCTACGAGTGAATCTTCAATAAGAAAGACTATTGCGACGCCTGGGAACTGAATCTTTAGCTGTTGTCGATACAGATCGATTGGAAATGTCGAATATCGCGTTTTCCAAGCTCTACGAGTGAATCTTCAATAAGAAAGACTATTGCGACGCCTGGGAACTGCATCTTTGACTGTTGTCTATGCAGATAGTTTGGAAATGTCGAATATCGCGTTTTCAAAGCTCTACGAGTGAATTTTCAATAAGGACTATTGCGACGCCTGGGAATTGAATCTTTAGCTGTTGTTGATGCAGATCGATTGGAAACGTCGAATATCGCGTTTTCCAAGCTCTACGAGTGAATCTTCAATAAGAAAGACTATTCCGACGCCTGGGAACTGCATCTTTGGCTGTTGTCTATGCAGATAGATTGGAAATGTCGAATATCGCGTTTTCAAAGCTCTACGAGTGAATTTTCAATAAGGACTATTGCGACGCCTGGGAACTGAATCTTTAGCTGTTGTCGATGCAGATCGATTGGAAATGTCGAATATCGCGTTTTCCAAGCTCTACGAGTGAATCTTCAATAAGAAAGACTATTGCGACGCCTGGGAACTGCATCTTTGGCTGTTGTCTATGCAGATAGATTGGAAATGTCGAATATCGCGTTTTCAAAGCTCTATGAGTGAATTTTCAATAAGGACTATTGCGACGCCTGGGAACTGAATCTTTAGCTGTTGTCGATGCAGATCGATTGGAAATGTCGAATATCGCGTTTTCCAAGCTCTACGAGTGAATCTTCAATAAGAAAGACTATTGCGACGCCTGGGAACTGCATCTTTGGCTGTTGTCGATGCAGCTCGATTGGAAATGTCGAATGTCGCATTTTCCATGCTATACGAGTGTATTTTTGATAATAAGGACGATTGCTACGCCTGGGAACTGAATCTTAGCTGTTGTCGATGCAGATCGATTGGAAATGTCGAATATCGCGTTTTCCAAGTTCTACGAGTGAATTTTCAATAAGAAGACTATTGCGACGCCTGGGAACTGAATCTTTAGCTGTTGTCGATGCAGATCGATTGGAAATGTCGAATATCGCGTTTTCCAAGTTCTACGAGTGAATTTTCAATAAGAAGACTATTGCGACGCCTGGGAACTGCATCTTTGGCTGATGTCGATGCAGATCGATTGGAAATATCGAATATCGCGTTTACCAAGCTCTACGAGTGAATTTTCAATAAGGACTATTGCGACGCCTGGGAACTGAATCTTTAGCTGTTGTTGATGCAGATCGATGGAAATGTCGAATATCGCATTTTCCATGCTATAGGAGTGTATTTTTGATAATAAAGACTATTGCGACCCCTGGGAACTGCATCTTTGGCTGTTGTCTATGCAGATAGATTTGAAATGTCGAATATCGCGTTTTCAAAGCTCTACGAGTGAATTTTCAATAAGGACTATTGCGACGCCTGGGAACTGAATCTTTAGCTGTTGTCGATGCAGATCGATTGGAAATGTCGAATATCGCGTTTTCCAAGCTCTACGAGTGAATCTTCAATAAGAAAGACTATTGCGACGCCTGGGAACTGCATCTTTGGCTGTTGTCTATGCAGATAGATTGGAAATGTCGAATATCGCGTTTTCCAAGCTCTACGAGTGAATCTTCAATAAGAAAGACTATTGCGACGCCTGGGAACTGCATCTTTGGCTGTTGTCTATGCAGATAGATTGGAAATGTCGAATATCGCGTTTTCCAAGCTCTACGAGTGAATTTTCAATAAGGACTATTCCGACGCCTGGGAATTGAAATTTTAGCTGTTGTCGATGCAGCTCGATTGGAAATGTCGAATGTCGCATTTTCCATGCTATACGCGTGTATTTTTGATAATAAGGACGATTGCTACGCCTGGGAACTGAATCTGTAGCTGTTGTCGATGCAGATCGATTGGAAATGTCGAATATCGCGTTTTCAAAGTTCTACGAGTGAATTTTCAATAAGAAGACTATTGCGACGCCTGGGAACTGCATCTTTGGCTGATGTCGATGCAGATCGATTGGAAATATCGAATATCGCGTTTACCAAGCTCTACGAGTGAATTTTCAATAAGGACTATTGCGACGCCTGGGAACTGAATCTTTAGCTGTTGTTGATGCAGATCGATTGGAAATGTCGAATATCGCATTTTCCATGCTATAGGAGTGTATTTTTGATAATAAAGACTATTACGACCCCTGGGAACTCAATCTTTAGTTGTTGTTGATACAGATCGATTGGAAATGTCGAATATCGCGTTTTCCAAGCTCTACGAGTGAATCTTCAATAAGAAAGACTATTGCGACGCCTGGGAACTGCATCTTTGACTGTTGTCTATGCAGATAGTTTGGAAATGTCGAATATCGCGTTTTCAAGGCTCTACGAGTGAATTTTCAATAAGGACTATTGCGACGCCTGGGAATTGAATCTTTAGCTGTTGTTGATGCAGATCGATTGGAAACGTCGAATATCGCATTTTCCATGCTTTACGAGTGTATTTTTGATAATAAGGACGATTGCGACGCCTGAGAACTGAATCTGTAGCTGTTGTCGATGCAGGTCGATTGGAAATGTCGAATATCGCGTTTCCCAAGTTCTACGAGTGAATTTTCAATAAGAAGGACTATTGCGACGCCTGGGAACTGCATCTTTGGCTGTTGTCGATGCAGATCGATTGGAAATGTCGAATATCGCGTTTTCCAAGCTCTACGAGTGAATCTTCAATAAGAAAGACTATTCCGACGCCTGGGAACTGCATCTTTGGCTGTTGTCTATGCAGATAGATTGGAAATGTCGAATATCGCGTTTTCAAAGCTCTACGAGTGAATTTTCAATAAGGACTATTGCGACGCCTGGGAACTGAATCTTTAGCTGTTGTCGATGCAGATCGATTGGAAATGTCGAATATCGCGTTTTCCAAGCTCTACGAGTGAATCTTCAATAAGAAAGACTATTGCGACGCCTGGGAACTGCATCTTTGGCTGTTGTCTATGCAGATAGATTGGAAATGTCGAATATCGCGTTTTCAAAGCTCTACGAGTGAATTTTCAATAAGGACTATTGCGACGCCTGGGAACTGAATCTTTAGCTGTTGTCGATGCAGATCGATTGGAAATGTCGAATATCGCGTTTTCCAAGCTCTACGAGTGAATTTTCAATAAGGACTATTGCGACGCCTGGGAACTGAATCTTTAGCTGTTGTCGATGCAGATCGATTGGAAATGTCGAATATCGCGTTTTCCAAGCTCTACGAGTGAATCTTCAATAAGAAAGACTATTGCGACGCCTGGGAACTGAATCTTTAGCTGTTGTCGATACAGATCGATTGGAAATGTCGAATATCGCGTTTTCCAAGCTCTACGAGTGAATCTTCAATAAGAAAGACTATTGCGACGCCTGGGAACTGCATCTTTGACTGTTGTCTATGCAGATAGTTTGGAAATGTCGAATATCGCGTTTTCAAAGCTCTACGAGTGAATTTTCAATAAGGACTATTGCGACGCCTGGGAATTGAATCTTTAGCTGTTGTTGATGCAGATCGATTGGAAACGTCGAATATCGCGTTTTCCAAGCTCTACGAGTGAATCTTCAATAAGAAAGACTATTCCGACGCCTGGGAACTGCATCTTTGGCTGTTGTCTATGCAGATAGATTGGAAATGTCGAATATCGCGTTTTCAAAGCTCTACGAGTGAATTTTCAATAAGGACTATTGCGACGCCTGGGAACTGAATCTTTAGCTGTTGTCGATGCAGATCGATTGGAAATGTCGAATATCGCGTTTTCCAAGCTCTACGAGTGAATCTTCAATAAGAAAGACTATTGCGACGCCTGGGAACTGCATCTTTGGCTGTTGTCTATGCAGATAGATTGGAAATGTCGAATATCGCGTTTTCAAAGCTCTATGAGTGAATTTTCAATAAGGACTATTGCGACGCCTGGGAACTGAATCTTTAGCTGTTGTCGATGCAGATCGATTGGAAATGTCGAATATCGCGTTTTCCAAGCTCTACGAGTGAATCTTCAATAAGAAAGACTATTGCGACGCCTGGGAACTGCATCTTTGGCTGTTGTCTATGCAGATAGATTGGAAATGTCGAATATCGCGTTTTCCAAGCTCTACGAGTGAATTTTCAATAAGGACTATTGCGACGCCTGGGAACTGAATGTTTAGCTGTTGTCGATGCAGATCGATTGGAAATGTCGAATATCGCGTTTTCCAAGCTCTACGAGTGAATTTTCAATAAGGACTATTGCGACGCCTGGGAACTGAATCTTTAGCTGTTGTCGATGCAGATCGATTGGAAATGTCGAATATCGCGTTTTCCAAGCTCTACGAGTGAATCTTCAATAAGAAAGACTATTGCGACGCCTGGGAACTGAATCTTTAGCTGTTGTCGATACAGATCGATTGGAAATGTCGAATATCGCGTTTTCCAAGCTCTACGAGTGAATCTTCAATAAGAAAGACTATTGCGACGCCTGGGAACTGCATCTTTGACTGTTGTCTATGCAGATAGTTTGGAAATGTCGAATATCGCGTTTTCAAAGCTCTACGAGTGAATTTTCAATAAGGACTATTGCGACGCCTGGGAATTGAATCTTTAGCTGTTGTTGATGCAGATCGATTGGAAACGTCGAATATCGCGTTTTCCAAGCTCTACGAGTGAATCTTCAATAAGAAAGACTATTCCGACGCCTGGGAACTGCATCTTTGGCTGTTGTCTATGCAGATAGATTGGAAATGTCGAATATCGCGTTTTCAAAGCTCTACGAGTGAATTTTCAATAAGGACTATTGCGACGCCTGGGAACTGAATCTTTAGCTGTTGTCGATGCAGATCGATTGGAAATGTCGAATATCGCGTTTTCCAAGCTCTACGAGTGAATCTTCAATAAGAAAGACTATTGCGACGCCTGGGAACTGCATCTTTGGCTGTTGTCTATGCAGATAGATTGGAAATGTCGAATATCGCGTTTTCAAAGCTCTATGAGTGAATTTTCAATAAGGACTATTGCGACGTCTGGGAACTGAATCTTTAGCTGTTGTCGATGCAGATCGATTGGAAATGTCGAATATCGCGTTTTCCAAGCTCTACGAGTGAATCTTCAATAAGAAAGACTATTGCGACGCCTGGGAACTGCATCTTTGGCTGTTGTCTATGCAGATAGATTGGAAATGTCGAATATCGCGTTTTCCAAGCTCTACGAGTGAATTTTCAATAAGGACTATTCCGACGCCTGGGAATTGAAATTTTAGCTGTTGTCGATGCAGCTCGATTGGAAATGTCGAATGTCGCATTTTCCATGCTATACGAGTGTATTTTTGTTAATAAGGACGATTGCTACGCCTGGGAACTGAATCTGTAGCTGTTGTCGATGCAGATCGATTGGAAATGTCGAATATCGCGTTTTCAAAGTTCTACGAGTGAATTTTCAATAAGAAGACTATTGCGACGCCTGGGAACTGCATCTTTGGCTGATGTCGATGCAGATCGATTGGAAATATCGAATATCGCGTTTACCAAGCTCTACGAGTGAATGTTCAATAAGGACTATTGTCACGTTCCAGGTTACTTCCGGAAGAGACATACTGTACGCACGCAGGATGAGGAACGGAAATTGAATGGGGAAGGTGAACGTAGGTTCTCGGGGTCGAATGCAAGATTCGCGCACGCCGAGAGGAAAGGTAAGTAAAGGAACGGAAGAATCTCGGGGTCGAATGCAAGATTCGCGCACGCCGAGAGGAAAGGTAAGTAAAGAAAGGAAGAATCTCGGGGTCGAATGCAAGATTCGCGCACGCCGAGAGGAAAGGTAAGTAAAGAAAGGAAGAATCTCGGGGTCGAATGCAAGATTCGCGCACGCCGAGAGGAAAGGTAAGTAGAGAAAAGGAAGAATCTCGGGGTCGGATGCAAGATTCGCGCACGCCGAGAGGAAAGGTAAGTAAAGGAACGGAAAGGAAATACCTCGGGGTCGAATGCAAGATTCGCGCACGCCGAGAGGAAAGGTAAGTAAAGAAAGGAAGGGAAATACCTCGGGGTCGAATGCAAGATTCGCGCACGCCGAGAGGAAAGGTAAGTAAAGAAAGGAAAGGAAATACCTCGGGGTCGAATGCAAGATTCGCGCACGCCGAGGGAAAGGTAAGTAAAGAAAGGAAAGGAAATACCTCGGGGTCGAATGCAAGATTCGCGCACGCCGAGAGGAAAGGTAAGTAAAGAAAGGAAAGGAAATACCTCGGGGTCGAATGCAAGATTCGCGCACGCCGAGAAGAAAGGTAAGTAGAGAAAAGGAAGAATCTCGGGGTCGAATGCAAGATTCGCGCATGCCGAGAGGAAAGGTAAGTATAGGAACGGAAAGGAAATACCTCGGGGTCGAATGCAAGATTCGCGCACGCCGAGAGGATAGGTAAGTAAAGAAAGGAATGGAAATACCTCGGGGTCGAATGCAAGATTCGCGCACGCCGAGAGGAAAGGTAAGTAAAGAAAGGAAAGGAAATACCTCGGTGTCGAATGCAAGATTCGCGCACGCCGAGAGGAAAGGTAAGTAAAGAAAGGAAAGGAAATACCTCGGGGTCGAATGCAAGATTCGCGCACGCCGAGAGGAAAGGTAAGTAGAGAAAAGGAAGAATCTCGGGGTCGAATGCAAGATTCGCGCACGCCGAGAGGAAAGGTAAGTAAAGGAACGGAAGAATCTCGGGGTCGAATGCAAGATTCGCGCACGCCGAGAGGAAAGGTAAGTAAAGGAAAAGGAAGGGAAAGGAAGTTAGGAGTGCCGTACTATTACTGCGGAAGGATTGATCTGTAGCAATACCAATTCCTCGGATTCCAAACAATATTGAGAAATGTGAAAGAAATCTCGTAAGGAACGAAATAATAAAACGACTCACCGAGCTGCAATGTCGGGTTTGCGATCCTCGGGTAGACACGTATAATTTCTACCATCGGGTGAGCACCTCGAGTACTTGTCCCGATTGTACTTGCCACAGCTCTTCCGCTGTTATTTCGAAGTACTGTTCTGTGCACTCTGCGCACTGAGATGCTGGGCGGATGGAGGAGATTTCGTTGTTGCAGTGTGCACAAATGGAAATGCGTTGGGCTTCTTCGGCAGTGCTCATGTCATGCCAACCTCCTGATTGATATGCTTGTCCTTGTATGGGGGTCAACTGATTGTAACAGTTGATGCAAATTCGGCCCCAGTCGCTTATGTATATTCCTACTGTGGCGATAGTGGAACACCAAATGTCTAGCAGGGGTTTATAAATCTCTGGATAATCAGAGGGAAGGACGCCGTCCCAGGGACCCTGAAATTCCTGGTCCTCCTCTTCTTCGGCTTCTTCCCAAATATTGTAAGGGAGCTGCATTCGATAAATAATGCTGTGGTGCTGCGCGAAAGTTTCTTAAGGTTCACTGGCTTATTGTATTTATTAGAATAAGTCAAGAATACTTCGAAGTTCGTTGAGGTATTTATTGAAATAATCGTGAAATAATTCTATGTTCCTTAAGGTATTTATCGAAATAAATCGTGAAATAATTCTATGTTCCTTAAGGTATTTATCGAAATAAATCGTGAAATAATTCTATGTTCCTTAAGGTAATTATCGAAATAAATCGTGAAATAATTCTATGTTCCTTAAGGTATTTATCGAAATAAATCGTGAAATAATTCTATGTTCCTTAAGGTAATTATCGAAATAAATCGTGAAATAATTCTATGTTCCTTAAGGTATTTATCGAAATAAATCGTGAAATAATTCTATGTTCCTTAAGGTAATTATCGAAATAATTCACTGTATGATTCTAAAATCAAGACCGGTATATCAACGTTCACTGTCACTTGTAGATTGATTCACTGATGTGTAGGCGCTTGCTGCCACTCGAAGACTGAACTGAACGACTGAACTGAACTGCTGAACTGAATTGCTGAACTGAATTGCTGAACTGAATGATTATTCAGGTGGTGCCGGCTTATTTATACCCATCCTTGGAATCTCTGGTATGCGAGGAATGTCTGGTATGCGTGGTATGTCTGGTATGCGTGGTATGCGTGGTATGTTGACTGCTACTGGAGTCGATTGCTCTGGAATGCCAGTGATCCTCAACCGGCACGGGTTCTCCATTGTACCGAGATTGGTTAAAATAAATTATATTAGTTAATTACAATATTGTTATATGGTGAATTCGGATAGGTTGTTTGATGATATCGTTTTGTAATAAAATATTTTAATAAATTGTATTGGTTAATTATGCGTCTTTTGTATTGTAGGTTCGGGTGTGTTATTTGATTTGATCATATTGTAGCGATATACTCGAGAGGATTCGAAAGGGGTTTTCTTCCTCGTGGAGTGAGGGCTTCTCTTGTGACGCGAAAGGGGTTTCTTCCTCGTGGAGTGAGGGCTTCTCTTGGGACGCGAAAGGGGTTTCTTCCTCGTGGAGTGAGGGCTTCTCTCGAGTGTCGTTGTTCTTCGTTTAAGGTAATGGTGTTTTCTGTAGCGATGAGTTGGAATATTTAGAGATTTTATTTGTTTGCAGGTAGTCGGTGATGAGAAGAGAAATATAAGGTGAGTATCTTATGAGAGGAATTTATTTGTTCGAAAGCAGTCGATGATGAGAAATGTAATGTAAGGTAAGTATCTCGTTTGACTAGTGATGGGTAGGAGTAATAAGAGAGTTTATTTGTTCACAGGTAATCGGTGATGAGAAGCGCAACATAAGGTAAGTACCTCGTTTGACTAGTGATGGGTTGGAGTAATAAGAGAGTTTGTTTGTTCACAGGTAATCGGTGATGAGAAGCGCAGCATAAGGTAAGTACCTCGTTTGACTAGTGATGGGTTGGAGTAATAAGAGAGTTCGTTTGTTCACAGGTAATCGATGATGAGAAGCGCAACATAAGGTAAGTACCTCGTTTGACTAGTGATGGGTTGGAGTAATTAGAGAGTTCATTTGTTCACAGGCAGTGGATATAGTAAATAAAGGAAGAAAAATGTGAGCCGACATGCGGCAAAAATGACGGCACGTCACACCTCCCCCCTTATTTTAAGAAATGCCTGCATTTCTTTAGCGGGAGACGTGGCTTGAACGAAAAATAACCTTTTCCCTTAATCCTGTATTAGTAGCAGGTAAAGGATATTCAATGAAATTGTTTTCCCTTATGTGAAGTGAAATTTATGTATGTTTAAATAAAATAAAAGCTTGTTTCCGTTTATTGCTTTTGCGTTGTGATTTCATAAAATAATTATAACCTTGCCTGATAACTAAAAATATATATTTTTTTTTTTATTATTGTATCAGAGTAAAACAAATCAGTGTAAAATCAAGTTATTTCTCCTTAATTAGACGGATTAAAATTGAGGGTGGAGTATTTCGGAACGAACCGTCTTTGTTTTCTCTCGTTGTTATTAGGAGATATATTGATTAAACTATAATTATTTTCATTAGTTGAACGAAATGAACTTAGTAATTATTTTGAAAAGAATAAAAGTTTAACATGTTAGAATGGTTAATAAGAAGGTAAGTATTGCATGATAAAAATAAAATGAAATGGATATATTGTGGGCTCAGTAAATGGTGGACGTCGCATTGCCGCAGGGGCAGTCCAGCGATTACATCACAGCTCCGTTTTAAATGATTTGTTTTCTTTTTGTGTTTTGAATTTTTTTGTTATAGCAGGTTAACTTAGGCTTAGCAAAAATTAAATTTAGGAATAAGTAATAGTGTTAATAACTAAGTAGGGTAGATATAAGGAAGATTAATATAATATGAATTAAACGTAGGATTAATTAATAAGGTTAAATAATTAAAGTAAATCGTTAAAGTCGAACAGGATGTCGAGCCACTCAGGCTGCGCCGATTCCTGTTCGACTGGAGGAGCATTTGGGGTATGTGCGGGGGCGAAGTGTAAGTCGCACACTTCAAATAATACCGATTCCTCTAAAGCGCCGTGCTCTACTCGGAAGGCGGTGGAGGTGTCCAACACTTCAATGACTGGCGGGGGTGGCGGAATCGTCGCCTGTAAGGCAAATTGAACCATTGCCGCCGGTTCCTGCGGGTGATGAACAGGTGGCATACTCACCTCTAGATGTGCCAGGGAACGTTTAAAATGCTCGTCGACGGCGGTGGCTGCGTCGCCTTCGTGGTAAGTGATAATTGTGCAAGTGTCACTTACAACTTCCACGCGAGTCTCGGTTTTCGCCTGTTCCGTGGTCGGTACGGTGGCGGTTCTCGTGGGCGATTCCATTATCGGGGCTTCCGCGTTGGCCGGGGACCGTACAAACGAAATTTTTCTTCTGGCCGGCAAAATTTCGTCCACTAGAATTTTAGGGAGCGCCTTACGGCGTGTTAATCGTGGAATTTTCTTCCTGGCTGCGCGGCAATAAGTGCCGGCAGCCTTGCAGCGTTTTCGGTTGCGGTTGTTTCCGGGCATGGTTGTACTCGAATGGTGAAACACGTGGCGCGGACTCGCACTTATAGGAGAGTTGGAATGCGAAGAATGTTTGGTATGCCAGGAATGCTAAGAATGTTGGTATGCCAGGAATGCTAAGAATGTTGGTATGCCAGGAATGCTAAGAACGTTGGTATGCCAGGAATGTCGCGTATTTCCGCAGTGGTTCTCAACCTATTGTGACTTTTATCGAAATATTATTAGTGTGGCGGGTTGGCTAAGGTTTAACACAACTATATATGTATATACATTCGTTTCACTTCGTAATCCTAAGTTATATTTACATGACTGATATATACATATACGCCTATATATGTATCTTATTATTTTTGTTTGTTTTCTCTCTCTTTTATTGTTAAATTACGTCTAATAAAAGGTATTAATTTTAATGTAAGTTAAATAAGATATCAATTTTTATGTAAGTGTAATTTTTTAGAGTATAAGTGTATAGGTATAAGGGGAGGAGCGATATCCGAAGGGATATCGACGCGTGTTGATAGTTTGTATTAAATTTTCGGAAGTGCGAGACTGTGATGAAGAGCGATAAGGGGGAGGGGCGATATCCAAGGGGATATCGACGTGCGGTGTTAATTCAGATTTGATCCTGAGAATTATTTTGGAGAAAATTAGAAATACCGTCTGAAAGAAATGAAAATTAAAAGGGGTGTGGGGAAAGGGGGAGCGATATCCAAGAGGATATCGACACGTAGAATTTAATTGGTGTTTCAAGAATTGTCGTGGGTAAATTTAGTGCTACTAGCGGTATGTAAAAAGGGGGGAAAGGGGCGAGCGATATCCAAGGGGATATCGACACGTGTTGATTTTTAGTGGGTGATTTTCCGCGCTTTGTTTGCATGAATAACCTTGTAGCCGTTATTCCACGAAATCTTTAGGTTGTGCTGAGGAAGTACTTCAATGACCTTGTGCGGGCCAGTGTAATGATCCGCGAATTTACCCTTGCGGCTATTTTTTATTACAAACACCTCGTCTCCGGCTTGGAAGGTTTCCTCGTTTATACGACGATCGTAATACATTTTGTACCTTTCTTTAGCGCGTTTTAATCTATCCGCGGCGAGGTTTTGTAATTCATTAATGCACTCCGTTAATCGCGAGAGGTAACCCCCGTAGGTTTCGTCGTCTGGGGTTTCGACCGGCCGCTGATGGGCGGGGACCCGTGCTATTTTTCCGAAGACTAATTCATGTGGAGTATAGCCCGTACCTTCATGGAAACTCGTATTGTAGGAGAATGCCGCGAGATCGGTCCAGCTATCCCAATCGTCGTTTTGACTCACGTACATTTTCAAAAATTCTACTAACACTATATGAGATCTTTCTAAGGATCCATTTGATTGGGGATGGAACGCGGTGGTCTTACATTGTGCGATCCTGAATTTACGGGCAATGGTTTTCATAAACGCGCTGATGAAGTTCGATCCTTGGTCGGTGAGAACGGCTTTTGGTGCGCCGAATCGGCATATTAAATTCCTTATGAAGGCGTCGGCAACTTCCAGGGAGGTGGTGCCCTTCAGTGGTGCGCATACAAAGTATTTTGTGAGCAGATCTTGCATCGTTAATATGTATGTATTCCCGGATGGTGATATAGGGAGAGGACCTACTATGTCCATACCGATCTTGTCGAATGCTGCCCCAGGGGTGTCGGTTAAAATCATTGGTTGTCGAGTTTTGACCCGTACTAATTTCTTTTTCTGGCACAGCATGCAACTTTTTATGTATATCCTCACTTGTTGCTTCAATCCTTGCCAGTAATAATTTTGGCGGATTCTTTTTATCGTTTTTGTTACTCCTCTGTGTCCTCCTACGGCTGAAGAGTGGTTGTCTTGAATAATGGGTAACCTTAGAATTGCGTCGGGTATTTGCACCGTTTGCGTGCAAATGGTTAGTTGTAAGTTTTCCTCTATTAGTTTAGAGCGTATTTCGTATATTATTTCTTCCCAGGTGAGGGTTCCAATTTGCGGAGTTTTTGCGATGCTTGCTGCTGACAATCGCAATTCTCGTACGACGTCCTTCAATGAATCGGTAGCACTATGGAAGATTCCTGGATCCACTGGGAAGTTGGCCTTCTCCTTGACGACTAGGCCAATGACCGTTTTTCCTCTGTGTTTCAGTACGCGTGCTCGCCCGAGCGTGAGGTCTCTTCTAATAGGGAGATCTGCGTACCTTCTTAGATTCTCTCCTCCATCGTCACAGGGGTTGCCATCTGCCGCCAAAAAGATTATTACGGGCCCGTGTTGGACGACCAAGGGGTCCGGACTGACGCGAATGGTGCCGCTGTAGTTCGGGTTTTGCGGAGTGGTTTCCGGTTGGTCGCTATCCGTGAGGCCATCGTCCGATTCTCCTGTAGAGTCGTCGTCTATACTGACGGGGAGATTAGGAGGCGTATCAGTTCCTTCTTCTGGATGCATTTCGGTTCGGCTGATAGGCTGAAATTCTGGTTCAGCTCTGCTGGTGGATGGCGTATTGCGGACTGATTGTAGCGGTGGCGTCGGTTCCATGTCCGAGATATCTTTGTGTTGGAGTCTCCTCGGAGGGTTGGGGTGACTAAAAATAGGTTCGTCCGAGTCTGTAGAGCTTTCTCGTCCTGTTTCCCAATGCAAATGTACGGGTCCATGATATCTGGGCCGTTTTTTGTTTTCAGGTCCGAGGAATAGTTCTGCGTCTGAGTCGGAACTCGATTGTGGGCGGATAGGACAGGTAACTGCTGTCGTTTTTTCGGGGGGATTACGGGAGAGCGCGTCGGCTACCTTATTAGATTTCCCCGGTTGGTATTGTTTAGTAAACGCGGGAATCGAGTCTGTGGTTTCTATGGAGTGGCTAATGGCGTGCGTATGGCCTAGGGGTTCGCTGGGCAAGTGGAATACGTCTTCGTATTTACTGACGAGTTGTCGGACGTGATCTTCTTCTTCCCGATTGAGGTCCTTCGGGGATATGAGGTCAAGTATCTCTGCAACTCGTGTTTGTTGGGTGAGCTCGTCCCTGTAAGGGGCTTCGGCGGGTGTGGACCCTTGTAATCCTTCTGTGGGGTTAATTTGGTGTGCTACCTTCTGATCCGCAATTAGGCATCCGAGGGGTGTGGACCTTTGTCCGTTTCGCTGGGTTCTTCCTTCTATGAGGGTTTCGCTAAGGGGGGTGGGCCGGTTGCCCTTTTGAGAATTGGGGATCATCGTGTCTTCGGTTTGCTTCGAAGTCACGGTTTCCTCGGTATGCTTCACTTGGGGGTACGTTGTGGGAGCTTCCTCAAATTTTTCCAGCTGGACTGGGGGTATCTGGATACTCGCCGGTTGCTCATTGGTGTTAATGATTCGTATGTTTGCCTTGCCATCCTGGTTTCGCACTAGGGCTTGTCCTGCGTATAGCCCTTCTCCTATGTCTATGCGTGGAATATATCCTTCCTCGATTTCAGGGTTAGTAATTGTCGCTTGTGCGACCACGCTGGTCCGCGGGGGTACTGTTACTTCCTCGATTTTGTTGAAAGGGACGAAATTGCCATTAAACGCTAGCCATCTGTTTTTGAAATCCACCGTTACTCCGCTTTCGGTTAGGAATCCCGAACCCAATAACCCTTGATAGCGTAGGGGTATAGTGTCTTCAACGACGTGAAATTGTACGGGGTAGTTGAATAAATTTGCTGTGAGGGTGCCTAGGGTGGGCACCATGTTTTCGGTGATTCCGATTAAATCGATTACGTTGTCCCTGTCGATCTCACAGGGCGTCGTGATGCACGATTGTTTTATTAAGTTTACCTCTGCTCCCGTGTCGATCATCAAGTCCGTGGGAAAGTTTAATTGCGGGCTGCGGACGTTGATGGAGGGAACATTGTTGTAGGGGGAGAGGTGCACCTTGGCGATTCTGGGCGGAGTTGGTTCGTAGGCCGGAATGTATTTATCGGGTGTGCATTTGTCCTGCCCATTCCACGAGGCGCTTCCCTGTAATCTCGTGGGGGCTGGTCGTTTCCCGACATGTTTTGATCGCGCATTTTCTTACGGCATTCCGCGGCCAAGTGCCCTATTCTCCCGCAGTAGTTGCAGGTTCGCGTCTCAGGTCGACGTGGCGTATTATGATCCGTCGTTGGGTGTAGACGGTCGAAACCTCTTTCGTTATATCGTTCCGGGACCCGCGCAAGGGGCGGATGATTATTAGTCGGGTAGGTCCTGCACGATCGCGCGTCGTGTCCTTCCCGATTGCATAGTTGGCATAGAGTGCGGTGTGTCCTTTCTCCCATAAACCGGCGGCGATCGCGCTCGATCAATTTCGCTACTCGGACCGCTCTGTCGGATGCTTCATCCAAGGACGTCAATGTCGTGGGGTCCATCTGAGTGCGCATTGAAAGGGGAAGTCCGTCTAAAAATGATCTTAACGCTAGCTGATCGACATCGTATAACGCCGTCCTTGAGTTTCGATAATAATCAGCGTCTTCGTCGGTGATGGCGAATTTCAAGTCTTTTACTCTTGAAATATAATCCAATATGTGTTCATTTCTTCCAATTATGATGTTAGCTAGTTCGCCGCGGTAGTGATCGGAAGTTTTAGCGGGGGCGAACACCGTTTTTAGTCTGCCGATGAATGCGTTAACCGTATCAAAGCAGTAATCCTCCACGACCAAGTACGCGTGGTTTTGTAAACGGTTCCTTAATAAGCGCGCTAACTGAGGTTCGGACGCGGGAGGGATCATTTCTCGAGCTCGTCTGCACGCTCTCGCAAATTGCAGGATCGACATGTTATGTCCATCGAAGCGCGGTACCGTCTCGACGGCATCCTTCAGAGTGACCTGAAGTTTTCCGTACATTGTCGGTTCGATAAACGCGTCGTTACGCGGGTTTCCTTCGCGGTAACCGGGGGCAGGGGTTTCAAAATGTGTTTTAATGCGCTGTTTTCTTGTTAGCGCATCCACTGCGTCCTGCAGACAGGCTATTTGTTTTGCGAGGTTTTCCAACCCGGAGGCGGTTTGGTGTGTTTGTTCTTCCTGCACCAAATCGTCGGCTGGACTAACAGGTCGCATTTGCTTGTTCATGAACAATTCGTAATGCTCTTCGATTTGAGCTTGTTTTTCGCGCAGGAGATTCAATTTATCTTGCAACGCGGCGGTCGACGCGTCGATGGCTCTGTTAGCATCCTCGACGGGGGTAGCGAGGGGGTTGGATCCGTCGGCGTCACCGTACAGCGACATGGTATTTTATGTATATGTTTGAGCGAGGTGAACAAATGTATATATATTTTTTTTATATATATGCGCGAGGGGGTTGTGATATGGCGGTTATCTATTCGTAGGTGATTAATGTTCAGAACACGTATCAAAATTTTGATATTAAAGCGTTTCAAGCTTTAATTGTCGTTTTGAAGGCAATTGTGGGATTGAATTTTCGAATATCCCACCGCTTCAATCTTCGTTTATCGTTTTAAAGGCAATTGTGGGATTGAATTTTCGAATATCCCACCGCTGTCACCAGTTTAATATGTCACGTTCCAGGTTACTTCCGGAAGAGACATACTGTACGCACGCAGGATGAGGAACGGAAATTGAATGGGGAAGGTGAACGTAGGTTCTCGGGGTCGAATGCAAGATTCGCGCACGCCGAGAGGAAAGGTAAGTAAAGGAACGGAAGAATCTCGGGGTCGAATGCAAGATTCGCGCACGCCGAGAGGAAAGGTAAGTAAAGAAAGGAAGAATCTCGGGGTCGAATGCAAGATTCGCGCACGCCGAGAGGAAAGGTAAGTAAAGAAAGGAAGAATCTCGGGGTCGAATGCAAGATTCGCGCACGCCGAGAGGAAAGGTAAGTAGAGAAAAGGAAGAATCTCGGGGTCGAATGCAAGATTCGCGCACGCCGAGAGGAAAGGTAAGTAAAGGAACGGAAGAATCTCGGGGTCGAATGCAAGATTCGCGCACGCCGAGAGGAAAGGTAAGTAAAGAAAGGAAGAATCTCGGGGTCGAATGCAAGATTCGCGCACGCCGAGAGGAAAGGTAAGTAAAGAAAGGAAGAATCTCGGGGTCGAATGCAAGATTCGCGCACGCCGAGAGGAAAGGTAAGTAGAGAAAAGGAAGAATCTCGGGGTCGAATGCAAGATTCGCGCACGCCGAGAGGAAAGGTAAGTAAAGGAAGGAAAGGAAATACCTCGGGGTCGAATGCAAGATTCGCGCACGCCGAGAGGAAAGGTAAGTAAAGAAAGGAAAGGAAATACCTCGGGGTCGAATGCAAGATTCGCGCACGCCGAGAGGAAAGGTAAGTAGAGAAAAGGAAAGGAAATACCTCGGGGTCGAATGCAAGATTCGCGCACGCCGAGAGGAAAGGTAAGTAAAGGAAAAGGAAGGGAAAGGAAGTTAGGAGTGCCGTACTATTACTGCGGAAGGATTGATCTGTGGCAATACCAATTCCTCGGATTCCAAACAATATTGAGAAATGTGAAAGAAATCTCGTAAGGAACGAAATAATAAAACGACTCACCGAGCTGCAATGTCGGGTTTGCGATCCTCGGGTAGACACGTATAATTTCTACCATCGGGTGAGCACCTCGAGTACTTGTCCCGATTGTACTTGCCACAGCTCTTCCGCTGTTATTTCGAAGTACTGTTCTGTGCACTCTGCGCACTGAGATGCTGGGCGGATGGAGGAGATTTCGTTGTTGCAGTGTGCACAAATGGAAATGCGTTGGGCTTCTTCGGCAGTGCTCATGTCATGCCAACCTCCTGATTGATATGCTTGTCCTTGTATGGGGGTCAACTGATTGTAACAGTTGATGCAAATTCGGTCCCAGTCGCTTATGTATATTCCTACTGTGGCGATAGTGGAACACCAAATGTCTAGCAGGGGTTTATAAATCTCTGGATAATCAGAGGGAAGGACGCCGTCGCAGGGACCCTGAAATTCCTGGTCCTCCTCTTCTTCGGCTTCTTCCCAAATATTGTAAGGGAGCTGCATTCGATAAATAATGCTGTGGTGCTGCGCGAAAGTTTCATGAGGTTCACTGGCTTATTGTATTTATTAGAATAAGTCAAGAATACTTCGAAGTTCGTTGAGGTATTTATTGAAATAATCGTGAAATAATTCTATGTTCCTTAAGGTATTTATTGAAATAAATCGTGAAATTATTCTAAGTTCCTTAAGGTATTTATCGAAATAAGTCGTGCAATAATTCTATGTTCATTAAGGTATTTATTGAAATAAATCGTGGAATTAATTCTATGTTCCTTAAGGTATTTATTGAAATAAATCGTGAAATTATTCTAAGTTCTTTAAGATATTTATCGAAATAAATCGTGGAATTATTCTATGTTCCTTAAGGTATTTATCGAAATAAATCGTGAAATAATTCTATGTTCCTTAAGGTATTTATCGAAATAAATCGTGAAATAATTCTATGTTCCTTAAGGTAATTATCGAAATAATTCACTGTATGATTCTAAAATCAAGACCGGTATATCAACGTTCACTGTCACTTGTAGATTGATTCACTGATGTGTAGGCGCTTGCTGCCACTCGAAGACTGAACTGAACGACTGAACTGAACTGCTGAACTGAATTGCTGAACTGAATGATTATTCAGGTGGTGCCGGCTTATTTATACCCATCCCTGGAATCTCTAGTATGCGAGGAATGTCTGGTATGCGTGGTATGTCTGGTATGCGTGGTATGCGTGGTATGTTGACTGCTACTGGAGTCGATTGCTCTGGAATGCCAGTGATCCTCAACCGGCAGGGGTTCTCCATTGTATCGAGATTGGTTAAAATAAATTATATTAGTTAATTACAATATTGTTATATGGTGAATTCGGATAGGTTGTTTGATGATATCGTTTTGTAATAAAATATTTTAATAAATTGTATTGGTTAATTATGCGTCTTTTGTATTGTAGGTTCGGGTGTGTTATTTGATTTGATCATATTGTAGCGATATACTCGAGAGGATTCGAAAGGGGTTTTCTTCCTCGTGGAGTGAGGGCTTCTCTTGGGACGCGAAAGGGGTTTCTTCCTCGTGGAGTGAGGGCTTCTCTTGGGACGCGAAAGGGGTTTCTTCCTCGTGGAGTGAGGGCTTCTCTTGGGACGCAAAAGGGGTTTCTTCCTCGTGGAGTGAGGGCTTCTCTCGAGTGTCGTTGTTCTTCGTTTAAGGTAATGGTGTTTTGTGTAGCGATGAGTTGGAATATTTAGAGATTTTATTTGTTTGCAGGTAGTCGGTGATGAGAAGAGAAATATAAGGTGAGTATCTTATGAGAGGAATTTATTTGTTCGAAAGCAGTCGATGATGAGAAATGTAATGTAAGGTAAGTATCTCGTTTGACTAGTGATGGGTAGGAGTAATAAGAGAGTTTATTTGTTCACAGGTAATCGGTGATGAGAAGCGCAACATAAGGTAAGTACCTCGTTTGACTAGTGATGGGTTGGAGTAATAAGAGAGTTCGTTTGTTCACAGGTAATCGATGATGAGAAGCGCAACATAAGGTAAGTACCTCGTTTGACTAGTGATGGGTTGGAGTAATAAGAGAGTTTGTTTGTTCACAGGTAATCGGTGATGAGAAGCGCAGCATAAGGTAAGTACCTCGTTTGACTAGTGATGGGTTGGAGTAATTAGAGAGTTCATTTGTTCACAGGCAGTGGATATAGTAAATAAAGGAAGAAAAATGTGAGCCGACATGCGGCAAAAATGACGGCACGTCACACTATTGCGACGCCTGGGAACTGAATCTTTAGCTGTTGTCGATGCAGATCGATTGGAAATGTCGAATATCGCGTTTTCCAAGCTCTACGAGTGAATTTTCAATAAGGACTATTCCGACGCCTGGGAATTGAATCTTTAGCTGTTGTCGATGCAGCTCGATTGGAAATGTCGAATGTCGCATTTTCCATGCTATACGAATGTATTTTTGATAATAAGGACGATTGCTACGCCTGGGAACTGAATCTGTAGCTGTTGTCGATGCAGATCGATTGGAAATGTCGAATATCGCGTTTTCCAAGTTCTACGAGTGAATTTTCAATAAGAAGACTATTGCGACGCCTGGGAACTGCATCTTTGGCTGATGTCGATGCAGATCGATTGGAAATATCGAATATCGCGTTTACCAAGCTCTACGAGTGAATTTTCAATAAGGACTATTGCGACGCCTGGGAACTGAATCTTTAGCTGTTGTTGATGCAGATCGATTGGAAACGTCGAATATCGCGTTTTCCAAGCTCTACGAGTGAATCTTCAATAAGAAAGACTATTGCGACGCCTGGGAACTGCATCTTTGACTGTTGTCTATGCAGATAGTTTGGAAATGTCGAATATCGCGTTTTCAAAGCTCTACGAGTGAATTTTCAATAAGGACTATTGCGACGCCTGGGAATTGAATCTTTAGCTGTTGTTGATGCAGCTCGATTGGAAATGTCGAATGTCGCATTTTCCATGCTATACGAATGTATTTTTGATAATAAGGACGATTGCTACGCCTGGGAACTGAATCTGTAGCTGTTGTCGATGCAGATCGATTGGAAATGTCGAATATCGCGTTTTCCAAGTTCTACGAGTGAATTTTCAATAAGAAGACTATTGCGACGCCTGGGAACTGAATCTTTAGCTGTTGTCGATGCAGCTCGATTGGAAATGTCGAATGTCGCATTTTCCATGCTATACGAATGTATTTTTGATAATAAGGACGATTGCTACGCCTGGGAACTGAATCTGTAGCTGTTGTCGATGCAGATCGATTGGAAATGTCGAATATCGCGTTTTCCAAGCTCTACGAGTGAATCTTCAATAAGAAAGACTATTGCGACGCCTGGGAACTGCATCTTTGACTGTTGTCTATGCAGATAGTTTGGAAATGTCGAATATCGCGTTTTCAAAGCTCTACGAGTGAATTTTCAATAAGGACTATTGCGACGCCTGGGAATTGAATCTTTAGCTGTTGTTGATGCAGATCGATTGGAAACGTCGAATATCGCGTTTTCCAAGCTCTACGAGTGAATCTTCAATAAGAAAGACTATTCCGACGCCTGGGAACTGCATCTTTGGCTGTTGTCTATGCAGATAGATTGGAAATGTCGAATATCGCGTTTTCAAAGCTCTACGAGTGAATTTTCAATAAGGACTATTGCGACGCCTGGGAACTGAATCTTTAGCTGTTGTCGATGCAGATCGATTGGAAATGTCGAATATCGCGTTTTCCAAGCTCTACGAGTGAATCTTCAATAAGAAAGACTATTGCGACGCCTGGGAACTGCATCTTTGGCTGTTGTCTATGCAGATAGATTGGAAATGTCGAATATCGCGTTTTCAAAGCTCTACGAGTGAATTTTCAATAAGGACTATTGCGACGCCTGGGAACTGAATCTTTAGCTGTTGTCGATGCAGATCGATTGGAAATGTCGAATATCGCGTTTTCCAAGCTCTACGAGTGAATCTTCAATAAGAAAGACTATTGCGACGCCTGGGAACTGCATCTTTGGCTGTTGTCTATTGTCACGTTCCAGATTGCGATCTGGAAGAGACACGCCGTTCAAAGACGCAGGGCTGCTGCGCTAAGAACTGAAGGGGGATGTACGCTATTTTATACAGGGCTATTTGGTATTGCACAAGGAACAAGTCCTCTTTGTATCAAAAAAAGTGTCCCAGAGTGATTTATTCAGTAGGAATTCGGACAGTAGGAAGTCGGATAGGGGTCAAGGAGGATGGAAAGGTAAGAAGAAGGAAATG